>LVTN01000113.1:2996-72916 GCA_001649415.1 Musa itinerans | reverse complement strand
AGATTTAGTGTATTTTAGAATATATATATATATATATATATATATATATATATATATATATATATAGTTTATTATGATAAATAATAAATAAAAATTACATCAATGTCATGAGACAGGATGGAAGGGTCGTCGTCCATGAGAGTGTGGACAAGCAGTGGGGGGTAATGTGGATGGAGTGCACGGCTCGACCTTGTTGAAGCGGAAATGGTAATCTAAAAAGCATCCTGCAAGCCTTGTCTTTCAGTGCGCTCTCGTTTTCTTGCCTCTTTCGTGCAGGGATGAGAGCATCCATGGCGAAAGAGATGCCCTCGAGTCAAATTGCGAGAGCATCCATGGGCGTGTGGGCCATGCTGTATTGAGTGGGAACGAAGTCATTGGAGCAGAAGCATCAACGACGCACCGGAGGAGTCCCTTTCTCCGTGGCTTACGGCTGTCCCCGTAACTCCATTTACTGGCATCGCGAGTATGGTGTTGGATGAGAAGAGGAGGTCATGGTGACTGATGATGGTCCTGCAAAATAATGGCAAAAAGCCCACTACTAGTTTGGGCATCTGGGAGCGACACCTCACGGTCTTCTGGCAAGCACATATGGATGCTCGACATGCGAGGCGAGGATAAGGAAGCGGTGGATCCTCGACCTCGTGGAGAAGCGAAAACATGGCATGGCAGCGGTACTCTGTGGTCTGAGGAAGAAGATACTGCTGGCGCTGACAAAGTTGGGTGACATATCTTATGTTCACAAAAGGTAGAACCACAGCCTGACGGATGTGCCCTCTTGATGGGATGACCGAGTGTACCATGAATCCTCCACTTCACATCACCTCCCTCCCACACCCAACACCACCACCCTATATTCTGCTCCTACTCCCACTAAGTTTAGGAAACCTGCTGCCATCGATGGATGGGATGTTCCCTTCTCATGCGTCCCGGTGATCATCATATAGTGTTTATTTTAATTTATTGAGAATTAATTTAGGATAGTTATATAGGTAATTAACATATCATAGATAATTATCATGTTCTAGATATATTATAAGTAGTGGCTCGTGATCTAAAAGTTATAGAGTTGTTTCTATACATAACTTAATCATGTATGATATGATGAAGTGAGGTAGTTACCACTATGTCTTATAAATTGGACCATAGTTTATGAAATAAGATAATATGTATGCACTTGAGAATATCTTGTAAGTGTTCTATGTCTTATCTCTTGTTTAAATACTACATCGATTTTTTGGATTGAAATATTTTTTTTAATTACATCGTAGTATTCTATTTTTTTATCAATTCCTTGCTACTCCATCTCTAACATTTATGGTATCAGAGCTGAGTTTCAATCTGAACTGGGCATTATGGCTTTTAATGACAATTCCATGTCGTAACCCCTTATTCCCATCTTCTCGAACAAATGCTATGAATTTTGGAGTATCAAGATAAAGACTCTATTCAAGTCTCAGGATCTTTGGAACTTAATAAAGAATAGATATGCAGATCCAAATGAAGAAACCAAGCTGAAGAATAATCGAAAGAATAACTCAAAGACATTGTTATTCATTTAACAAGTTGTACGTGGGATAATTTTCTCAAGAATTTCAGTAGTGATAACCTCAAAACAAGCTTGGTTAATACTTCAAAATAAATTTCAAGGTTCATTAAGGGTAATTACGATAAAACTTTAAACCCTTCATCGTGAGTTTAAAATTTTGTTCATGAAAAGCAATGAATCGGTGCAAGATTTTCTTTCTCAAGTGACTGAAATTATTAGTCAAATGAAATCTTATTGTGAACATCCTCTTGATCATATAATTGTTGCAAAGTTTTGAGAAGTTTAGCTCCGAAATTTGATCATATTGTTGTCGCAATCGAGGAGTCAAAAGATTTATCTATATTTTCATTTGATGAACTAATATGTTCCTTGTAAGCATATGAAGCAATGTTAAACAAGTCACTTGAGAAAAGTGAAAAAAAAATATTTCAGGTTAAGGGGGAGTCTTCTACTTCAAAAGAAGACAAAAAATCAACATGAAGAAAACGTGACAGAGGATGATTTCGTGGTAGAGGAAATAGAATAGGAAGAGGATACTTTAATGAGCATGATGAACAAAAGCAATCAAATTATAATAAAAAAATATATAAAAGTAGAATTCAATGTTACTATTGTAAAAAGTTTAGTCATATAAAGGTAGATTATTAAAAAAAGGAAAAACAAGTAAGCTATGTGAAGGAAAATAAAGAAAATAGTAAGTTATTTATGACTAATTCATAATATCTCAAATGATATTTAGTTTTTGGATAGTGGATGTTCTAATTATATGTCAGGCATGAGATCAATGTTTAAAGATATTGATGAAACTTATAAGTTGAAAGCTAGACTTGAGATAACAAGCAAATCCAAGTGGAAGAAAAAAGAACAATTGAGGTAAAGACAAGTCAAGGGAAAGTAAAACAATTTGATAATATTTTCTTTGTTCCTAGTTTATTTTGTTGAGCATTGGACAATTGATAGATGATAGACATTCAGTTATATTTGATGATGGTTCATAAACTATTAAAAATAAAAAATCTGGTTTGATTATAGTAAATGTTTGCATGACGCAAAACAAGATATTTCCACTTGATGTTTCAAATATTGAAAAGCATGATTTTATAATAATTTAAAAGAATGAGTCTAATTTATGGCATTTAAGATATAAATACCTTAATATTAAGGGTTTAAGGTTATTAAATCAAAAAAAATTATTTTTTAAATTATCTAAAATTAATACACTTGATGTATATGAAGGATGCATTTATGATAAATAAAATAAAAAAATGTTTCATGTTGGAAAAGCATATAGAACATCTAATTGTCTTGAATTAATTCATGCTGACTTACGTGGACCTATGAATATAAAATTATTTAGTAAAAATTAATATTTTCTATTATTTACTAATGATTATAAATGCATGAGTTAGGTATATTTGTTGGAACTGAAATCTAAAATATGTGATAATTTTTAAAAATTTAAGATAGTTGTATAAAGGCAAAGTGGTAGATACATAAAGATACTTCGGACAAATAGAGGTGATGAATTTTTATCTAATGAGTTTAATTCTTTTTGTGAAGAAAATAGTATTCATAGAAAATTGATAGCATCATATACACCAGAGCAAAATAGTGTAGCTAAACATAAGAATCGAATTACCATTGAAATGACAAGAAGTTTGCTTAAAGAAAAATACCTTCAAAATCAATTTTGGGCATAAATAATTGCAACATCACTTTATTTGTTGAATATTTCACCAACAATGGCTATTATGAATCAAACTCCTTTTGAGGCTTGGTATGATATAAAACCAAGTATAAGACATCTAAGAATTTTTTGTTGTATTGCTTATGCTTTGGTAAATTCACAAAACCATCAAAAGCTTGATGAAAAATCTGAAAAATATATTTTAATTGGTTATTCCTTATAATCCAAACCATATTGATTGTATAATCCTATTAGTGGTAAAGTTATTATTAATAAAAATATTATATTTAGTGAAAGGGTAAGTTGAAATTGGGAGACAGTGGAACACAAATTTAAATTCCAGAAAAACTAGACACTCTACAGAATCAAGTGACAGATCCTATTCCAATGAGTTCATCATTAACCTCACATAGTAGCAATTCAAATTCTGATTCCACATATGAAACTCCTCTAGGAAAATTCATATCACTAATAGAAATTTATAACTCAATATTTGTTTTGTTTATTTCAGATCCTATAACTTTTGAGGAAGCAATTAAAAAAGAGGAATGACGAAAAACAATGAAAGAGGAAATCAAGTCAATTGAGAAGAATGAAACCTGAGAGCTAATAGATCTACCAAAAGAAAAGAAAGCTATTGGATTAAAATATGTGTTAAAAATAATATTTAATGCAGATGAAAGTATTCAAAAGCATAAGATTTGGCTTGTAGCAAAAGGATATTCACATCAACAATATATTAATTTTGATGATACTTTTTCTCCAATTGCTAGATTCAAAACTAAAAGAGCTTTCTTAGCTATAACTGCTTACTTGAGTTGACATATTTATCAATTTGATGTAAAATCTATATTTTTAAATAAAAATTTATACAAAGAGGTTTTTGTTTACCGAAGGATTTTTAGTTAAAGAACATGAAGAAAAGGTATATAAACTAAAGAAAGCTCTTTATGAGCTTAAACAAACTCTAAGTGCATGGTACAATAAAATTAATTATTATTTTCATCAAAATAGATTTAAGAATGATAATAATGAACATAATCTTTATCTAAAGAATGAAGATGAATATAATATTCTAATGGTTTACCTTTATGTTCATCTAACTCTTTTATGACATAATTTAAAAAATACATAATGAATAAGTTTGAAATGTTAAATCTAGGTTTATTACATTATTTTCTTGGGTTGGAAGTGAAGCAAGGATCGGATGAAATTTTTATTTCACAAAGAAAATATGCAATGGATCTACTTAAAAAATCTAACATGATTAATTATAAAGCTGCAGTAACACCCATGAATGTAAATTAGAAATTGAAACTTGAAGATGATATATATTTGACAAATGCAAGATACTATAGAGGTTTGGTTGGAGGTTTGATTTATCTAACTCATACTTGACTAGATATGATATTCTCTGTTGGTGTAGTATCTAGGCTTATACATAGCCCAAGCAAATATCATTTTAGAGTTGTTAAAAGAATTCTGCATTATATTACTGAAACTATATATTATAGTATTTGATATTATCATAATTTTAAATATAAATTATTTGGTTTCACTTATAGTGATTTGGCAAGAGCTTTAGATGATAGAAAGAGTATTTTAGGCAATATTTTTTGCCTCAGATCAGGAGCTATATCTTGGAGTTTAAAAAAACAAGCAACAACTACGTTATCGACATCGAAAGGAGAATATGTAGCTACAATATCAGCAACTTGTCAAGCAATATGGCTTAGAAGACTTTTTGAAGATCTTCATCAAGAACAAAAAGAAACAACGGAAATATTTTGTGACGATAAAGCCACAATTACAATGACGAAGAATCCAACATTTCAAAAAAGAATGAAGCATATAGAAATACGTTATCATTTCATCCGGGATCTTGTAGCAAGTGGAGCCATAGCAATCAAGTATTGTGGAACATATAAACAAGTTGCGGATATCCTCACCAAGTAGCTTCTAGTTTAGAAGCATATTTATTTCATGTCTCCAATCGTTGTATGTAACTATGAATCAAGGAGGAGTGTTGAGAATTGATTCATAATAGTTATCTAAGTAGTTGTCATATTATATGTAGTTTTCATGTCCTAAGCATGTTCTAAGTAGTGGCCCATGATCTAAAAGTTATAGGGTAGTTCCTACACCTAACTTAATCATGGGTGACATAATGGAGTGAGGTAATTATCACTAGATCATATAAATAGGAATATAATTCATGAAGCAAAATAATGTGTGTGCACTTGAGAATATCTTGCAATTGTTCTATGTCTTACCTCTTATTTAAATATTATATTAATTTTTTTAATTAAAAATATATTTTTTAATTATATCATAATATTTTATTTTTTATTATTTTCTTACTTCTCTATCCCCAACATATTCTCCTTCCGGTCTTGGACAAGCAACAAGCATGGCTTGGTCACAGCAGCAAGGAACTTGTTTATGAGATCTTTCATGGAGAAATGCACCGTGAAAGGAACCGGTGCACTGAACACATGGGATAGATAGGACTGTTCTTATACGATTCTTATGCTGCACACAGCTAGTAAATCAAGGCCACGGGTAGCACCAGTTTATGCCTAGAACAGCTACTGGGACACAGGTTAAGGACCACACCTGCTCAAAGAATCCATATTTTAACTCTACTGGAACTCTAGAGAATAGAATGGTTAGACAAGTAGTAAGCTTGGTGGGGAATCTAATCAATGGTGACGTGATTGAAGTGAACAAGAAAGAGCTTGCTTGATCGTAATCTAAATTGCTTTCTATGCTTGATTTGTCATGTTAAGATAACACTAATTATCAGAAGAAGATAGCCCCAAACAAACAAAAAAACCTACATTGGCCATTACAAACTCCACCTGACCATGATGACATTCTAATGTTGTAGTCATGTTAGGTCAATTCAGAAACAAGAGAGCCTAGAGAGTGAGGTGTGCATCCTCTCTATATGTATCCCACGCTGCAAGGAGAGCCTCCCATGGTCTTCTTTCTCTAATTAGGACTTGGAGTACTTAGAGAGAGAGAGAGAGAGAGAGAGAGAGAGAGAGAGAGGAGTCGAATTGTTTCACTTGCAGAAACTGTGGCTGCAGGGAGCATCCAAAGGGATCGCATTGATCCCTTGAGGCACGTTTTCTTCATTGACAGTAATCGGATCATGCGATCTTTTTGGATACCTCCTCCGGCCACTTTTACTATCCGCCCATCCTTCACTCACTGGACTTCCCTCTTTGTTCTTCCACGGAGAAATCCCTGCGTAGGTAGGTTCGAGCAGGCTGCTGACTGTCTGAGAGTAAGATTGCTTCTGAGGAATCTGCATGCCTTCCTATTCTTTCTGCTACTGATTAAACGGTCATTTTCCTCTGTGTATTTTTCTTTCTTTCTTTCTTTCTTGTGCATCAGATACCCTAAGAGAAGTCATCTCCAGAGGAAGTTGATAGGGAGAACATGCATCATCATTTATAAGCGTTTGTTTCACTCATGCTTCAACAGGTTCTCTGAGCATTTACTGGAAGAAGAAGAACTTGATGCACTGCATGATGGCCCTGCAAAAAGTTTTTGGATTCCTGTTGAAGATCACAAGTACTTGTTCTAAGTTTCCTGCTACTTACATGATTCTACACAACAAGTATATTGATGTGTTGAGAGCTCATAATTTTCTTTGATGAAGAAAATTTCCACAATTTTTTTTTTGTTGATTTGTTCATAATTATTTTCCTCTGTTAATACACAAGGATTCAATTCAAAAGAATCAATAAAAATAAAATAAAAAGAAGAAGAAGACACTTGATTCTTTTTTATGAGCTCTATATTATGGCAGATTATAAATGTATATGATGATAAGCATTAAAACTTTTAAACATAGAATAATCTACTTATTTTGAGAGTGGTATATTTCTTAGTTACAGAACTGGAGCAGACTCTTAGAAGATCCCAAGATTTCTTCAACAATTATCTTATTTGTCATTACACATACCACATGAAATTTTGATCCTGATCACCATCACTTTTGCAACATTAACCATGCTGCAGTTTGCTTTCATGAAGAACATCTGGCTGCCTTCTTTTTCAATGAGGAAAACAGATCATTTTCATGCCTGGTGTGAATTTATCCAAAGGGGAGAAAGGAGAAGAAAAAGGGAAAGAATGTCACCAATCATTGGAGTGACAAGTTTGGGTTCCACTAATCATTCATTGTGAACTCATGCATAAAAATTATGACTTGAATTCATGGCAATTTCATTTCCTGTTATGAAAGAAAAGGGATGATCTGAGTGCTAAGAGTTGCTTCAACATCAGAGATATGAGTTAGAAACCAAGCATGCTTCTCTTTGAGGTGATCTCAAAAGAGCCACTCAGTTCTGGATGCCATCAAACAAAGAAGCTTAAACATGGTCTTGTTACAGAGAAAGCCTATTTGTAATGGAAAGAGGGATGCATATCATTATATAGTTATTGCATTTGGTCTAATCAATGTCTGATTCATATACCACATATTAGTCAATAAGAACTTTCAGCATGATCATACAACATTGAAGAATATGTTGATGACATCCTTGTCAAGAGTATCAAGACAACCAAACCCACAAGAAACCTACTGCACATGAATCCCAACAAATATGCCCAGGCATGACCAGGAAACACTTTTAGATTCTCTGCTGGGAGTGGCAATGAATTGAATTTTGAGAAAATCTAAGTTGTTTCAGAAACTACCTCGATAAAAAAGTTGAAGTATATGGACGATAACAAGACTCGGAGAACATCTATAGTTATATAGTTGATATATTAGGATGCTAAATGACAATAATACTGTAATTGTGAGCTAAAATAGCTTCCTCATGTGTATTACTGAGAAAATCTGAGCTTCTTTACATTGAGAAGCCACATACATAAGATAGAGAAATTGCTTGGTGAGATGGAAGTACCTTATTTCCCAGTGTACTGCTATTGTTTTCTGTATAGACTATGGACCCAACTTTGTAGTGCTCCTTTCACCTCTACCACAATGAACAGCTAATTGGGGAAGAAACATCTTCAGAAGTACCATGGAGACGATTAATTAAGCCCTTCCAACGGGAGAAAGAGGCGGATGATTTGGTACATAGCTAGCATGATCACCTTGACCTTGGGCTCTGAGAGCTCTCCCTGACTGACCAGAGACATCATGTTCCCGAAAGCTTTTTGGTTCTGCTGAATAATTGTTATGTTTCCTGCCATGATGGATTGCTATGCAGATCGCAAAAGCCTGAAGCAGAGAAATGGAAGATAGATAATCGACAGCATACCGTCCATCTCCGAAAGAAACCATGCTGAAGGCATGTCTTTTTCCTTGAGATCCACCCTAGGAGAGAGGTTAATTATCAGCATTATCTACATCAACAACAGAGAATATGTTTGGAAAGAGGAACAAATGACTAGCCAAGTTGCTATACCTGAATGAATAGTTCAAATCTGTGAGTACGGTCTGTAGCTTGACGATCTTGGATTGAACCAGAGGTGTACTCTCGGAACTCGTCGGTAAGAATGGTTAGCTTGCAACCCTCATCCCAACCACCACAATCACAAGCTCCTCCTGATCTCCATCTTTCTATCAGAGGTGAGGGCTCACCATCGGTTGACAATCCATGAACACCACTTGGAAGTATGACAGATATACCAGATCGATCTACGGCAACATCATGCCGATCGGTCTGCAAACGTTTCTCTTCATTCGGAGCACTTCTGAATTCACTGCAGCGCAAATCACCGATATTTGTACTTTTTGGCCTATCCAGTGGTAGATTAACGACGACGGCAGCCAGCTCACTCGTAATTGGATTGTCAACAGGTTTGTGAGATGTTGGTGCCGATTCAGCACCAAACAGATTAAACTCTCTCACGACATGAGAATTGTCGTACTGGTAGCTCCTCAACTTGCAAAGTGAAACCCTCAGCTGGCCAACGACATCGGAGGTCAGCTGATGCTTCTTGCCCTTACCTACAGGGTTGCTCCAGAACATGCTTTTCTTCTTTGAGTCTTTAATGGAGAATAACTTATATATGCACTCGAGGCCATCATCATTGCTGACACTTTTCATTGTTGTCGTCGCTGCCAGTACCTCACTGTCACGAGACGAGATTATAAACGAAGGATATCCATTTTCCCAAGCAAGTTGAAGAAATGCTTGCTTCACCGATGCCATATGCTTTTCATCCTGATGGATTCCTTTGCCATTGATGGACAATCTATTTGAAGCGTTCATGCTTCTCCTAGGCTGGCATGTAGAATCAACACTTGTTTTTGAGGGCTCGTGCAATCCATGGAATGCTTTGACGGTTCTACTTTGTTCACAGGAACGGCGACCCGGTAAGGCTGCAGCTATCCCAGTCAAACGAAGATTGTTCTTCGGCTTAAATAGAGGATCAAGTATCCTCCTCAGTGGGCTTTGCCGGCCTTTGTTATTTCTGGTTGCTTGATCTCCCTGTGAATTATATAGATAAGAAATTGTCTCGAATTGTTCTTCGGATGAACCCTCCTTTAAACTAGAACTTCTGCTCATTCGGCTTAAACCAACACTAGTTGGATGGTCAGACGATTTCTTTCCTGTCACACCCAGAGCTTTTGCCCCAGATTTTCTGGATTCTTGGATCGTATTAACTTCGAGTTGCTTGCAAGGATCGCTAGGAAATAATTTCTTGTCCCCATTTGTGCATATGGATTCATCAGTTGGTCCTGAACTTTCTGACGGAAGAGTGCAAGATATATCGGGTTCATCATTCAGAATTGTCCGTGGGAGAGGGCATGAATGCGGAACATGAGGATACTGTCGGATGATCTCAACATCTTCAGCTAAACTGCCCGAATAATTGTTGTCATTCCTCTCATCCAGCCAGCCATCACTGGTTAATGGGGAATCAGAATTAAGACATCCACTGTCCACGCTCTGTCGAAGATAATCCCATCCTACTCTCCGATCCTGGGATGACCATAGCATATCATTGGCTATGGGTAGGCTATGAGGGTAGTCCTGTGACATTTCTGCTTTCATCAGGCTACTGTTTTGGTCCTCCACCACTTTTGTTGCAGGAGAGTCATCGATCTTATATCCTGAAGGTAAAGTTGCAGAATGCAGAGCTACGCATACTTCACTTGAAATGGCTTGTGAATCCAAATCTTTATCGTCATCTGTACCAAGTTTGTGGTCAACGATTGAACAAAAATCTGCATCGGAATGTCTCTCATGCTGGACAGGAAACTTAGAAGAAGAAGAGATTCTTGAACCACAAAAGCCATTTGTATGTGCAGAGCTTTCTTTCTCAGACATCTTAATTGAACTGTCCATAACAGGTGGTTTCTTACGATGAAACGCTGAAGGAGATTTCTTCCCTCGAGAACTAGACATGGTTCTACAAGATTGGTTTGAAGAACCAAATGTAGAAAATGTTGATGACATGGTGCTACTAGATGCAGAGTCTCCACCACCCACGTCCTTGGTGACACTTCCTTGGTGGTATGCCCATCTCTCAAGAAGCCCCCAATCCAGTACTCCAAAGTTCAGTGCCTTTTCATGAATATTGTCTCCATTCTCTTTGCGCTGAAGATAGTAAGGTACATTCGACATGTTCTTAATTGGTCCTTCAGTCCATGGCTTTCGATAATTCCCCAAAGGTGATACACCCGAGTTTTTGTTCACCTCATGCCGAACTTTAGCTGTTTGTCTAGGAAGCCTTTCAGTTTTAAGGGTTCCGACCTTCTCTAACACATCAGCATTCTTGGTTTCACTCGAGGGGAGACCTTTCTCCTTGGATGATTTTGAGGAACGGTGCTGAAGTGATCTCATCTTCTCACTCTGATTGAATCCCATTTCTATCATTCTTTCATCCTTTGCTTTGATGGTTGTTCTTAACTGCAGCTAGCTTCTTAGTATGACGCAACAGAAGTGATAGCAAGTAACTCTCACAACAAGACAATGTACTCGGTTCTCATGAGTCTCATGTCTTCATGTTGAGGAAGAAAGAAACTTCACATTGAATCTCTTTCAGTATGACAAATGCAAAATGCTGCATACACGTAAGAAAGATCAGCGTCCATAGTGATAATAACTACAAGAAACAGTACTACAATCAGAAAATGAAGCATGATTTTGACACGATTCAGTAGCAAAAAGGGAAATTTGAGACAAAATTTCATGTCATCACAGTGGTGTTGATTGTTAAAAACTGATCTAATTCAAGACTAAAGAACATGAGTTCCTTGCACAAATCACTATCAAATGCTTCATTTCGTTCACAAACCAAAGATGCCAAGAGGAGACGCGGCAGTAGAAAAAGAAACCTGAAGAAAGGAACAGGGTGTCTCCACCGCCGATGGTCGATGAACTCGGTGACTAACCCCTATGTTCGATCGGCAAGCTCGGGAGCACCAGACCACAACTTTCTTATTTCTATGAACAATCCAACCAAAAAATTGCTTTGATTTGAGTGGCTACCGCCCATCGGAGAAAGAAAGATACACCAGCAACAGAAACTACAGCACCATCCTCACCAGACCTGCGCATCGTACCTAATTCAATCCGGATATCAAACTTGACAGAGCCAGATCAATTTCCCTACACGAGAGCCACGAATGAAAGAAGGACGGCAAATCGAAGGGGAAAGCATCGTCTCAGAGATCACCATGTGCGAGTAAGCAAGCTAGAGACTGACGACCAGACATGAGCAGCCATTACGAGAACAGAGAATGCGGGGGGGGGGGGCAGGGGCGCGTACCAGCAAGAAGAAGAAGAATTGCCGAAGTAGATCTGCCTTGCCCCGTCTCCTGGGTCACAACGAAGAGTGTAGCTGGCATCAAGGTAGCCTTGGTAGTAAAGTAAGAGACTTACCACCGCAGGTGCAAGACCAAACGAGAGAGAGAGAGAAGCGGGGCGGGGAACCCGCGATCGCGGAGGGAATTAGGGAGGGGAAGCGGCAGGTGGTGGCGGTGGGCAAGAAAAGACGTGCGGCCCATCATGCGACCGCGCCTCGTCGTCGTCCATCTTCTATGCGGACGTTCCCCATTGCGGTCAATCCGTGGTGGGTTCGGTAAGCAAAGGGGAATTGCCAATGATTACTTCGATCACAATGAAGCACGAATGATTGCTCCCGTCCTCTGCAAGTAATCGCTGTAGGCTTTATCTTCTTTAGCGACAAATCTCGATAGGACCACTCCATGCAAAGCGCTGAACAAAGAGGCAGCTTTGATAAATGGTCGCTCAAAAGGACGTGCGGCGGTAATCTTTAGTTCAAAGCAAAGCAAGAAGCCAAAACAAAGCTTTGGTCTGTCTATGCGTCGATAGGCGACGATGCCACAGCGCGAGCTTGCAGTCATCCACTTCGCTCCCGCCTACAAGAATCCAAGGATCAAAAGGGCGGTGGGATGTGCGATCACAAGTGGGTACGAGCTCGATCTTGTCGAGATATAACTTATGTGATATGGAGAGTATGTTCCAGTGTAATCTCTGGAGATGACAAGGCAATATTATCAATATTATGAAAAGTAAAAACGTCTAATTTCCAAAATTAAGCTTGGCTCTAATAATTGCATCACATTTGAAGTTGACTTTGGGTTAAATTTGACTTGACATTATTGGTGTACACAAGACATGTATATATATACAAAATTATTAATGAAATGACATTATTGTTGTGGCCTCGATGGAGCTCACATGCACTCATGCATTTATGCTATGTAAATGGGAGACATGGTTGGCCATCTCGCTATCACTATGTGATCGACACCAGTATATCAATGTACATCGATGAGGTTATTTTGGTACTGACACTCTACAAACCTCATATCAGAAATATCTTTCTTTGTAGCATTAAAGAATGATGTTTCAGTTATTGGAATTTACCTTTAAAAACTATGATGTTTCAGTTATTTGGGAAAAAATAATATGAATAATTTTTTTAATCGTTGAGGTCAACTATTTAAATTTTTTTTTGGTTATCGAGTTCAATTGTTCTCGATAAGAGATTTTAATACATAAGAAATATCATTCTACCTCATCAATCTTATATTCAATCATGGTGTCGACTTAGCGTCTAACATAAAGGTTGGTTTTAGTTCATGATCTCATATGAATTTATATTGATATAAGTATCAGAGGGATCTTTGTTGAAAATATTCGAAATAAGTATTTGTAAAACTAGTCGTCAAACCTATCATCTCCCCTTACCAAACTTGTGATAACTTGAAAGATAGCATCCGAATCTATGTCGGCCAATCCTCCGAATTAAACCGTTCTTAATTCTCGGGCCCATGGGGGCCCACTGCCCATCCGACGACCTATTGGACTTGGCGCAATTATTGAATGGAATTTAGGCCCACGGCGCCTTTTACATTTCCCACCTCCGACGATGTCGTTATTCTATTGCCCCTCCCTCACCAGTCGATTCTTCCATATATATGTATATATATGCGAGTGGGAGTTACCCTAGGCAGAGGAGGCGAGCGCTTACTGCTCACGCGTTGGAGCCGAGACGAGCGCCCGGAGAAGAAGGGGAAGGACGATGTCTTGGCAGGCGTACGTTGACGACCATTTGTTGTGCGACATCGACGGCCAGTGTCTCACGGCCGCCGCCATCGTTGGCCACGATGGCAGCGTCTGGGCCCAGAGCGACGCCTTCCCTCAGGTATCCTTCCTTTCGCTTCTCCTAGTAGCCTCGCTTGATTCTCCTGCCCGTCGTTCTAGTTAGATTCGATCGGATCGTGTTGTGATCTTTGGATCTGGCCGATGATGATTGGAGCCGGAGATCCATATTTGGGTCCTTTTTCTTTGGTCGGTGGTGAAAGTTACTGGGGAGGGGTTTTCTCTATCTGATCGAGGACTGTTGGTTCGTCGTAGATTCGATCCGCTTGGGTTGTGATTTTCCTGTCGACGAAGAATTTGATTTCATGGATGTTGGTAAGTGTCCGATCATGCTTTTTAACTAATCCATTGCTTGTCGGAGCAACGGGAACTTTGCTGGGAGGGATTGGATGGCAGATCAAATCATGTGACTTTCTTACATCGCATTAAATTTCAGGTGTAAGTTTCGGCAGGGATTACCAATTGGAGAGGGAATCTAATTCCGGATTTCATTCTCCACTTACATTAGTTGTTGCATTCGTTACTGTAAGATATTAAGCTTCGGCTCTTAGAGGTCAATACAATTTCGAAACGTGAGCAATTTTGGTTCTTTTCTTGTAATTACAAAACGATGTAGACGGAGTTGTCAAGGGTTTTTTTATCCTCTAAGACCCTTGAGCTCAGCCTATATAGTAGGATCATTAAATGTTTGTGGTGACGATAATTATTGTTATAGGATCATAACAAATAAGCTTATTGTGAACTTCCCTGATATAAGTGGGAGAGATTTTAACACTCCAAATGGTTTCACACTGGATGTGGAATGTGAATTGAGTTGGCTTATAAGAGCTAGATGAGTTTTACTAGAGACCATATGATTCTAAACCTATCAAGTTAATGAGTTAGTTGTCTCATCAAACGGTATCATGACAAATGGTATTAGAACATACTTAGTATTAATCATGTTGAGGAACCCAAATAGGAAAGAGCTAGATACATGTGGATATGGCCAGAGAGACATCACTATGTGAAACCACCAATATGTTGACCCTCAAGTTGCACTGAGGTTTGATTCTAAGATATGTCGGGTCTTGACAATGATGTGAAGCCCTAAGTGATGAATATTGCAATGCCTCAACTTTTGTTTGAATTGAATTGGTCTATGAGAACTAAATGAGTCTTCTACTATTAGCTTTGATTTGAGTCTTCTACTATTATCATCCTAATGGGTCAGTTATCTCATTGGGTCACATCATAACAACTAAGATAGAACGAGGTTAGTTTCACGTCATTTTACAAAAGGATATGATGTGGCCAATTAATCCAAAGGCATTCTCATCTTATAGTGGTTTTGAAGTACTTTTATTATTTATCATTTTATATAGCTTAGAGTATAAATTTATTAAGTGTGCTTACTAATTTCTTAAGTTAGTCAATGAGTAACTGTTAAATTATGTCTATGAAGTATAATGATCAAGATATCACGTGTACATTATGCAGATGTACATTTGAATACACAGACATCTGTTGATATGTGGCATGAATACGTTTGCCTTTGTGTCAATGAATATGGACAATTGCTTGTGGATGACAAAAAAGAAAAGTGTTACTTTATTTGCTTTTTTTTTATTTTAAGGTTTTTTTTCCTCTCCGATTGTCAGTGCAAATATTCAATATAATGCACTATCTGATCATTCCGAGGGTTCTTTCTATATCTTCTATTTATTCGGTCAATAGCTTTATTCTTATTAACTGTGCAGTACAAGCCTGAAGAGATTGCTGCAATTATGAAAGACTTCGATGAACCTGGGTCTCTTGCTCCAACTGGTTTATACCTTGGTGGGACAAAGTACATGGTCATCCAAGGGGAACCAGGAGCTGTTATTCGAGGGAAGAAGGTCAGAATTCTACGTCCCATTTATGGACTAGACTAAATTCGTGCAATTTTTAGTATGGATTCAGAATTTCAAGTGCATGAAATTTCAACTTTGTTACAAAGAATGTCTCATTCATGGTACTCACTTGATTTTTCAAGTGATTAATGTTCAGTAATATACTTGTAACACTTAACAAATTGTTTAATGATTTCAGTAATTTATGTGGTAGTTTCTCCATAGATGACTTGTCAACTTGTTTTGAGAAGGGTCAATACATAAATACTGGATTCGTCAGTAGTGCTCAACTTTAAATTTTCTAAAGATTAAGGTGAGTGGTAAGGTTTATTCTATCTAACCTGATAGATTAGGGATCCAGTAAATGGAAACAGCTTCTCTGTAACTAAGGCGGCTATGTGCATTGATTTTCTCTAGACCTCGTATTGATGGGACTCCCTGCATTATGTTGTTCTTTCCTATGCCAAATAATTGAGACATTACAACATCTTGTTGTTGTTGTTATAAAATAATATCATGAAGTTAAAAATAAATTAAACATGGGAAACAATGAACTATAGAGCGCATACAATTTGATAACTCAGATTTTCTTTATGAACATCGAGAATGTTGTTTGTTTTATAAACCTTTTGATATTATAGCAATCAATCATCAGTCTTTTATGGCAAAGTTTTGTTTTAAAATGCCTTGTAAATGGCTTTGTGGGTTTATTCAGTCTGCTGGTTAGATCATCTCAATGCATTGTGAAAAAAACTATATTGAGAATGTTTGATTCCCATTTAGCTATCTATCAGCTTGTTTCTTACTAACTGATGTGTTGACAAAACACGATAATTGCCTGTGTTGTCATTGCCTATGTTCATCGTCCAGAGTCTGTTTTGCATTATTTATTGAAAATTTGGCTATATGAATGTTGCAGTGGCATATTTAAAATAAAAGAACACACACATACATGTTCCCAGTGGAGTACATAATTAAGAAATGCAATCTGATACTTTTTAGTAAATAATGTCTTAAGCTGCAATTTCTGCTGACCGTTGACTTGTTTTAAATGTTTAGGGTTCTGGTGGTGTCACCATCAAGAAAACCAATCTGGCTTTGATCATTGGCATATATAATGAGCCCATGACGCCTGGTCAATGCAATATGGTAGTGGAGAGGCTTGGCGACTATCTCTTTGATCAGGGCTTTTGAACATGGCCATGGAGCCCCGATCCTTTTCTGCCGGTCGTGTCTTTGGTGTTGAATCCTTGGATGGACTTTCTGGAGTCTATTTCTGCCAGTCGTGTCGTTGGTGTTAAACCCTTTGAGTCTACCTGAACTTGCAATGAGCGTGAGGAATAACGAGCTTGTCGTCTTTATTGGGCGTTTTGTTGCAAAATCTGGTTGTTATTTGTACCTGTTTGTGTAAACTAGTACGTTTAGAGACCTCTCTTCTGTAACATTTATCTTTCTCGTCAGCATGCTTCTTGTGTGTTGCTTTCCGTTGCATGTCTATAGAAACTTAGAATGTGCTTTTGGGGTTGGATAGTGTCTGGTATATTGATCAAAACCATCCACTATAGCACAAATCATATTAGATAAGGTTATCACAGTGTGGTAATTATTGTTCTTCCTCTTCTTTTCAGCCTAGTTGACACTGGCATCACCGCAACTGTTCTCGAGGAAGAACCAGTGGAAGACATGAGGCAGGAACAAGGCGTTTGGGGGGTTGCAACCATGTCCCTTTACATGTGCCTTTCGAGTGTGGGTCATGCCTCCTCTAACTTATATATATATATATATATATATATATATAGATTAGTGGTACTGAGTTTGGAGGGAAATTTTGAATGTTCATCCCATCAGGTAAGCTTGTCCCACTTCCGCGTCGTCCTTTGTTTAAGATTGGATCCATTAGGTCATGACATTATTGTATTCATGACCCCTATTCTAAAACACCTTGCTGAACTTCTCGAAACAGTGATCGGACACTCGTAGTCCTTCAACCCTGATAGACCAGGGAACAAGAACTGATGCACTATCATATCAATGCTTCATAGGAGCAACGAATTGAATCAACCGGGCACCGGGTGTTGGTGCATGCATTGAAAACCTGAGCTGGAGTAGTGCAGGATTAATGGATGAGAGTTAATAAAGGACAAGGACAATAATCCTACGTACCTACAAGCATCAACTTCGTAGATTGTTTCACATGCTGAAGTGACACCATTAACGTGATGCTTCATGCCGATCGAGCAATGTGATCGTGTGGTTCAGTCCGTTCTGGTGTCTCTTCCTCGTTCGAGAAGGAAGACGAGGAGCGGCATGCAGCAGCGATGCACTCGATCGGTGGAGTGGAGCAAGGACACGGGCTGCTGTGCCAGTCGAGAGAAAGGGTCGTGGAGGAAGCTGTGGTGTGGTAGGAGGAGAGCAGCGGAAGTGGACAAAGGGCGAGGGGTCAAGAGGACGGTGGCAATAGGAACTCCAGTTGGGGTCGTGAGGCGAGGTGATGCAAGCTACGGGCCCTGTGATCGGAAGGCGACAGTGCACGCAGCGTAGGGAGAGACTGAGAGCACCGAGGAAAGTCCACATGGTGTTTTGTGTGCACACACTCCCAAACTCTCTCGTCAATCATAGCAAAACCTAATGATTGCTGAAAAGGAAACATGAAGGAGGGAGTGGAAAGTTTTCAGGCCAGCAACCTGCTGCTCATCTGCTGACCCTCGCAGACCTCCACATGACTTGTGTCATCTCATCTTTGAAAACCATGCCCACCCTTCAATCTTGTGGAGTTCTTTTTTTCATTTACCTTATGATAAGTTGTCTATGTGAGCTTTTCTTAACTCCTCATCCATTGGCTTCAGAAGCCAGTGGAGCTCAGAAAGACATATAGGAGTGTCTTGCTTTCTTGGATTGATCACGCTCTTCAGGTATTTATGCCCATCTTGGGTTCCATAAACTTGTGTGTTTTCTTCTTCTTCTTCTTCTTGTGAAACAAAACTTTACTGCAGTATTGATCTGAGTGGTTGCAGATGTTTTGACCGAAGTACATCACATGATCCTTTTCTTTCTTTTAACCCAAGGATAAAAGGAAGCTATAAAAAAGAGGCACATGCAAACCAATCCAACAAAGTCCAGTAGATAAAAGAGGTTGAAGATGATTAACTCGGAAGGAAACAATGCATCTCCTGAGGAAGATGAGATTTGTCGAGAATTTACATGGAAACCACACTATGCTTCTCTCTCCACCAGTGCTGTGAACACAATAGCAAACGAAATGATCCAGAGAAGGAAGTACAGATCTCTCTATGTTCCTCTTGTTCTAATAATCTTATGACTGTTCCTGCATTACCACTTCCTTGGCAAGGAGAACTCTTCCTCTGCCTCCCTCCTCAACTCGGAGGACTTGTCAATCTTCCCAACGACAGCACTCCTAAAGCTGAAGTCCTCCTGAGCTCGAGAACAGGGCCTCTGGAATCCGACTCCACTAAGAGCTGCCATGGACTCCACCGTCACTTCGCTCAGAGGCAGCCTCTTCCTCGTCCCGGCCGGATCCGGCCGCTGCTTCGGAGCGCTCTGAGACCTCAACTTCGCCTCGAATGACTCCGTGCTCGCCATGTAGTTGGGGCAGCTCGGCACGTTCGGGAAGCGGCGGAGAACTCCGTCCCCAGTGACTGGCCAGTTGCTGCATGAACTTGCGCAGCGAGGGGTGCTCTGTGCGGTTGCAGATTGCCGGCATTTCTCGCCGGCGAGACACCAGTCGTAGTCTTGGAAGTCCCGGCAGTCGGGGACGGAGATCCTTGCCGGAATCTGGCATGGGAGAGGAGACGAGATGGAGCTCCAGTGCAAGTCTTCGGCGGGGTCTAAGACAGATGGAGTAGTTCGTCGGGAAGACCTCGACCTCGGGCGGCCGGTGTCGACCTCGACAATCTTCGGGCTCCGGTCGAAGCTGTTCGAGACATTATCGAGGCACGCGGAGAGCCTTCTGCTGTGGAACGACGACGTGTTCTCGCTCCGCGGATCATCGAACCTTTCCTGCGACCAAAGCAAACAGATAGCGAACCGAGCAACGCAGCATTACATGGCGCAGCAGCCCGTGTTGGAAGCATACCAACGATCGCCGATGGCGGAATTCTAGCTGAAACCTTCGGTCATGTGGAAGAAGATTTCGAGATCTCTGAGCTCGGACGGTGGCCTGAGCTCTGATGAGGGCCTGCATACTACGAAGAGTAGCTGTGGCTTGCTTGCGTACCAGATAGCCTCTAACTAAAGCTTGTAGCTTCACTAGTGCTTTGAGAGCTCGGAGGGCTTTCTTCGCCTGCAAAATCGCAAACCAGAAGGGATGAAATCTCGTCCTAGAAAAACAGGATAATGTCATTGATTAGGATCAGAAAATATGGGACGTTTAGCAAGAACAAGGCGAGCATGAAGCACGCAGAGGGAACCAAGGTGAGCTGGTTTCAGTACCAAGTATCCCCTGAATGATATCTGGATCTTGACCGCCGCCATGTACCGCTCGCGGCAGCTGTCGAGAGCGGCGCTCGTCTCCCTGGTCGTCAGCCGCACAACCGCGACCGCAGCCTGCGCCGCCGCCACCGCTGCGTCGGCGGCCGCAGCTGTGGCAGCGGCGACGGCGATGGCGTGCTTGCTCTGCTCCTTGTCGCTCTCAGCGTAGAAGGACCTGAACCAGGCCGCCTCCACCGCCGCGGCCGTCGAAGCATTCTGGCCGAGCACCACCTCCCCGGCGTCCTTGGCTGGCTTCCCGAAGCTCCACCTTTTCTTCTCCCTCCTGTCCTCGCCACCGCTGTAGCGGGAGTACTCCCTGGGATCCTTGCTCTCCTTCTTCCCACCCCACAGGCTCCGCAGCCACCGCGTCGCCCGGCCCATTTCTCGGACTGTAGCAACAAAGGCAAGTGATTTGAAGGTCCTACGAGGAGCACAGCAGCTCAAGAGATGTGGATGTGAGTGCGGTGGTCTCACACACCCTAAAAGAACAAGAGAGCAGGGAATCTCACAGTGAGGAGGTAAAAGCTAAAAAAGAGGCAATACAATGATTAAAGAAGCGCTTCGAACAACACAAGGGGAAACCGAAGGAAGAAGAATTCGGCCAAAAAAGATGGAAAGATGGGATCTTTTCAAAAGGAAAACTCTGTCAAACCCTCGTGAAGAACAGCATTACAAGACAAAAGTACGTCGCAGGGTGACCCAAAGGATAAGGAAGCCTTCCCCACCACCACCCCGCAGCCATTAAACTAATCGCAGCTCCACGTAAAACCCATAACCTATGCCCATTACACAAAAAAAAAAGCAGCGCAGAGAGAGAGAGAGAGAGAGAGAGAGAGAGAGAGAGAGAGAGATGAACGGAGTCCAGATTCAAAAGTGGAAGACCAAGGAAGGGCTTGGCTTGTGCACATAAGCTCATCTGGGAGTTCAAAAAAGGGGCGCAGGAAGAGGAACCGGCGATCCAAATATTCTCTCCCCCTGCAAAAGTTGGGCAGAAACGACACGGAGGGAGGGATCGAGTAAAGCAAGGGACCGGCGATCTTAAACGCGGCGCAAGATCGGATTTTTCCTCACCCTACGCACCCTGAGGACTCAGAAAAGGACACCAGGAAGAAGAGAACCCCCACCACCCACGCCTCTCCATATCGAAACTACGTAACCGGTAGCCCCACTGGATCACGCAACGCAGGGGTTGAGGAAGAGAAGACGCGGCCTTTCCTCCACCAAATCCCTCACACAAGTACAGATCGTCGCACGTCAAAAGATAGCCAACCGACCCCGTCGCCTCTGGTCCAGTTTTATTCACCAGAAGAGGAAGAGAAAGAGAAGAAAAGGAGAGATTTTGAACCGAGATCTAAAGTGGCGACTCCCACCGCTGCACCTCTCTCTCTCTCTCTCTCTCTCTCTCTCTCTCTCTCTCTCTCTGTCTCTGTGAGTCCACTTGACCGCTGACAGTGCGGTTATTAGTCCTGCGCTTGGCTTCATGACGAGCGCAGTCCCTCCGTCTGTCATTCCATCCATACTCTGCCACTGTTCACAACGTCTCAGCTTTTTTGCTCTTCATAGCATCAGGAACTGCTCCCAAAGGACGACACCTTAATTCCTAAAGACGGAGGGAAAAGAGCGCACCGGTCATTCCTCTCATCTTCCGAGAAGATCGTATATGGACGTCATCATATAAAAAATATATATGAAACAGATCAGAGCAGTGGAATGAGCTCCATCACCCTCCCACCATGGCCCAGCAATTGAAACAGCTGGTGTAAAAGGCCACCAAAAAGATTTCTTTTTTTTTTTACCTGAAAACTCTCCTACTCCTCGACAAAAATCATTTGATTCGTACAAAATTGATCTGATTTTTAGATTATATTATTATATTTAATTAGATAAAATATATTATAAATCTAATTAGATTTGAGTATGATTATCGATAAAAAAAATTTAATTATGATATGATTCCTTAATAAATGATCGAATCATCGTCGTCTGCTCTATCTTATAAAAGTATTGAACATCTTACTGATAAAACAATAGATATTAATATTATATAATTATTTTTAATCTCTCTTAGTCTCTATTCCATATCTTATAATTATCTTATGAAGGATAGAAAGAGCGGAGAAGACGAGTCGGATCTTACGACAATGTGCTAGTAGATCAAATAAATACTTTTTGAATAAAATTAAAATGTATGCATCATAAATTTGATCTTCGTTATTTGATTTCGATTTCTGACATTAAAGTTTTCATATAACGATAGCACAATTACGATTTTTATTCTGGCAATTAGTATCATAATCATGTTTTGAAATCAAATATTTTATAATATAAAGTATATCATATCTATTTTATTTAGATCTGTTTATTAGTAACCTTCAATTATGAAAGAGTGTTATAAGGTTTTGATTGTATGATACTTAAACGATCCGTGTGTATTGTCAATCTACTTTCATATCTCATCTTTCATATTGCTTGCTTGTGAGTGATATGAGGTTTCTCGTGTTTAATTAATGGGTTATCATTAACAGTCTATTATTACCGAATGCATTGTTGAGGGTGGTGGCCTTCGATTGTCATCAACCTAGTCGCAAGCTGCGTACAGTTGCTATTATACGCAACAGAAGCACAATAAGGTGCAACGGTTGATGGTGATCATGTACACAGATGCTTGTATGTAGCAGCCTTACAACCTACCTTGGTCATAAGTGACCATAGTAGTGTCATTGCCTACAGTGACTATAGCAATGCCGCTTTGATGGCGTTTGCTAGTCACAACCATCATCGAATGGACACCAAAGGTCATGGTTCCCAACGGCTTGGTTGTTGATAAGAATAGTTGTGATGATTGATGGGATCATCAAGAAGACGTGTGAGCACAGTCGAATATTATAGTGACCATGGGAATTGTCGGCCAACGCATGTGAATAGCTATGCGATGGGATGATGATCGACGACACATGGTCATGAAGGTATTCCGCCCATGAGGAACCCACGTGAAGTGAGAATAATCACGATCACACGACAACCATAGGTGGCACGTAGGTGACGAACAACTACGTACTACAGTGGTCACATGCTTTGCATTACGATGGTTGGAAAGAGAAGGAAAAAAATTATGGTTTCTTTGTCGAAAATAAAATTTTGTTATTATAAATCCTTTAATTTCAGTTTATCCCCTTAACTATTCTACCCGTTAGAAATAATATTTCCATTATATATTTTAAAAAATTATAGTTTTACCCTTCAAAAATTAAATATTTCTAACTTATGTTCTGAATTATAAAGTTGACAAATTTAATTTATTTTAATTAGATATTTTGATTAGACTTGATCCTAAATGTATTTTGTTTGGTTAATTGGATTTTGATTTAATGAATCATATTTTGACAAAATTTGAAAAAAAATTCAAATTATGATCTTTTTTATTTATTTTGGTCAACTTTAATTTTTAGTAACTTAATTGGGCTAATACTTACCCCAATTTTGGGTTTGCCCAATTAAATATGATTGATTGGTTTAATTTAGAGTTTCATATGAAATTAAAAAATATAAAATATTATTTTCTTTTATATTTTTTCATATGACAAAATTTTTGTATATGATAATTAAATTTCAATTATTATTCTTTGATATTTAATTAGTTATTTACATGAATATGTTTAAAATTATGAAACAATATTTAGTTTTACATAAATACATGATTTATATTTTGTCATGATTATAGTTTTTATATGAGTTTTTTATGCTAATTAATAATTTAATATATAATAATAATTATTATTTTATTATTATTGAACTAATTTTGCATAAATTGGATGAAAGATATCTAATGAATATTACTTATAACCTATATCCCTAGGTTTTATATAACTAGTAGTTGTCAAAATAGCCTAGGATGATATACTTATAGGATATAAATTAGAAGAAATATTTTATTATTTATAAAATAATTTATATTATATTTTATATTATTGTATTAGTCTTATAGTCATAAGACTATAAGACCAATAACTTATAAAGTTGTATTAAAGAATTAATCTTAAATTATATTAAAAATAATATTCACAATAGCATACATAATTAGGAGACTTGGATATTATGTGATTAGGCAAAATAATACTATTTTGGATATAATTTAAAATTATATATTAAAAAATAATAATACTATTCCATAAGGATTTTATTAGGTCTCATTAAATAACTTTTAATACACACTCGATATATTTATATTTTACCCAAAGGTAAAATATTGATGATATCAATAGTTCAATATATTTTTAAAAAAATCAAAGCATTAATATTGTTTAATTTTTTATAGTGATACTTTTTTTATTATATTCTTATAAATATTATTATAATTTTTAGATTAAATTATTATAAATTATTTGAGCATGTATAATTTATACTAGACGTGTTAGATCTTGATTGGACTTGTTGAAAGGATCATAGACTTAATTTTTAAAAGTTATATGGAATAAATAATTAAGATAAATAATTGAGAAAAGTCTAAAAGGCTTACTTTGATGATAATTACTAATAATATTTAGAATTCATTACAATCTAAAACTAACATACTGGAATATTTAAAGATAAATTTAAATTTACTAACAAGTCATTAGCTAATATCTTACTAAAAAATATTAAAATTTAGTATAATAGTATTTAAAATTTTAAAATTATATCATCAACATGGTTGACAAAATTGTACCCTAAAATCATTAGATATGCATGAATATGGTTGAGTGTTTTCTTATATAATTTATTATTAATTTTCTTTCTTCTTAATTTGGCTCATTTAAAATTTACTATAATAAAATTAAAGATAAGTGAATCTTAAATGAATTAACTAGTATATGTGTTTAGAAAGAATTAAGATTAAAATAGAAAAACTCATAATATTTTAGATATAACTCAAAGAATGTATAACAATAAACAAAAGTTATAGTGTAAATATAAATACTATATAAACTCATAATAGAAAAATATTTATACTAAAGTGTTACTAATATAGTAAGAAACATCATGTGAAAAAAGAATATAATATTTAGTTCAAGAGGGAAAGATAGAAATCTGACTATTATATGTTTCGAACTAAACATTATATAAATCCTTTTCTAATACTTGGTGGATTAATTTTGACACTTCAACTTATATTTTTAATAATAAAAATTTATCTTAATACAAAAACTAAAAAAGTATAAAATATTTATTATTATAAAAAAATATTTTAAAATAAAAATGATAATAGTTGGTACTTATCACTTATGTTTAAATACGATTCATGAATCTTGAGTGTACACATTATGTTTTTAAGATTCTTAAAATTTGAATTCTTATCTAGAATTATTTCTATAATAAGATCAAAAGTTAGTTTTTGAATTTGATGTGCATAAAATTAATATGAATCTTGAATTTGTAACTATCCTATAATCAAATATTAGAATGAAATATAATTTTATAATTTTTTTAATATTATATATAAAAATAAAATATTAAAAAAACTTACTGATATTATTTTTTTTAAATAACTATAATATAATTATGATTTTTATGTTTATACTAACATGATACTCTCTCTCTCTCTCTCTCTCTCTCTCTCTCTCTTTCTTCCTTTACGTCGTCTCCTCTCCTCACAATAACAAAGACGCTGTTCCATTATTACGACCATTCCACCACCATAAAGATGTCTTGTCGGTGTTCTATCCTTCACAATAAATATGCTCCGGCTCAATCTTCCTTCGTCATCATGAAACCTCCGTCATCGTCTCCCTCCTGCCGTCCACTTTCTCTTCTATCTCTTCAATGCCATATTATTATTATTTTATATAATAATAAGACATTATTTAGTGATAACAGCTTTAAATATAATCACATAATATTAAAAAAAATGTTTCAATAAAAGCCTTAAATGGAGTTAGTTAATTTTTTACCAATATGAAATTATTACACTTTATTTAAAAAAAAAAACGATATCATGGCATTGAAGACCAAAGTGAAAATATCTTTTTTTCTCTATTTGTGATATCCCAACTACTACTCCTCTGAAAATGATTCTATTTTGAAGTAGTTTTAACATAAATTTAGCAACAAAAGCCTCCATGTCGAGTATTTGTTGTGTCAAGATTGAATCTAAAATCTTAATTATAAGAAAACAAAAAATGTATCCAATTTTTAGGTTTTCAAGGAATATGTACCGAAGTTAAAGTTTTAGAGGTAGAATTAAAAATCATTGACTTTAAAGCCTTTGTCTTTTTAAGGTTTTATGTTGAAGGAAATTGAGATAAAGGGGGATTTCTTTTTAAAAAAATTTATTAATTTTAGAAATAAAGAGAACTTAAAGCTTATGGTAACAAAAGATTCCAAGAGAATCCGAATTCAAATCATGAGAGAGGATAATTGAGTCATTTTAGTGCTTCTTTTGTGTTCCCGAGAATAGGTCGGATGATGAATTGTAATGACAAAACCATTTTGGGTTCGAATTCGAATTAGTAGGTCGTGTGTCGTCAACGATCACAATGACATCAATTTGTGATATGGAATCTGACATCAAGCATCGAGATTCATAAATATAGCATTAATTAAAGTATATTTGTTGTGACGTATTAATAATCATCGATGAGACACAAAGAAATTGTTTACGTCATCAAAAAATGAAAAATAATAATATTTTCTCTATTTTCAAAAAATACATTTAAATTATTATTTTAAAATTTGTATTCACCTAGTAAACAAAATAAAATCTTTAATGAAAGAATAGTGTAGGCAATAGTTTGTAGGTGGGCTGATACGGCACACGGGCGGCCCATTACGCTAAATCACGTACTTTGAAAAGCTCCACACTTTTGGGCCCACTAAAGCCCAAAGATCGCATCCTTTACGATACCAAATGTGAGTTACAAGTCAATTGGATACTGATGTCTCATTTCCTTCTCATCTGTTACTTTTCTACACATTCTCTCTCTCTCTCTCTCTCTCTCTTCGTATAATCACCTCCTCCCTCTCTAAGTATCTGTTCCATCTTAAATGCAATTCGATGCACAACACATTCATAAGCTCAACAGTTTTGCTATGGCAGAGATCAGTGAAGCTCTACAAATTCCATCAAACCAAACAACTTGCTTGGTGAACACTGGCGTTTCTGATATGCTGAGGGTGGTCATCAGGCTTTCCTTTCTTGGAGAGAGAGAGAGAGAGAGAGAGAGAGAGAGTCAATTCTGGAGCTCCTCACAGAATCCCTAGGGGGGCATCTTTTGGTTCTTTCCATGCGCTCTGTCACATCTTTGACCAAGAAAGAATGAGACATGGCATCCACAATCTCTGGTTTAGTGAGCTCATAGGAATACATCGGAACACACAAGCCACTGGCATTGTAGGCCTGTGTGCCCATTAGGGTTTCATTCTACTGTTGCATTTCCCATAGCATCAGCAAGAAGAGTTCCAGGTCACAAAAACCTAGCTCACATAAAGCTGGACAAACATGCACCACCATATGTTAAGAGACCATCAAGGTTTTAACATTCTAAGAACAACTCTTCTTTTTTTACCTCCACAATGGAACAAGAAGCCAGAATCTACACTAAATTACTCCAGTTGTACATGATGCCTCTTGTCCACCCTGACAAATGCCTCCAAGTTTAGGCGCGCCTCATCCGGGATTAAAAAACACGAGGCGCATCCAACTTCAGCTTCAGGACCAGTCAGAATAAGTAGACTCCACTAGATCTAAGAGAATCTAACATGTCACAAAATCCAGAAGCTAGAACAAAGCCATATTTGGGATTACTCCCCACTGACCATACAAACTACAGTGACTTGCCGAAGCTGAAGGTTCAGTTGAAGCACAGGCTTGTTCCAGATCCCTTACTTTATGTACACCGCCGAATTGCTGAGTTGGCAACTAAGGATCCACTTGTGCTATCCATGAAGAATCTTGTCTGTGGCCTACAAGGTGGGAATTTTGTGCATGAAACCGCATTGCCATGAACATAACTTGGTGCATAGAAGGGGTTGAATATAGAGGAAATAGTGTCGATGCTAGCATTGTCTCCATAATCGGCAGTGCTAAATGAATCTCTGGTACTCTCGGTGGTGAACGATGAATCGTCAGAACTTGTGAAAAGATGCCAATCGCTAGATGTAGCATCAGAAAATTCCATGCTCGACGTATCTGGATATGTTCCATCCGGCAGGCTGTTTCTACTTGAAGGCCTTGAGATGTGATCGGCAGCTTGGTCCGTGGTATCTTCACCATGTTCTTTTCCCATATGATTTCTAAGGTTCACCAAATTTTCTGAGGCATGTAAGCTTCCATCTTGTCTTTGTTGCCCATGTTTTGAAGATTTCTGGCACTTGACCACACTCCGCTTTGCAAAAGTTGGAGGATGTGATAATTTTTTCTCGGTATGAACTTGAGGGGGCCGTGGAAAAGATCTGAGGATTACATGATACAGCAAGTTAAAATGTGTTAACCAAACATTGTACCAAAGTAGACTGACCTACCTCGCGTAGAAAAGCATGTATGCACCTTCTGACATCACTTGATTCGGTGGTACTGCTTGCACCTATTTGAAACGAGATAAGATCAGAAAAATTCCTCAAACTGATTATAGAAACTAATCTAAAATGCTTGCATCCATATAGTTGAATAAGCAAGGAGTTCATAGAATTATTTTTAATAATTGTCAATCAAACTCAATTAACCAGCTTAAGATACACAATTGATGGACTCATCCATGCTAACATGTCCCATATCTTAACCTCTGCCTCCCATTTTCCAACTGGCCCTAGTCAAAACAGTGCATTCCTTGCTCTAAGAAAGCTCTGTTAAGATCTGATACCTGTCTCACTTTAGGTATTTCAAGGTACGTCAAAATGAGAGTGAAAATGTGAAATAGGATTAGAGTAAATCTGCATGTTAAATTATGGCACATATCATTGCCTCGACTCATACTTCAATTCACAAATTTACCATTTTCTTGAAGGCTCCATAGTGAAGATTAACACAATTTTTTGGATATTTTAGTTATGATGATTGATGATTCTCAGATTACTATGTATCTTCATTGACCAATATGACACTGGTATAGTTGTTATTTTTTTCCTTTACATTTATAGCTTTTCCTATGACTAACTTGTCTAAGAAGCCCTAATCCTGTATTGCAACAGGAAACCTGTTCCTTTCCTATTTAACTTGTCTAATAAGCCCTAATTCTGTATAGCAACTGGAATCCTGTTTCAGTGCGCTCTGACATGACATACAGAAACTGCCGGTTACATCAACTATTTATGGCAACCAAGTAAGCTATAATGTCTGTCAACTGATAAAGCAACGATAAACCAAAATTTAGGTCCATCTAGAAGGGCACTTTTTAAGCTAATCAATCAGCAAATACATGAAACACGTTATATGAAATGAGCATAACCTGCAATAGAAAAGGCAGGTGAACTTCAGCAGAATAGACACTCAGATGAAATAGACAGGCATCATCAAGCAAATGACACATTAATTGACAAATATTTAAACTGGGTGACCAAAATCCAAAAACTTAATCTTTTAGGAAATGGGCCAATTTATATTAAGTTCTAATATCCTCTCTCATGTGCAAGCCAGATTAGGCTTGATGCATGAACCAAAGTCAAGTGCACCATGCAAGTCAATTAAGAAGGACATTGCACCAAGCATCAATTAAACACCACATGAAATAAAGAGAGGCAGATACAAGTTTCAAACTCATGACATGCCTTAGTACCATGATAAATGTTTCAATCTAAACTTAAGCCGGCTTGCATTTGAGGGGAATGTCAATGCTTATACAAATATTCAGGGAATGCTAATGCTTATAAAAATATTGTATCCATTCCTAACAACTTCAAGTTAAGGAATCATTAGTCACCGGGTCAAAAATATTTATTATAGTATGAAAACAGATTCTGAGTTCGAATCCTATACCTATCCTCCTTTTTTCCATGTGATTTTTATTCAATATTTGTGTAATACCCCTCAATCTACTTGGTTTGCACCATGCAATTTCACATATCAAACCTAAACCAACTAATACATGAGAGAGAGGATACTATACTTGTAAAAATATTGAGGGGATTCTAACAAAGTTGTTAAACTCGCAACGCTGTAGGATCATGCAATCTTATGGCCCAGATCGGGCTTGGCGAGTCGGGTTGGTCATTGAAACTTAAAAATGGTGGAATCAGCCCGACTTGTGAGTTGACTCAGTAAGATCGGTCGATTCGGCCAAGCCAACTCGAGCTTAGCAAGTCAACTCAGTTGACTTTATATAAAAGAAAATAAAAAGAACTCACCTTGAAGCAGTGTGCCATCCTTGGAGCATAGGAGCAACAGAGCCCTAGACCTTGTTGCTGCCTGCAACGAGAGGATGCTGCCTTACTGGCTGTTCAAAGATGTGTGATCCTTGCAGCGTAAGAGTGATGAGAAGACAGACCTAGACCACTTCTGCCATTCATGACGAGAGGGTACCAGCATTGCCGACCATTCAACATGGCTGCTCAAGTGGTTGTTACTTCCTCTCTACCCACAGGTGCTATTTCTCCACCTCCCCTCTCCTTACCGTCTCTTTGTGTCTCCTCTTATTTCTTCTCCTCCTCTCTATTCTTCTATCCTCCCTTTCATGTTCTCTCCTCTCCTCCTGTCTTCTCCTCCCATATCTCCTCTCTTCTCTGTTGGCTGGATAAACATTAAGTACAGTTGTTTGCTAGATAAACATGTAAACCTTGAACAATTTAACATTAAGTTCAGTTTCATGGAATAAAAATATAAGAATATATAAGAATTACTAAATCTTAATAAAAAAATATTTATAAATTTCTTTAAGTGTATGTATCTTAATATTTTTTTTATTTGTAGGATCTTACGTTCCTAAGGTCAGATTCTACGATCTGACTTTGTAACCCCTCGATGATCCTAAGTAGGAATACGAGCCTGACAATCTTGAATGTTAATGCTTGAAATATATTGGAAGTTGGAACCTTTCCTAACACTAATATTGCTAGAAATCCAATTCATGCAGCATTTGATAAGACAAATAACAACTCCCAAAATCCAGCATCAAGTGATCAGTGGACTCTAGTTACCTCAGAATCATCAATTCTGAACCATGTTCCTTCCAGATCTTTAACATATGAAATATAGTGCCCTGAAAATGATGCATTCAGTGTATCCACGTGCACAACAACCGCATACAACAGGTAAAGGGGAGGGTTGTCAGCAGTCCCAGTCACAAAAGGAATCATGTCCAGCATCTCAGGGAAGGTAACACACTTATTGATTTTGCCATACTTCCCTGTCTATTAAGCAAAGCAACAACAGCTCTGTAAGAAAGAGAATCAAATTAATGTGCATTAACTACATAGAAAAAGGTTAATATCAGTGACAAGAATACCGTTAGAAATGTGTGTCGTGCAACAAGTAATGCATATGGATACTAAAAACTAATATGCAATATCCATATAGAAATCCTTTTGCGCATGAATATTTAATATAATTAAAATATCCTACAAAAGAAGTGATTAATAGAATGAAAAGTTCACAGTTTAATGTTTCATATGAAATTAAATTCTAGGGTCATCTGAAAGAAACCATTTTAAAGCTTAAACAAGTCCACCTAGTCAATTTGTTACCTGGAACCTCTTCAAAACTATAGTTAGTATGTTGGGGACCTCATGTAAACTCAACTGCTTCCTGGCTTTAACATATGCCAAACACCTATTTTTCAAATTCAAAGATAGAATCAGCAGTGACAAACAACTAACGGAATCAGATAGGCAAATTTGGAGTATTGATTGAACCTTCCACATCTGTACATATTCTCCCCATCTAAATCCTCCGGAGCAGTAAATTGTGTGAGAGCATCTTCCAGTGATTCAACCCGGCCATGTATCTCCAGTGTAAGATCCATAATGCTCTCATATCTTTCAGACTCAAGATGACATCTTAGGCACTTGACCTTGGTACAATTAGGTACACTAGTTAGTATCAAATATCCTTTACAATTAAGAGTAAGAAGATCGTGCTAAGCAAGCACAATGATTTTGCAGCAAAGTCAAAGTCAGTCACCTTTGATTTGAGGCGACCACCAAATATCTGTTGTACAAGTGTTGTATCTTGCAACCTTGGATCAACTTCCTTCTCACCACCCAGTCCTTCAAGGCACACAGATTGCATGGACATAACTAGAAGCCTGGTTGTTTTGTATCAAGATGCATCAGTAACAGGATGACTTTAGAAACTAGTTGTTATGAATTGTGAAGAGATGAAGCTGAATAGAATACAAAAAGAGGTGCCATCAGCCTGGAAAGCATAATCCTGTACCCAATCTGATTCAGGCCCCAAAAAACTGGCCTCAGGCAGTCATTTCCTGCTATTAAGCTAGCTAACTGGATTCCTTGATATGTATTTAGCTCAGGCTAGGGCTTATTTTGAATTTATTAAAATAAATGATAGCTACTCGGGATAGCTTGGCTCAAAGATTAAGTCATCTGCAGGCTGGGAACAGATCAGCTTCCTCGAACAGATCAGGCAAGAACTTATTATCACTTCTTAAGGATGAAGATCCACATCTTGCCCAGAGTATTGCACCCCTATTCTAAAGTAACTAATAAGAAAGGAATTTGTAAAGTAACAAATTAAGAACCAAATGAGTGCCATGTTTATGTGGCACACCTGAGAAATTCATGTGCATCCTCTTGGTTTCCACCACCCATGCGACACCCAATATTTCTCATGTTCAAAAGGATCTTACTGGCAGACAAAGGACCACCTCCTTCCTTCAACATTGAAACATGTTGCTCGAGTTCACACATGAGGCACCACTCCTTGACACAACCTAAAATTGCAGAATAATTTAGCAGAAGATATCCAGATAAAATGATAAAACCTCTCATAATATTTGCTCATAAGAGCAAAGACGAGTCAGAATTACAGGTTCTTGAATGTGATCTCTGAAGTAGGTAGACCATGAGAGGTTTGGTGCCAGTCAGACATTGCAAAACAGCATTAGCATAGCAACTGCAATAAATACAAAGCTATAAAAGTTAGAGATACTTTAGAGAAGGATCCTAAAAGAGAACAAGTAATTCATTAAAGTGCATTATGATTTTGGGATAGACTAGACTAAGTAAAGAAGCTGTTGAGTTCACACTGTCGATGTAGTGTCTTCAAAAACCACATATACAAATTGATACATTTAAATAAAACACAAACCCATTACTTCTTTTTCTCCTCTTAGTAGGTGTCACTCACTTAAATTGTTATCTCAAACACATGAACTACAATAGATCAGACACAATTTACACAGTTCACCAAGTTGCTACATTGATGCTCCTTACCCTTGCAAGGCATGTTCTCATGTCCTCGAGTGTATTAAATGCCACAGGCTGAACAAATTTAAAAATGCATCTATGTAGCAATCTAGAGATCCATGATCACTACTCCACAAGTAATGCATGCTATCACAAATTGTCCTTTAAAACGTAAAACTCACCTATAAACCACAAAATTATGCTTTCATTAATTCTAGAATCCTTTAGTTGAACAATTGACAGGGACATATATCATATGCATACATACAGTGATCAGATGTCATGATGATATATAACATTTGCCGAACAGGGGACCTAAACTCGGACAAGCTATAGAGTCAAACAAGGATACAATTTGAAATAATTAACTATAAATCCTGGTGAAAATGCTAACATTGATTTCCATGAGTTGTCGTTGACAGCATGGACCATTAGATGAATAACCAAGGAATTCAATGATTTCAGTGTTCAAACAGCCATAAACAAATCAATTTTTTCGCTATGAGATGTCCATTCCAACAAGAGGGTTTACTCCTATGTGCTCTGGGAGGAGTCTCAGAAACAGCCTCTATAAGGCTATATACCACATATATTACCCCTTCCCAGACCCCGTATTGATAAAAGCCTCACCCACCGAGCTCGTCCTTTTTATATTCATTCCAATAGACAGTCCAACTACAGGAACACTCCATTAAAATACCAGGAACAGTAGCAATAGCATAGAAAATCAAATCAAAATCAAGATCAGCTGGATTAGGCTTTTGAACCAAGGGATCAGGACTTTTGCAAAATGAATACCAAACCAATAATATTAAAGCACGAAAAAAAGGAACACAAAAAATTCAAGAAAATAAAAAGACACAAAAGGCAAGCAATGCAAAAAAAAAAGGTCTATTTCCAATTAGATCAGTTGCGGCTAGCTCCAAAGTAATATATAAAGTATAAACCATGTAAATAAATACTGATCAGGAAAAACATGTAGCAATAACAATTTGAAATGATGTTGCTTTAAAATTTTAAAATCTAAACAGATCTCCACACCCTTGAAATAGGTTTTTCAGATAACCGCATTCCATCAAAAGAAACTTAAGGTTTCTTTGGCTACAAAAATTTGTTCAGCTAAAGGGGAATAATTTAACATAATCACTAAGAAAAACAACAATTATTGCATAAAAATTTTGAGAAAAACAATAATTTCATGGCTAATATGATGAATACTTTTAAGTGTAGGAAGCAAAGAGTATGCATTCCTTGCATGGCATGATTTCCTCTTATTTTCTTAATTTACTCTCAAAAGGAAATGATATTTTTTGTATACCATAAGAATTTAAGCTGTCAGATCACAAAATCAATCTTTACAAAACTTACAAGGGTAACCTTGCTTCTTAGCAAGCCACAAAAGCAATCCCTCATAATATGAATACAGAATAATGAAATATGTCACAACCTCATTTTCATAAATGGTAGGCCTACTACAAATAAACATTCAACTTACTAAGTCATACCTATTTCCACAATTAAGAAGCCCCCTAGGAGATATCCGCCACTCTTCACATTGGAAAAACTTAACAAGATCTTCGTAAGGAAATAACATTTGACAAACCTGGAATTGCAGAACATGAAAAGCAGAGATCTATTTGTTAAATGTAATACGTGGTTTCGAGTCTAGAAAATAGACCTTGTTCTTCTTATTGTCATTCAACAATAAAAGAAGATTTCGTTTGAGCGCTTTTGGATTCTTCTTTGAGCCTGCCATCATCCCTTCAATGCTTGCATTCCCACTGAGGCCCCGTATGTGGATGTTCGAGGATATATTCTTTTGTCGGATTCCTGCACAAGGTTTAAGAAATAAGAAGAAAAAGCAAAAGCAGAACAGGAGCATACAATGGAAAAGTGTACAAGTCTAATAAACTTTCACAACAAGTTCTCTTATCCTACCAGATCCATTTTCCTTGTCACAAATTTTTCCTAAACTTTGAGAGTGGTATCCTCTCGACATGTTCTCTGCTAAATTCTGTGACGAGGAAGCTGTGTGCCCAAGAGTGTAGGGGGGTTTCCTGTACATTATGCTTTCTTTGGCTGAATAGTGTTCAGCAGGGTAACTGACATGAAATTTTTCATTAGAAGAAGAAAAACCAGACTCAGAACAATCTGCTTTCTCTGGACTGATATTTGCACCATTTTGGCATTCACTTATCACATGTTTATCCGAATGTAACCGAGATGATGTTGCAGTGGAACCACTTTGTTCCAGTCCCTTTCTTGTTTCGGCAGCTGATTTATTGTGCTGGACCATCGGACTTCTGGCATTAGATGAGATGTTGGTCTCTTGATTCATATGGATTTGACAGGGCGAAGCAGTAGAGTTTCGATTTGCTAACTGAAACCATTGGTACACAAGCACATCAGTAAGACAGTGAAACCAAAAGTAGAAATTAATCTTGCCCACTATGAGTACATACGATACAAACTCACACCTTAGATCCTTTAGGAGCATCCTCTGAATAAATCTCAGTAAAATGGTTGGTCAACAAGTCTTGAGCACAAGCATCATGGTCATGGTCTTGATCAAATGCACATGCAGTGTAATCATCACCATAAGATTTATCTTTTTTTGATTTATTAACAACACCCATTCCTGATGACTTCCTTCCAGTCTCTGAATCTTCGGATGTGTCAGTGCTAATAAAGGAAGGATCATCCATGTCATTTTGAATATTGGATTGCAGGGGCTCTTCAATACCATTGCAAAGGTAAGATGATTTTGAGTTATTCAAGATAGGCTTGTGCCGAACTGTATCTTTAAGAGGTAGGCCAGCCAAAACATCCAAGGAACTATCATGCCATTGTTGACATTCATGCTTATGCCCCTGCCTCCAGTGAATTATTTGGCATTTTCCAGAACTGAAAACAGGAGATGCCAAAATAATATAAGCTGCTTATTAGAATCCATTAATATGGCAGGATTAATTAAAGCATAAAAGACAACAAATACAAGCAAGTGTATCCATGATCAGCTTTAGAGAAGAAAGTACCATTTTATTTACATGATAATATTAATTTTGCTTTCCATGTGAAGTCAACAAATAACTACGAGGAGTATATTAATTTTTACTACATGTCAATTACAGATACATACTTCAGAGTGTCTGTGTACACTATTCAACCACAAAATTTCTTAAGACCGTCTCAATAAATTAACCTTTAAATTTGCACCCAAATGATACCTAATGCATGAAAAGCCAACCTATTCCAGAATTAGCCAATCTTATTCAATTTTTGACTAAATTTTTAGCCATGTTGTCATATCTATATTGGAATCATGGTAATGAAACAAAATTGAACTAGAACTGGTATAATTCACCTAGGGCAGGCTAGGATTGGCTGATATTGTCCAATATGGCTAATCTTATTCTTTGAGAAGTGGAAAAAAAAAAAGGAAAAAGGGATTAGAGGAAGGGGAGAGAAAGAGAAGAGGAAAGAATTTATAACAATAGGGGCCAGGAGGAAAAGTTTACCACCACGGACCATCAGCAATGGAGCAATTCTTAACAGCTGGGTCACAATGGGAAACAAAAAACACATTTTCTGGATCAATCTTTAGTAAATGAATTTCATAATCCAATATAATATGTTTATTAGGTATTCCTGACGGTTTTAGCATTTTTTGCATGTTAAATCAACAAGCTAGAAAATCAACTAAATCAAAGGAAATCTTCAGTGCATACCTTAACAGCTTTTCATGAAGCAAAATGTTCTTAATTCAGCAAATAATATATAGATGATCAGAAACATAGGAAAAAAGTATTGGAGATTATTAATGAGAACAACACAAGAAATCCATGAAATGTTATATTATTTGTACCAGTATCTGACCGACTTGCATCTGGAGCAGCGTGTTGTAGCAGGGGCAAAGCATCTAGTGCATTCATGAAAGCCAGTTCTTGAAGATGGCAAAACTTGAAGGACACTGGCAGATGCCATTGCTTCTACTTGGAAAGCTTCTTCAGCAGCAAGCTGAGCAAGTATACTTATCCTAGCCTTCTTCTTAGCCGCCTCGTTCCATCTCCCAAGTAAGATATAAGTGAAAAGTGGAATCAAGACCAGGAAAATGAAAAGTGCAGGTATGTCAGCTTCCCTTGGCTGAAGCATGTCCCCACCAACACACTCATGTCCAATTTCAACATGTGCTACTTAGACAGATTCATGTGAATTGATCTAACCATATGTTTCATCTTTATTTCAATAGAAGATAATAGAGTTCGCCTTTCTCTGAAAGAGAGATGTTTATAAAGCATAAATTTCGTGCCCTAAATTGCTCCAAGGAGAGAATACATTTCAAGACACCAAAAGGCCTACAGTTCCTGCATTCACTGTGACTTCTGTCAACAAAACTAAGCAAACTTTTTTTTTTTTTTTCATTCTAAAGAAGAAACAAGTTGTGTTTACAAATTTAATTCAGCTAATTTAACCAGAAAGATCAGGTCCAGTAGAAAATTCCCTTTGAAAATAAAGGCAAGGAGAACTGAGGGGACATATAAGAAACAATGTAAGTCAGAAAGACAAGACCTGAATGTGGCAAAGCAGCATTATGAGATCTCGTTGGAGGGGCATTTTTGCTGTAAGATTTCAAGACAAAGCGTCATGCATCTTAACTTGAAAATATGCACAAACAAAAGAGACAAAGCAACCTTAAAGATCCTATCTTCAAGCTTTTGAACCAAGAAACAAAGAAACAGTGCACTGCAGATAATAAAAATCAATATTCAAGTAGAGTACACGATCAGATCACGAATAACACCTCGAGTTAATGAAAACAAGAGGTATCACAAAAAGCAAAGCCCTTCCTAAGCCCTATTCTCTAATGAAATTTCCTCAGAAAAAAGATATCGAGAATGAAACCCTAATACTCACTCCACCTCGACCAAAATCTTCCCTAGCAGTCAAAACGCAAGATATCGAGAAAGAGATACAATGGCATCAATCATGATTCAGAACAACAAACCTGGAGGGAGGGAAGCAAGGAATATTTAGAGGAAAGAGCCATTTGCACCTCACCAAGATCCCTGTTTTACAGTCTCTAGCAGAAATGAATCAAATCAAAGACCGACTACCGACAATCTCACATGAAATCTAGTACTTTTGACGCCTCCTGAGCAAGGAAACCCCACCTCAGCATGCCTGCACTTTTGGCAATTTCTCCACAAAATGCACACAGCATCCAGCATTCCAGGCCATTCACGAGAAAAAATGTCTCCTTTTATCACAACTCGAGTAAGGGGAGCGTCACAAAAAGGAAAAGAAAAAAAAAATAAACCAAAAAAGTTAAGGAGATGGACGCATCGATGAAAAAAGAACCCAAAAACCTGGCATTTTTAACAGATTACAGTCCAATGGAGAGAAGAATGGCATTAACTGGAAAATGAGGCATCTTTCCCCCTTACCTCTGAGGGAAAACGAATCTGGGGCATCCTCCCAGGATTCACCCAATGTCTCATGTGATAGTCATACTTAAAACATCTCAAAGAGACGCTTTTCCTCCAAGCTGGTTCTGCGGTTCACTGGCTAAGCAGTACCCTTCACAGTCTCTCTCTCTCTCCCTCTCTCTCTCTCTCTCAATCTGGCTAGCTGTTTTACCCAATAGCATCAAATAGCATATGAAAAGAAACAAAAAGGCAATAATATATTGGAAATCTCCAACACACCCTCTCCCTCCCTCTACTTTTTACACACATCCATGGCTTTCCTTCCGTGCCCTCTTCGATGAATCAGTGCTAAAACAAGGTATAGGAAGCAAGGAAAGACGATTAATGCATCCCTCAGCGTAGACAAAGACAAATACATGTCATGAATGATGCAAGAATGTAGAAAGAATGGTGTTTTTGTTCGGACTCGAAGAAGCAAACGATAAACCTCAGTTGCAACTCTTGTAAGGTTCCAAAAACATCCTTGTTGGATCCTTTTTTTATATCATGAGCACGCGAGATCTAATTGTCCTACTTGTTTTATGTGCATCAATTCGATCCATATATTAATCGAGAGCGACATGCACCAACTTTTTTTTATTATGCGTGTTGTTATTGCTCCAACCTCGAAATTGCCGTGGCACCGTATTTTTCAGAAGAGAGTACTCACAGGAAGGGATTATAATATACTCTTACCATACCAACTGATCCGACGACCCCACTTCGCTTTTCCTGTGAGCTCGTGTATTGAATGGCTTTGCGTTACGTAGTGATCCTTTTAAACTATATCGGGGTTACCATTACTTGTTTCTTAGCTTCTCGATTCCTTATGCACTGGCTATTTTTAATGGTTGATGTTTCAGATGCAAAGATGCTAATCTGGGTTTCGTAATGCAACGTATGTACGTACAATTTATTGCTGGATTGTATTCTTCCTCACTGCATGTATGTACTATGTATATGTATGGTACATACAATGTACCATACTACATTGAAACTTGCGATCTCATGACTGCATCACTAGCATCGACAGAAGCTCCCACAAGCATCAAGCTGCAATTGCAAAACCACTGCTCAGACTCATTCATTATGAAAGCTGCCTACATAGCAAATATTATGACACTGCAAGCCAACTAGTTCGGCGATTCGCATCAGCTCCGGCTGGCAAAATCCATGAACCTCGAAGACTAGATACGAATGCCACAACCTCGACAATCCTGCATTGCCAAAACAACAGGAAATCAAGTATTGGTAAAACTAAGGCACTAAGAGTCACTTTAGCCTTGTGGTTATACAATGGTAAATACCACAATGAATCAAAGAATGCAATTAACGATTAAAGATTACTACCTGATTTTATATTTTCTAACTAAAGCAATAGCCTTTGAATTACATTAGATAAGAGTCAACTAATGCATATTCTATTAGCCTTTCAATTCTATGCACCATCTTTCCCACCATCCATACAAGTGTCACCTTCACATGTATACAGGAAACCAACTAAAAATGAAAGAACCATCAAACCAACAGACAAAAGGAGAGAAAAAGGAAAAAAAAAAAAAAAAGGTAAAACAAATGGATCGGAAAGAAATTTCTTAGGGCAAATCATCATCATTACAGCCATGTCAGTCCTTGGGTAGGCATCCTTGCTCGAGTGTCAGCTAATGACACCGACATGGCAAGAATCATTTGCTCTTCAAAGTTCTCAGGAGCGAAATGTCCCGGAGTCATGATAGCACCACTTGGGAATGGAATCACTGCAGTCCGTGGATCAACCATAACATCTGAACCAGCATAGCTGGTCCCTGCCTCTGACATGTCTGACCAATGATCAGTCGAACACTCACCGAGCTCCTCCCTCAGTACTTCCCTTCCGCTATCTGGTGGTATCTCATTCCAGTAACTTGAAGGATTATTCTGCATAAACCTCATGTTTCCTAAACTGCCTGATTGATGAAGCATGTCCAACATTGAGGTGGCACTACTGGATATATTAGCACTAGACTCCACATAAATATGCTGGTGATCGTTTAGAGCTGAAGCTGCACAAGCAAACCCACTATAGGGTGACACTTCTGGAGGAGCTATTCCATGGGAACTGTAACATTCTTCTGAAAAGGATGGTCCTGGGAAAAAACTTCCGAGATAGACTGGATATCCTTGATGACCATGCTCCTGATCAAAGTGAAATGTCAAATTAGATATTGGGTTCTGAAAAAAATATAAACAATGAGAAATATATTCTACTTTCTCCTATCTAAACATGAATAATGAAAAATATATTGTGATACCTTTATATTTAACTTAATCCAAACTGTGTCTAATGATGCAAACAGATGATGTTTTTTATAATATCTCTAAGAAAACATTAAAAATAGCACAGTAGTTGTTAACATATAAAGAACACCACATGAATACTCACTAATGCATAAACATGCGCCTAAGCATGCAGAAATTAGGTTTCTAAAATGGCAGCCTAGTGCACAAAGCTCATTTCCCTCTGGCATCACAGTATATTACATTCCCACAACCTTAACCATGCACGATGAGAAGCTGTTTTGAAAAATTGAACCCATAATGTCTGGGTTGCAGTTGATAAGCTCTGCACCAAGGCAGTGGTTGAGATTTCTAAGGCAGCCTATGTTCCTATGGTCAAACGAGTCAAGATACATTGGATCTGGACAGTAAAGGGACTTTCTGACCGATTCAATTGGAAAACAGCAAAAAACAAAAGAACAAATATTGGACAGGAAGCGAGAACCTCTAGAGAAACAAGGATAAAAACAAATGGAAAATCAGAGCACATTGATATTTAAGATCTGTTGATAGTCAAACTTTGCTATAATTTAAAAATAATCGAGTATATAATCCACTTATTCCGGTTTAAAAATCATCTTTGACACAAAATATAGATGGCAATTTACTCCTGGACCATGACATCTTGTGATCCTAAAGGTACATCCATTCTTCCTCATGTGAGCCATGTTGATGTGTTGAACCTCCCCAAAGTTCCTTTTAATATTTTTTACCACCCCAAAGTAAATCCAGGACTATTTTTTTTATATCCTCCTCCTCTGTGCCTTTTTTATCTTCCTCTTTCTCTTTCTCCTTCTATTTATCTGCTTTCAAAGAACAACTGTGCCCTTAAAACCTAAACCCTGCATCTAATCCATGCTGTTGCCTTGCATTTGGGCATAAGGTATAGCCATGTTTGTTCAGGTCATGCAATTCAGACAGGAATATCTCAATATAAATCGTGCTCTTCAGCTTTGCTTCCAGACTGAAAAGAAAATTAGTTGAATAATAATGAACAGGTACAAATAGAAAATAGAGAAACTAGAAAGAAACAAAAGAGTAAGTGATGCAAATTGAGGAAAAGGCAACTCATAAGGCAGGCAGCCAATTTAGACAATTTAAAGATACATCTGATATTGCAGTCAAGATTTCCTCTTTAGCACATATCAGCTGGACATCAAATACAACCCAAAACAAGGTTTGCCATACCGTGATATACCGCTCGATATAGGTGGTACATACTGGTCTAACATGGGACTGGTATAAGTGATACATCAGTATGACCTTATCTACCATGTGCTGGTATGCTCGGTATAGTTCGGTACGTACCATATCGACAACTGACCGGTACACCAGTGTGAACCGATAAGACGAACCATGACCTAAATCAATCCAAATAGTATCTAGCAGCCTCTTTTAGTTGGATTTCTATCCAAATGTAATTCTAAATACAACTTGACCTTTTTAATAGAAAAATGGACTATGATGAAAATCCTATAAAATTACCTAAAGTCAGGGAAGAAACTACTACAATCAATGATTAACAGAAAATATATTGTATTCAATCAATACTAGCTAGACTACCCAGACTCATTCAGAAAAGCATGACGTCTGACACATACATAACGCAGAGTCAAGTGCAAGAAGATATAACTGATCTCCCATTTTAGAGTGGAACTCCAAGCCTTAGTTTCATCATTTCAGTTCCACACCCATCCATGAGCTAGATCAAGTGGTTGTGCTATTAACATGCCACGACATCTGCTCAGAACTCTCCTCTCAGCTTGCTGCTTTTATATAAGCACCATTAGATGCGGAATTGTCTAGCTTCAAAATCAATAATCCACATGTTATTGCACAGGAATCTCTATTTCCATAGCCACTGTGCTGAACCTTTCAATCATATATGTATGTATATATATGTACGTATGTATATGTATATATATACATACATACATACATATATATATATATATATATATATATATATATGCATGTATATATATTTATATTTATGTATGTATGTATGTGTGTGTGTGTTTTCTCCAAATGAAAAAAATCACCAGCCACTTATGCCTGATAGATGTTCATGATCATCAAAAGAAACAATTTTAAAGGAACAAACTACTGATTAAACAACAAATCAGAATTCCTTCTTTCAACTACTCTGTAGAAAATCTAAGGAATCCTCTTTGGTTGGACTCCTGTCCAAACATGAAGGGATATAAACACTGTGCAAAACGTAATGGACCCTCTCTGACAGCAATTACAAAGCACAAAGAAAAGTCACAAAATGAAGTAATACCTAAATAATATACAAAACTAGAGTAAACATATTGCATAAACAAAAGATAGACTGGATAACTAAGATTCCCTCAACTCAATCGAAGTGATAATTTTGACTTCATCAATATGGACCGATCAATTGATGCAGGGGTCAAACTACAACTCTTCGTTGCTTAAGTAACATCCAAACTTGATCAAATTCAATAACCTTTAGCAATGTGTAGATTTGTAACAGCAGAAAGAACTGTAATTTCCTGATCCTCATAAATTGAGAAAATAGATGGCTCATCCAAAAATAATTATTTTGGCACATGAAGGTTCAAAACTGAATAATTGAAAGTCTGGAACAACTTTTTTAAAAGAATCTTATGTCCTATCTAATACACAAAAAACCTTGAGATTTCAATAAGATTGAATGTTAAAGAAAGACTAAATTTGTCCTTATTGCATAAGTTTTTGCCTAGCATATATTGCACAGATGATGAGAATTAGCACACACTAGCTTGGATAACCTATTAATCCCAGTAGTTTCCCTGTCTCAAATGTGCTGAGTCTCAGTCAGTCCAACCAAATGGGAAATCCTGATGCTTATGCGCTCTTACATGGTCTAAAACAACAGGCAACGTCAAGCTGTTAAGTGATTTTGCAGATTCTGTCTTTTGCACCCACCTGACTGCCTAGAACACAAGGCTCATACTAAGAGGGGCAAATACGACTGGGCAAAGGAAAGTGTATCCTAATAGAACAGTAACTACCTTTGACAATAGCAGCATAGTGAAAGCATGATGAAGTAAAATAAACGAAAACAAAGCAAACAGAAAATAGAATCACATGAATAAAATGCATGACTGACCATACATTTTTAACTAGCCTCATCCTGGAAAGCATTATTACATCATGTATTGCGAGAGATTGGTGTTATCTTAAAATATGACTAGGACTAAGTTCAGATAGAACAATAACATATCTTACAGCAAAGAGAAGAAGATTAGCCTCCTTTCCGTTATTCCTCAAATCATCAATAATATATTTGGTGAACTTTGTTTAAGTGTATTGAAAAAATCAACAAATTAGAGTGTCAATCCATTCTTAGAAAATTTGGGCATGAATATCAGTACAGCGTCCTAAGCTTCATATTGGCATTAATGTTCAATATAAAATGCTGATTGTATTTAGACGAATAATACAAGCTTACTGCAATTCCAGCTCTAAATGATCCAAGTCACAGATTGTTGTCTATATATATATACATATATATATAGAACCAGCATCTACATTTTGTGTCGTTATTAGAGGCAATATCATTTCTAGGATCAAAAGCACCATATCACAATATCAAAGAGAAAGCAGTCTCATGAAACTAGCATTAATAGACCCAAAAAAAAAACTTCAAAACCAAGCAGCATGATGAAAAAATATTTTAGGGCATAATATATTGATTTAAAACATTAAATTGATAAGTTACTGAACATGTTATGAATGAACACTGTTTCAAATTGCATGAAACTTACCTAGTAATTCAAGGATAAACAATTAAGAATAATTTAAGAAAAGCCACAAATTTTGTGTGATATTACTCCCAGTCTAACTCATTTGGATCAAGTTACTGCAATTTAACTATAACTAGTAACCTATATTACCTGAATAGAAAGCCAGATAGCTTCCATGACCATAATGTCATCAAGATCACGGTCAAAATTGTCAGCTCTGCATTTTACAAAGTTCCAAATAAAGATGAGATGACAAATGAAGGAGAACATGCCAACCATAAGATACAAATGCCTCCCTAGCTGCATGCCCATCGTGTGTAACTATCAACAGTTATGAAAATTAAAGATAGGAAAAAGAATTTTTAGTTTTGTGTACCCATTGGACTTAAGACCAAAAATTGCATTTTTTATTTTTGTAGCTTGTCATTGATCATAAAAAATTAAATTATATGCTCTTAGGTAAGGCCACAAGCAGTTTTTGTAATGACCAGAGCTTGAAACCACATGGGTCAAACCTTCCAAAAAGGAGTGCTTAGAAGGTTCTCCAACGGGGTGGATGGTGATAGATGTTGAATTATGTTGGGGTATCACAATCTCCTCCTGTCAAATACCCAATGTCCTTATCACATACACATACATTATGTAGAAATCCATCAAGATCTATTTTAGGTGATGTGGAATTCGGGAGATGACATAGCTCACGACACCACCGAGACCATCCATGGTGCCTATACCCATTGGATTGAAGATTCACCGGGAAGAATAATCAGTCCCAATGTGCAAACATATCATAAACAATTTTTTCTCTTATATTTGTCATAACTCAATCCAAAGTCACATGGGCCAAACTCCAAAATGGAGTACTCAAATGTTACCCCTTGGGGGACACTATTGATCTGTTAGATTCTCGTAAGATTCCATATGAGTTTACAACAATTTCATAAGATGGACTGAGATGAAATACATTCGATCAAGTTGAGTGTCAACTCGATTAAAAAACATGAACGAGATATGGCAAATAGTATAACTTTATAAGCATATAAATTTGGAATGCCTGAGACAATAAAAGAAAACAAGCATACAGAATTTTCTATTGCAAATAAAAAATGATAACAAGGCAACAAGCTAAGATATGGCTACTGTTGACATCATGCACCGGATTCAACAGTTCAAAAGCTCAATCTATATGCTTTAATTACTTGAGATATGTTCGTAAGCATTTAATGACCAATTAAGAACCTCAAGTCAACCAAGTCTATGAGCAAGAGTAGGCAATCAAGAATCCGATTTACCCATTATTAAGAAACAAAATCAAAATCCAGCATTTGAATGTTCTCTCACTAAGAAATACTTTCACAATGTAATAGAAGTCCCAGAACAAAGAAGTTACCAACTCGGAGACCAGGCAAAAGAAAGAAAATTTTAAATGATAATTAGTGGAAGGTTTCCTATGCATATATACTACGAGCTAGTTAACAGAAGCAGTAAACTTCAAATACTCAAGTACCGAGAGAGTTGATAAAAAGATCAAACCATATCACCTTCATAAAAATGGTTAGAAATCTATGTTTTCCAATAGGATGAATCACTGGCCATACCAGAACAGAATTAGTAAATTAGTAGAAAAATCTGAAACAAGTGAGTCCACTTTGTACCTGTTCTGTCTACAGTGTGAAGGCAGCATGCCTGCCGGCACCGAGCATGAAGCTTGAGATGAAACAAAATCATTTATTTGTGTTGTGCATCTAAGAGACGGAACTGTCGAGTTTTCAATACAACATGAAGAAACATAGACCTAATTTAGCAATCAATAGAAAAGAAGTCTAATGATAAAAAAACAAGAATATCTAGTGGAAAGAGGATCTGAAAGCGACGTGCTACCTATGTCACAATACTCCACTTCTGCGTCATTCATTATTCTACTCGAAGAACTTATGTCTTTTCTTTTCTTCAGCCTTTCTGCTTCATCCTGAATTTCTTGTTGTCGCATCCTTATTTGTGCTTCAATGAACTTCTGCTCTTCCTGCTCTTAAGCAGAATTTTTAGAGACAACTCTAACATCATTGACAAGCAAATGTACACTCACAAATCAAGAAAGAAGGCAGGAAAAGTTGAGCAAACTACAAAAAACTTACAACTTCTTCCAATCCCTTCTCTTCTTTTGTCTTCACACCACGGTACTCAACAGCATAATTTAAAGTTTTGCAAAAGGGGCACCTATCAGGTTAAGCAGTAAACCTTGCATGATCCAAATTTTGATGCAGCAGAAAATAAAACAGAAAAGGATACTCTGTAGGGCGAGTTGCATGAGGTGGTTTCATCTGAAGGAAACACTCTGCAAGAAGCATCAAACTTAAGTTAAAAGAAAATTAAACAAAAAAGGAATATGGATACAGACAGCATAGATAAAAAGGATTGAACCAAAAAGCTTTTCAACATCAGAGAGAAATTTGCATTACCCGTGCATATGCCTTTCATGCAACACCTCGATCGATTAAGACTCGGATAATTCTACAATAATACAACAAAGAAAAGGGAAAATCAAGTGAACTACATCAAGAATTGCTCTAAATGCAATCAATCAGGATTGAAACGTCAGAAAAGGCAAAGGTCGAATACGAACTAGAAAACAAATGGGACACTCTTCAAGATCAAGAGCGCATTCCTCGCTCCCAGGGTAGCACGGCGCCAACTTGGACTCCAGAATGAGCTTCCTCAGTTTCTTGTCATCAATGTCGCGGTGGTGGTACAATCCCTGCGGCCTTGTGTACCTCTCGTCCACCACCTGCCTCCTCCTCCCTATCTTATTCCCCATCAACCTCACTTCCAAACGGCAAGAAAGAACGCAAGAAATCACCAAAAACCAGCTATTCCCAACCTTTGTTCCTCAGTCTCTCAACGTCTTCCGATCAAAGAAGTAAAAACGATCAAAAAACGTCAACAAAACAAGAGACCTAATTCCCTCCCATTTCACTTCAATTAAGACCAACAAAAACAACCGATAAACCGAACCCTAATTCGCCATTCCAGATCGAGGCAAGGACCACCGCCGACCCTCCTTCCCAGTCCCAAGATCGAAACCTACATCGATATCCCGCCAAAACCGGACCAAGAAAGCGAATGCGATGAGCAGAGCCCAACAAAAACCCTAGATCCCATTCTTCCCCGTCAAGAAGCGGGGATCGGGAAGAGACGAAGCAGGAGGAACGGCGCTCGACTTCTCTCCACCGCCGATCCCTCCGCCCGTCTTGCCGCAGCCCAAGCTTCTCTTGCGTCGCTTCTTCCGCGGATCTCGAGACGGACGGAGCGGAGGAGAGAGAGGGCGAGGAAAGATCTCCGGTTCGCGCGCACGAAGCTTCGGAAGCACGACAAGGATCGGGAGGAAGGAAACGAGGGTGGCTTGTGCGTGCGAGAGACAGCGGCTCGGTCTGTCGCAGCGATCAAAGCCCGTCGTCTTTACTCTCTGGCTATGGCGAGGCAGCATGGGATCCTCTCCAACTTCGTAACCGAGAACTGATAAAGGCATCCCCATCGTTCACCCTCAATCTCTCGATCACAAAATCTCAACCGTCTGTTAATGATGAGCCACAATAGAAAAATTGGAGAGGATCCCAATCCTGTAATCCAGTAGACCGAGTGTGATCGTCCCGATATTTTTGTATTAATTAAAGGTTTGTGAGAGTTTGGTTGTACGTCCCCTATTTTGTCGACCTCGGAACACAAGTGTCATGTTCTATACGAAAGGGTACAAAATGAAATAATTTTTAAAAGGACGAAGAAATTTATAGTTTTTCCAAGTTAATAATGAAAAAAATAATTATTCCTGTGTTTTTAGTTGAAATATATGATTTATTATTATTATTATTATGTAAAATAAAAGATTTACATAAGAATTTTACAGAAGAAACACTTAAATCCTAAACAGTTCGTTGAAAAGCAGGTTCATTGATCTAACGGTCCACGTTCTTCCATAACGAGCGCGTGATTTCCGAGGTTTGATCCGAGCGATTCATTTTGAGCGGGGGGGTCGTGGCGAACCCCAGGAGAGCCGTAGGCCGCCCGGGGGATCCTGCAGGGACGAGTTCCAGGTTCTCGCAGTTGCAGATCTCGATCGTGAACCCATCGGGATCGTTAAAGAACAGCTGGTCGATCGGCGACCCTTCTTCCTCGTTGATGGTCCTCCTCAGGTACTTCACGCCCAGATCCTTCAAACTCTGCTCCATCGCCCCCATGTCCTCGCACTACCAACGCAGCATGCGAAGAGAAGGAAGAAAAAGACGACGACGATGATGATGAGCAGGGCCAGACCTGAAAAGAGATGTGGTTGTCCATCGGATCGAGACGGTCGAGGGACGCATCGGGGAGGCCACCTCCGTCCTCCTCCTGCACCAGGTGAATTCCCACGCCGTAATTGAACAGCCTGATGGTTCACGCACATGCTTACTATTCGCTGGTCAAGGCGGAGGAGGTGGAGCGGGCAGGGAGTTTCGATACCATGCGCCGTTGAAGTCGAGGGTGGGAGGGCGACCGGTGGGGACGAAGCCAAGCACGGTGGTGTAGAACTCGACGGAGGCTTCCACCGATCTGCAGAGCCTGGAGACGTGATTGAGCGCCATCAGAGGCATTGGCCGATTAGTACTGCTGTCATGGTTCTGGGGCCTGTCCTCTTCCTTCTCTTTGTGCAGCTGTTGCGGCTCTTCTTTTCCTTGCGAAGTCTCCATGTCCCCGGCGGCGGCGTCCTTCTTCTTTGTGGAGCTGGGTCGGTGGGTTCCTGTGTCATGGGTTTACGCGGGCGCGAGTGAATCGGGGCGGGATGGGATGCGATGCGATGGGTTTGGTTTGGTTAGTCAAATCGAGATATGACTCGAGAAATTGACATTGACGCCGGATCACGAGCGAGAGATGGAGACCGGATCATTGACCCGACGATCATTGCCGTTGCAAAACCAGTTCACAGGCATCGATTGCTATTTTAGGACACCATTTTCGATCATGAATCATAACGAGACAAAAATAAACAAGTCTTAACCTCGTTGTTATAAATATATATATATATATAAATAAAAACTATTTTGATTTTAGACCCTGTTTTAGCATATTTTTATATATTATATATATTTATTATGTGACAAGAAAATAATAATTTTAGACACAAAACTAACATTTTGATAATCACGTGATCAACACCTCGATGTTACATGATCGACATCTCAGTGCTATGTAATTAACACCTCGATGATGCATCCCAATATTTCAACCACATATGATCGACATAATTTTGTTATTGGAATGTTATTAATTGTATCATAGTTATCGTACATCACATAAATTTAACGTAGCATGCTCCACCAAGATCGAGAGATATGTGTGTTTACGAGTGAAATGATAAAAAAATCATATTAGAAAAAAACCCCTCAACTACATTCCTAAACACATAATGTTCCTACATTCTTTAAGCATTCGTTTCAATACTCTCAACATCCTATATCTTAAATTAACTTCAGCATTAAAGAGACACGTAGTTTTATAAGATTCAATACTTTAAAAGATTGATTAAATATTTTTCAAACATAATTCAAAGACAAGCACATAATAGAATCTCAATTCGCTCCGAGCAAACATCTAATCAAATAATAAAACTTCACATAACATGTAAATAGTAAAGACGGGTGCCGATACATACAAGAGTTTTTATCAATTAAACTAATTAATATTTATATTTTAAGAATAATAAAACTTATGAAAAATAAATAAAGTATTTAGGAACATCATCTCAATCGAAATCTTGGCCATGATTAATATACAAGATAAGCTTACCCACACAATTTTAATTTTTCAGGTCTTATGAGCCTCAAATGTGCTTTTGAGGATAAGGATAACTTGACAAACTTATAAGCTCTTGATTCCTCTAATGCTAATTTGATAAGTCAACATTTGATCATCGTTGATAGTGATCATATAAGCTCACGACGAATTATCCACTTTATATGTGCCCTCACGATTTCGTCGTTTCGATGGTCATGAGCTTCAAAAGATATCTCAAAAGGTAATAATAATCCGACGAACTTAGAAACTCTTGGTTCCCTTATGGGAGCACCGATAAGAACATTTAATTCACATTAATTACGGAATCGGAGAATCAATAGACTTGTAAATTTACTAGGAACCAATAATAACAATATTAATTTATCTCGAATGGCAAACTCATTCATAGTGATATATCTTCGTAGAAAAGAAAATTTACTGGGAATAAAATCGCTGTTTGTTGGCAGCAACATAAGCTAAAAAAAAAGTGACAACGTGGCGAAATCACTACCTATCACCGAAAAAGAAGCCGTAAAGTATTGCCCACTCGGAGGAAACATAGACCGGTCCATCCATCGAGAGGACCCAAATGTAGCATCAGACAACGTTGACGAGGAAAGTCAACGAACGAACAACGTGGCTCACTTCTTGCTCGCGGCTCCCCGTCTCCCATCGAAGGCTAAGGTGGCGAACGAAGGCCAGCAACGGCCCCCGCGTTAGCTGCAACCACCCTTCTTCTAAAATCGAGCCGGCGTCGTCGTCGGAAGCGGTCAAAGCGGCTGTGCCAAAATAGCCACCAATCATCTCACCTGTAACGGAATGGTGCGCACGAACCCTAAGCCAACAAGCATAGATAATACGAATGCAAATGGATCATATGAGCAAACATCTCCTTCTAAATCATCGCATGACGAAGGCTTCCCAACCTGCAATCGGTTCCACGATTTGCTAATAACGGAGCCAATTAACAGCCAACCCAACAGCAAGATAATTATCCTTTTTTTTATTATTTTATTTTTTTAAATTATTTTATTTGACATCGATCGGAACTAAAAAAAGGGGTGAGAAAACATAAGAAACATAAGCCCACCACCACACCTCATTTCTCCCTTTCTTCCTTGACCGACCTCGTTCGGCTTCGTTTTGCTCCCATGTGTCTCTCCGTCACCATTTTGTTGCCGGAGATGTGAGCGGGCCAGGACTCATGGTATATGCAATGGTGGTGGCCGCGGCTCTGATGCCGATGCAATAGGAGGAGGAGGAGGAGGAGGAGGAGGAGCGGAGGTAGCGGCGGGAACATAATGTACAAGGAGGAGAAGGAGCAGCAGAAGCAGCAGCACAACATTAAGGCTTGGGAGTCGGCCGTCCGCAAAGCGCAGCAACTGCATTCACATCAGTCAGGCAGCCGCCGACGCGTCTGCCAGATCTCCCCCATGTCCGTCGCGCCCGCCGACGACAACTCCGAAGCCAGCTCCCCGCGAGGGGGCGACGGCAACTCGGCGGCAGAGGAGGACGGCAAGGTGTGCCACGTGGAACGCCTCTTCCCTGGTGGCGACTCGTACACCGGTCACTGGTCCGGCAGCGTCCCGCATGGCACCGGCAAGTACGTGTGGACGGATGGGTGCATTTACGAGGGCGAGTGGCGGCGGGGCAAGACCACCGGCCGCGGCAAGTTCTCGTGGCCCTCCGGTGCCACCTACGAGGGCGAGTTCAAGGCCGGGTTCATGGACGGCTTCGGCACCTACACTGGTGCTTCCGGCGATACCTACCGTGGAAGCTGGTCCATGAACCTGAAGCACGGCCACGGCAAGAAGTTCTATGCCAACGGCGACTATTACGACGGGGAGTGGCGCTCCGGCCTGCAGGATGGCCATGGCCGCTACGTCTGGAGCAACAGCGCTGAGTACGTCGGGCAGTGGCGCGCTGGGGTAATCCATGGCCGAGGATCCCTCATCTGGGCCAACGGCAATCGGTACGATGGTGGGTGGGACAATGGATCTCCGAGGGGCAATGGTAGCTTCCGATGGCCTGACGGCAGCCTCTATGTCGGGGTGTGGACTAAGGAAAATGCAGGGATCCAACAAAAGGGGGTGTATTACCCATCACCCTCTGCGAGCTCCCCCACCGCCCGAGACCCACAGGAGGCTTTTACAGCTGACCTTCGGGGGTGCAAGATCTCGCCAGGGGACACTGTGTCGATACTTCCCTCTCAGAAGACCCTCAATTGGTCCGGCACGGAGGTGTCACGTGGTTCGGTCGATAATGCTGATCCTGGTTTGCCTCCCAGACGGCTGAATGGTAGGACAAATACCATCATTGGAGCTAGTGACATTTTGGGAGGAGAGAGGTGGTCCGATCGGATCGGCATTTGTAAGTCCAATGGCGATATCAGTTTTGACATTGCCGATCGAGGTTCAGCGGCATCACGAGGTGACGCAGACGTCAAATTATCGTTGAATCCACGTTGGCCACCTCCGAGGGCTGCGAAGAGGCAAGGGGAAACCATCACTAAAGGGCACAAGAATTATGAACTAATGCTCAATCTCCAGCTTGGGATCAGGTAATGTTTTTCTGTGTAGCTTTATTAGCATTCGGTGGAAATTTTTACGATGACAGTGATGTTATTGTTGGAATTGTCAAAGGCACGAAGACCTGGATAACACAGATCTTAGTGACATATCTGAGGAAAACCATGCTAGAATTCTGCAACAAGAGAAGTTGAATTGTGGTGATCCCATCCCAGTCAGCTTTAAAATACTTCAAACTGTGTCCTTCCACTTCACTATTCGGTTGTCTAGCTTTCTTTGCAATAAATCTTCATGGAGATTCTTGGTAGAAATTGATTGTCGTTTTTGATAAAAGGAGCACTAAGACTATATATGTAGTTAATACTCCAGAGAATGCTATTCTTCTATGTCCCATGTTTTTTCCAATTGATTTATTTGCATTTATTTGAATGGGATAATCAATTGGATCTTTTAGATTTTAGATAATTAGTGATAAGTTCTGCTGTTTCATATTATCAATATTAAGACTGTTGCAGAAAAAATAAATTAATAATGAGCTGTGTCCGTGAAAACAAAGGAAATGTTTATGGTGAACTTGTTAGAAGATGGTATATATGGAAGAATCATTAGGGCTTTATGTTCATGCAATTCTTGATCAAGGAGATTTCAGGACAGTGTTAACTACTAGTTTGTTTATTGGATAAACTCTTAGAATTAATAACTTGATTTATATTGTTATTTTGTCATTATTCTTCAGCTTTTAATGGTCAACAATCTAATGTTTGCTGTGGCATAGACATGCGGTTGGAAAACAAGGTCCATCTCATGTTGAGCTGAAATCATCGGCCTTTGACCCCAAAGAAAAGGTGTGGACAAAGTTCCCTCCTGAAGGATCAAAACATACACCTCCACACCAATCCTGTGAATTCAGATGGAAAGATTACTGCCCTTTGGTGTTCAGGTGAGCTCATGACATAATACTTCGTTGCGTATTATATATATATATATATATCAGCTGACAATTTATATTATTTGACAAGTTCAACTTGATAATATATTCTACTTAAATTGAGCGTTCAGGACACTTCGCAGGCTGTTTAAGGTTGATGCAGCTGATTATATGATTTCTCTTTGTGGCAATGATGCTCTACGAGAACTATCATCTCCTGGAAAGAGTGGAAGCTTCTTTTACCTGACCAATGATGACAGATACATGATCAAGACAATGAAGAAGTCTGAAGTAAAAGTTAGCACCCGTTCCCTTGGGATTTATATTATTTAACATTCTTCTGATCTATCCCACTCAAAATATATCTTTCAACATTCTTTTCCTGATCTACCCCATACATTATGTATTGTTCCACAGGTCCTTCTGAGGATGCTTCCAGCCTATTATAACCATGTCCGTGCATTTGAGAACACTATGGTGACCAAGTTTTTTGGTCTTCACTGTGTGAAGTTAACTGGAGCTTCACAGAAGAAGGTCAGAACGTGGATCTCAGTAACATCCATAATTTGACTGGAAGATTTGTTTTGGTGACATATAAATTCTTTGCATTTTTCTGTAACAATTAATCAGGTCCGTTTCGTTATAATGGGAAACTTGTTCTGCTCTGAGTACTCTATTCATAGGCGCTTTGACCTAAAAGGGTCTTCCCATGGTCGTATGACTCGGAAACCAGAGTCGGAGATTGATGAATATACTACTTTAAAAGATCTTGATCTTAATTTTATATTTCGACTGCAACAGTCTTGGTTTCAAGAGTTCCAAAGGTATTGTTATTATTTACTCCTGCAGCAATTTTGTTTCTGGGTCCTAGATAATTTGATTTCTTCTTATGAGGAAAATAGAAGTCATATATGTGCTTTCTACAGGCAAGTTGACAAGGATGCTGAGTTTCTTGAGCAGGAGAGGATCATGGATTATAGTCTTCTAGTCGGTGTTCATTTTAGAAGTTCCAGAGAGATGCCTTTACCTGAAGGTTCATTTCAATGTTCTCTTTGATTTTCACATCTGTGCCTTTCTTAAGATGCATATCTTTTGGTTGAAGGTGGTGATGCTGACATCAAAAGAGAATCAACATTGAGGCTTTCCAGAGACATGGATCAGTTTCTTGGTGATCAAAACAGGTATAAACATGATAACTAGAATACCTTTATGTTATTTATTAACTTTGCTCTTTGGATGTATTTTACTTACCATACAAGTAGAAAATCTTTTGATGAAATCACACAAAATTAGATGATACAGAGTTTCAAAATAATATAAGTGTTCAAATCCATTAGTAAAATGCTTATCTGCTTATCTATGTCAGTGCTAGACATGCTGCTTCTATATGCTTCTTTCTCTTGATCCATAACATTTTAAAGGTGACTCGAGTACTTTCCATTTGCTGTTTTACACTTTTTTTCTTGTAAGATCCTAATAATGAATTAATAGATTGTCCTTAAAAGTTAATGATGACAGAAAAGGGAGAAGAGACCCCTTTCCGACTAGCATGTTAGCTTCCCTCCCGGTATGAATATTAACATTACGTATGCTTTGTCACGATGTTAATGCAAAGATATGTGCTAAATATGGCTCCCCACTTGGACTGATATCATTCATCCTAATGGATGTGTGTGTTATGTTCTTTCTCGATACACATCATTCTCACTATGAAGCATCTGTATCTCTACAACGTCAAGTCATTTTTGGAAAATCTGGGCCTTGAGTTTTTGTTTCTTATATTTGATGCTGCAGGCGGGGAAAGATTCGAATAGGTCTGAATACACCAGCTAGGGCTGAACTGACAGTCAGGAAGAGTGAGAGTGACTCTCAGCTCATTGGAGAACCTACAGGGGAGTTCTATGATGTAATCTTGTTTTTTGGCATCATAGACATATTGCAAGACTACGATATCAGCAAAAAGCTAGAGCATGCGTACAAGTCTATTCAACATGATCCGACCTCGATATCAGCTGTAGATCCGAAACAGTACTCAAAACGCTTCCGTGATTTCATATACAGAGCTTTTACCGAAGACACCTAAAGAAAAGTCTGTCCTGGAAGCACCATCAGAGTTGCAGGTTCGGTTGACCTTCAGAATGCATTGAAGAATCTGGTCAGGCCGCAACTGGGTGTTTAGATTTTGGCATTTGTGTACATTGTTTCAGTGCCCACCACCAAAAGTTGCTGCTTCAGCCATCATCGAGCCTCTGCATCTCCTTGTTGCTGCTAGGATCTCGACCGACTTGAAAGAAAAAAGAAATTGATTCTCCCAAAGAACATTTGAATAGGACCTTACGATCCTCTAAAATTTCTTTCTATAGGTAGTACTACTAATGTCCTAATTCAGGTACAGATAGAAAATTGTAACAATGAGCGTGCAAGCCGATTTAGAGTTGTAAATGATTTACGAGTAACGTGTATCAGATATTCTTTTTCTTCTGTAAAAATTTATGATTTCCATTGAGGAGCAAGAACAGATTTGAGATTCTTACATGTAAACAAATGTGGTGAAAGCGATGCTCATGTTGAGCTGAGGTCCTGTGACAAAGAATGATACTGCTCAGAAGTTGGATGGCACGTAATGTGATGTACTAAAATTTCAAGTTGGCAGCCATACTCTGTTTCATTAATTATTCATCGCAGCATAATTCGCCAGATCTTATCGAACATCCAATTAGATTCGCAAAAGTAGCACATTTGGTAATCGTAGATGACACGAAGCACTTATTGAGTAACGTCAACAGACATCGGCAGTGCCCAAATACGTCACATTCCAACTAATGAAAGCAGTGCATCCCGGTAATTACCACGCGTGTTCTTCACGATCTTGTCTTCGAGCTTAGACTTGTATTGCTTCTCGTAGACTGCTTTGATCTCTTCCATATCCACATCCGATCGAGATACGACCACTCTCGTAAGAGCATCTTTCGCGTTCTTATCTGCTTCTTCTCCGAAAGCCTTGTCGATTACCTGAATTCACGAGACACGATCATCCGATCATGCTTGGCTCTTTGGCAATGAGGCCTGCAAGATAACTGGCGTGATCTCTCACCTTGCTGAAATAGCTAGCGGATGATCCCAAGCATCGAACGGTTTCTCCCAAGCATGATTCATCAGCGAAGTCCTGCTCGATGAGAAGTTATACATAGCAAGATGGACCGCAAATACTTGAGGTTTTTGAGCAAACAGTGTACCTCATCGATCGATTTCCCGTATATTCCGCTGTAGTGTCTGAAGGTTTCTTCGAGATGTGTTTTGCTTCTCGTGGTCAGTATCCTAATGACCTCGTAATTCTCTACAGGGTCCTTCGTGCCTGCATTCTTGATCGCATGTCCGAGCGCCTTGGCCTCAGATTTGGCGATATCTTCGTCCACTCGAGATCCTTCGTACCTGTATGCGCTTACCAGTCCGACCAGCAACTGCGAGTACATGGATCGCATTGATCGGTAGATCTTCATGATCCAAATCGTGTCGGAATTAGAAGAGGTAGGACGGAAAAAGGAATAGCAGTGTTCTTACGCTGCAGTAGTTTTCCTTGACGCGGTAGGCAACATCTTCCTCTATGGAATGGTGGAAGAGAGCATGGTAGGCCTTCCTTGCTCCGAGCAGCTCGTCTGATGAGCGAGTGCAGGCGATCTCGACTATGATGTTGAATGGATGGGCCTTGTGGAGCACATGGTGGATCCAACGTGCGTCTCTTTCCCATGGATGCATTGCCCATAGCACCGTTACGTTCTGCAAAGATCGGCACCTCAGTTGCCATTCCAAGAATTAAGCTTGGAGACGAAGATTAGTTCCCGAGGCCAACTCTTATCGAGCTGAATTAGATGTGCAGATGACAGATTTCAGGTCATGGCAGAACATTCAAGCTGGCCTTCGAAAAGAAAAAGAGTTCGGACTATTTGACCATTTTGATGATCGATAAGCACATCATGATCGATGGAGATGTTTGCAAGAAACCATCAGATTCATATCATCATTTTCCTGTCACGAGTTACCCAAAAACTGAGAGAAGAGTCAGTCTTAAGATCATGAGAGTAAACTGATGGATTAAAGAGAATTGCTAATCTCTTCTTTTCTTCGGTCAATTATTCTCATCGCAGGTGACGTTTGACTTTGGGGAGAAAATCTTTGGCAATATCGAAGCCAAAAATCAAACGCCGACAAAAGTGGAATTGGAAGAGAGTCAATCAATTCCATGAGATCCTAAGAATCGTAGCTTTGCAGGACGTAAATCTTAAAACAACACTTCTCTTCCCTTCAAATCACTGATATGATCGGTTCTAATACTAAACTCTTAGCAGATTCAACGCTGCGAAACAAACTCAAAGCAACAGAAGACATGCAACGACGGATGGAGGAAAGATGGAACAGAAAGTCTACCTTAAAGCGTGCAAATTCGACCTTCAGGCTGCGAACGAAATCATCCTCGCAGCGCTCGAAGCTGCCGTGTGGCTTGAAGAAGGGAGAAGAGCTCCTGAAGCCTCGCCGCTTCTCCGGCTGCTTGCGCCATTTCGTGATCACCGTCAGCAACGAGCTCTCATCAACACCAAGGCCTTCACAGTCGATTCTGCGTCGTTAGCAATTCTACACCGATTAAATCGAGCGTGCGCAGCAAACCGACCTGAGAAAGCACTGGTGAGGGCCTCATGCTCTTCGGCCATGGTGGCTCAGCCTCGGCTCCTCTCTCAAAAAGGATGGTGAGGGGGAAGGAAACCGCTGCCGGTGTATTATATGCCTCGGTTGCGCATCAGATGGTAACGGTTGGTTTTGCTGTAACGCGGCACGGGTGGCCTGTGACGGCATGCTTTTATCTACTCGTGCTTCACGAGGGTTAGATATTTTGATTAGATATATAAATGGAGACCTAATCCAACATGTTATATATATATATATATATATAGAGAGAGAGAGAGAGAGAGAGAGAGAGAGAGAGAGAGAGAGAGATTAAGGGTTATCTGTCAGGATCGGACCCTAGAGTGAAATGAGCAGCTGAATGGCTTCATGACATCAAATATTCGAAGAAGATATAAATCCAAACACGACAGACCATATATATATATATATATATACAAACACACAAAATAAGAGATGTAGGGTTTATAAATTTAAGAATTTAGTGAACAAACATACAGAGTTTATGTTTTTTTTTTTATGATTTACCGTATTATTTTTCGACATGATGTGAGAGTAGGTTGGATCTTAAAAGTAGAATGATGAGAAATAGATCTAATATATTATTCAATAATTTTTATGTAATAAATACTTATAGAAAAGTTAATTATTTATAACGGATAAAGACATCATCAATACCTCAACACCACAATAATACTAATGCGATTGGTTAACACTATAATATTATGTGGTCAACACCGCATTAATGTGTGATTGACAGATTAACATCTCAAAATTATTTAATATTATGTGATCCACATCTCATCATCATGAGACTAGTACATAGTCGATATCTCAGCGTGAAATCAAATTAATCAGGTATTATTTTATCTCGAATTTGGTATGTCATAATCCTAACCAAGTTTAGGAGAAACGTGTAACCCTTCTCATAATTAGCATCGATCACAAGTAATAATATTAAGACTCTACTATAAGAAAGCTGAATCTTTTAATCTTAAAGTTAACTTATGTATCATAGAGATATTATTATGACATCACTAACATAGTTTTAAGCACTATCGAAATTGAACAAGTATAGTATCGGTACAAATAAACTTGAGACTAAAATAGAAGAGGGATCTCAATTGGCTCCACATAAACATCTAACTCAAACAATCAAATTCTAACTTAGTAATATCCGTATATAGTTTATTAAAATAAAAATATAATTTAATCCATTAAAATAATAATGTTTAAGTTTAATGTTTTGGTTCTATACCGGTGGAAAAATGCATATCATATTTAACCTTAGCTCTGATAAGAGATTTCATGTAAGATATTTAAGTGATAGGATTTGTATTATGACCCTCTAGTAATATGTTAGCTTCATTCTTATTATAATGCAAAAGTGAAACATAAGGTTCTATTAGCCCAGCCAACTACATAATAATTAGCCCAGCCAACTACATAAGATAAGGCAATGACATGTTGGTACCACATATTTTTAGTACGAGTTCAACGTGAAACAATCATTGACTCAGTGGGATCTTCCTTCTATAGCTCGATAGCTATGAAATACCAACTACACTTACATATCATAGATGAATAGACAAATAATAATATATATATATATATATTTTTTCCGGGATTGTCTGTTATATTCCAATCTTTGTTTATATGTTCATTGTCCTTTTCTCCCATATATGGAACCTAATTGGGTGTTTCGTATGCTTTTGTTATCCTTTCATTTTCAATGAAGATTTTTTTTTTTTTTCGACTCAGGTAGAATAAGTGAAAAGAAATAAAGACAACAAGAAAATACCGGACAAATAGTACATATTGACCAGACATCACAGTTGATCTTTCTCAGTCAAGCTTTAATTGGGTCCCCTTTGTGTTCAAAAACTGGTGTTCGATTATTAGAAATAGTAGCCTATGCCACAAGGAAAAGTCCTGCAGTGAAGGCAGCTCACATGCATCCCTCAACCACATCAATTATTTCTTTCACACCTAAGCAGCAATCACTTCTGATATTTTGCAGGATAAATTTAATGTCCAACCTTGACTTGTTGTTGATTTGTGTGAATCTTGAACATAGTCTTACTGCATTAGAAGAACTTACCACTAATTAAATGCTTGTGAACTGACATTTCAACCACTTGATAGACCAATCAGATGAGCAGAATTCTTCATATAGTATACTTAATGTCTATCATTTGATGTATTTAAAGTTCACAGTATTGTTTGGTTGGGCAAATTGGTATTGCAATCATATTGGAGCAGTAGAAAGTAGTAGTAGTAGGCTTACCACTTTGCAGAACTTCTTGTCAGATGGTTTCAGATGTGATAGGGTTGATTTTAAGTGGTAGAAAGGCAGGTAGAATAGTCACAGGCTTTACAAGTTGTTGGCTCCTTCACCTGCAGTTGGGAACCTCCATCATACTCAAAACATAGTAAAAAGGTATTCCAAAACCCAATAAAGGTTTACTAATGCATGCCTAATGTTGTCCATTGGTGCCCTTCTTTGTAATAGTATCCTCCATGTGAAAGCCATTTTCTTGCATCTTTGAAGGTACACATTGGAACACTTCCCACACACACAACATATTGTCATCATCTCCCATCACCTCGATAGTCCTTACAGGCTTTCCGGTAGCTTTGACTACCTGTTAATTTAAGATGATAAAAATGCAAAAAAATAAATAAATTAAGATGACAAGATGATCTAGCAGCTTTTCTGCCATAGCAAAAGTTTGACCGACTGTTCCTTTAAGATAATGAAATGGATAGCAGCTTTTGTTTTCATGTTTTTGGACCAAATTTATGCTTACCATATAAATATACACTTAAAAAGATCAAAAGCAAGTTTACAATCAATAAATCTCAAATAATATAAAATATTAAAATCGATGATAAATCTGAGTTAAACTAGCTAGTATTAACATATATCAAATTGATAAATAATAAATTTGAATTAGACTAGTCAAGATTAATATACATCAAATTGGATTTCGAGGCAAAACCAAGGTGCTACTCTTACTTTAGACCTTATTAATATGAAACTATTCTCAGTGCTCCTTCGGTCTCTCTAGAATATTTTCTTAACAAAAATGAAATAAGAAAAGAACCCATATAATTTTAGAGAGCAAGAAAAAAGAAGACACCAAAAAGTTCATAATGGATTTGGACTAAGGCCGACATGCACCCTTAGGCTCCTTCCCAGCTATTTGAGAAAGCCCTGTTAGCTGTGATATGTTCCCCCAGTGGAAATCAAGCCACTTTGTAGTGTTCTTGATTCAATAACTCTTAATCAAGATCTTGTATTTTTCTTCTTTCTTCTCCCCTTTCTACTTCATGACTCAGTGCTAATTAGTTGACCTCTTTGTTTCTTAGCTCAGTGTATAGATTTGCAGTGGTATTAACACCTCAGTTGAGGTGACATCAAGAAATTGACCCTTGAGTTCCATCTCAAGGTTTACCATGTTGAACTTAGGTCAAGAAGATACATAACTTGGCAAACAGTAATCTACATTTACAACTATATATATATATATATAACATTATTAGCGCAATTATCAGTTGAGCCCATCATCAAAATTTAGGAGACCCCCTGTCAAAGTACAAGTTACTACTTAATAATGAAAATTTAGAATATGGATTTAGTACTATTTAAGATTATTTAATATTTAAAACTATTCTAGGATTCAAAAACATATTATCTTAAAGCCAAAAAGATCTAAAGGTTATATTGTCAACTTAATTAATGATTAGGAGGTGCAGACATTGCAGCAAGTGGAAGTGATTCCTCTTCTGACAATCTCTACAACATATGTCAGCGCATAAATATTAAGATAGTTTTTAATAATCTACAAATTAAATTCAGTAGGAAAAACTTCTTCTACTTATGATGTCAGTGGCTTCAATAACAATTTGGCACACAGATTACAACAATAATTTTGTGAAAGCATAAAAGTGTTCTACGTAACTCCCACATACAACAATCAACCTAGCAAACTATGGTGCTCAATTTGATAAGCTTCGAATGTCATGACTTGGGAGAGGAGGAGCATATCTTTCCTTTCTTTATATGACTAACAGTGATATTATCCAAAAAATATACTTGTGGTATTATACAACCATGCAAATCGACAGTCAAAAAGAGAAGGAGAGTAAGATCAGTGAAGACATTAAACCTACATATCAACAAGCCAAGTGTATCCTCAAGTTCCATGAGAACCACTAATATAACATTAAATGGTAAGCAAAATGGCATGCCTAAGAACATTGATTACACTGTTCAATGTGTCAATATCTACTATGATGCAACTTAATGCTATCAGTTACCTTGCCAAAAAGCTATGTGCATACCACAAAGATGCACAATCCGTATCGGTTTGTGTGACTACAGAAACATTTATATTTATACTAAATGAAGACACGTTGACACAACTTGCATCAAATTATCCTTGACACAACTGTTTGTTGTTCCTGCTTTAAATTGTCCATACCTCCTCTTACTCGTTCCTTTTGACAGTCACCTTGTAGTAATAATATGATAGATTTCCAAGTCCGGGCTGAGACCACTGTGGACGCATTAGGGGTGGTTGAGATTTCCAAGTCCAGTAGCCATTAAAAGGAGATACATAGTGGCAAGCTTAAAAGTTTAAGGGGAGTAATTTCGTCGAGCACTTCATCAGTTTTCGCCCATGCAGGCCGCAGCACTTGTGCGTTGGCTTAGCCTTTCCTTCGCATGAGGAGGACCCCATGCATTGAATCACACACCCAAAAGTTTGTGCTCTTAAATGCCGAACATGAAGCCCGTTCGCCATTTCCGAGCCCATGCCACCACTCACTGCGACTACGTTGCTTCCACTCTACCCTTGTTTCTTTTGTCTCCTTGTTTTTACCCCTTCCATGCTTCTGCGAACCATTCTTTTCAACCTTCTATGTATGTCTGTACTTATATTGACAGTCCCTACAGAGGCCACCAGCGGCAGCAGCTCCTGATGTGATGTAAGAGGGAGGGGGGATTAAGTAAGTAATAGGGGTGTTCAGTGACTTCGTGACTCCCACCCATGGGTTCTCTTCCCCCACTTGTTTTGCTTAGGGTTCACAGCTGTGCAATTTAATCCCTCGCAACTGTTTTTTCGGCATCTGCTTCTGATCTCATCGTTATAAATCCCGCGCTCATCCCTTTCTCCTCCTCGCATGCAGTGAACCTCTTCCCTTATTAACCTTGCCGCTTGCTCGTTCTCAGATTCTTCCATGGTCTTCGCCATGGCCGCCCCTGACTTTGACCTCCTGTTCACGGCCTCGGCCTTGGTCTTGTCGTTCCTTGTGCTGGTTATGCTTGGGTGTAACAGGAGAGGCAAAGCGCTGAGACTACCCCCCGGCCCGCCGGGTTGGCCACTGGTCGGCAACCTCTTCCAAGTGGCGTTTTCGGGCAAGCCGATGATCCATCTCGTCCGCGACCTCCGCCTCCGGTACGGGCCCATCTTCACTCTCCGCATGGGCGCGCGCACCCTCATCGTGGTTACCAGCCCGGAGCTCGCCCACGAGGCTCTCATCGAGAAGGGGCAGCTCTTCGCTTCGCGCCCTGCGGAGACCACCATCCGCTCTGTCTTCAGTTGTAACAAGTTTACCGTCAACTCGGCCGTCTACGGCCCCGAGTGGCGCTCACTCCGCCGCAACATGGTTTCCGGTATGCTGAGCGCCTCCCGTCTCCGCGAGTTTCGCCCGGCCCGCACCTCCGCCATGGACCGCTTCATCGAACGCCTACGCGCCGAGGCGGAGGCGAATGGAGGGGCCGTGTGGGTCCTCCGCAACGCGCGCTTCGCCGTCTTCGCCATCCTTCTCTCCATGACCTTCGGAGTCCAGCTAGACGAGGATTCCATCGTGCGCATCGACGAGATGATGAAGCGGGTGCTCCTAACTATCAGCCCCAGGATGGACGACTACCTCCCTTTCCTCCGCCCCTTGTACGCCAAGCACCAGAAGAAGGTCCTCGAGATCAGGAAGGAGCAGGTCGAGACCGTCGTCGCCCTCATCAACCGGCGTCGTGCCATCTTAAAGGACCCAAGCCTCGATCCCAACGCCGCTCCCTTCTCCTATCTGGATTCCCTCCTCGACCTCAAAGTCGAAGGCCGTGACTCGGCGCCCACCGAAACCCAGCTGGTCACCCTGTGCTCGGAGTTCATCAACGGTGGGACGGACACCACCTCCACCGCCATCGAGTGGGCCATGGCTCGCATCATCGACGACCCGAACATCCAGGCCAATCTTTACGAGGAGATCGTTGCGAAGGTCGGCGACCGGCCAGTCGACGACCGTGACATCGAAAAGATGCCCTACTTGCAGGCCTTCGTGAAGGAGCTACTGAGGAAGCACCCGCCAACGTACTTCTCGCTGACCCATGCGGCGGTGGAGCCAGCGAAGCTTGGCGGGTACGACATCCCGCCGGACGCCAACCTGGAGCTGTTTCTGCCGACGATCGCGGAGGACCCCAGGCTGTGGTCGAGCCCGCTGGAGTTCAACCCGGACCGCTTCATAACAGGCGGGGAGACCGCCGACATCACCGGGTCGGCGGGGATAAAGATGATACCTTTCGGGGCGGGGAGGAGGATATGCCCGGGGCTGGCGATGGGGACGACACACATTAGCCTGATGGTGGCGAGGATGGTGCAGGCGTTCGAGTGGCAGCTGCACCCATCGGAGCCCAAGTTGGACTTCATGGACAAGGTCGAGTTCACCATCGTCATGAACCGTCGGCTCCTCGCCTTCGTCGAACCACGTAAGTGAACAAGTGATCACGCGGTTTCGAGAAACGTCCGAGTGCAGCGAGTCTTAAGTGAGCTTTACTTGCTCATCGTCATATATCGACAAGCCAATCGTATATTAATTAAGCAAACTCTACTTCTTGGTTTGGGCGTGTACATTCGAAGCTTTTGCATGGGTGTTATGAATGCGCGTCTAAGTGTTAGAAGGAAAGCATTACTTCCATCAATGCAAGGTTCCTTTAGTGACCATACTAACTACTTTATTGATCTCCTCTTTAATGCATAAGCATTAATAAGGAAAAATTAATTGCTACATCTCTAATGGTTAAATAACGATCGACGTCGAGATCGGTGTACTACTGGTATTGATCGACTAATAAAGAATTAAGGATAAAGATCGGATCGACCAACTAGTTTCGAACCTGTGTTTTACAAATCGGATCGGATCTCATGAAATCTTGATGCAAAAAGTCGAAATCAATGAAAACGCGAATAATTCCATTAACCCAAGTGATCGAAATGCGAAATGATCCAAAGAATCTAAGAGATCTCAATCCCATAGGGATGTGATCTGATTCTCGGCTTGCTTTCTTGGTGTCTTCAACACTAATACTCAAATTTTCTATTAATTATTGGATGAGTTGATTTCGTGAATAGGCACCAAAATGCCAAGATTTTGCTATAGGAGGTTCGGAAATTTTGCAACATCAGATTAAACTTGAGTAACCACAAGAACTAATATAGTAACAAGTAACAAAGACAATATTTCTGCAAACATAAGAAAATGAAAAAGGAGAAAAAAAAACTATAAATGGATCCCAATTTAATCTCCATCGAAATAAATTAAAGAAAAAAATGAGGATCCGCGTTAGATACAATTAAATTATTCCAACTCCAACTAACACCATCATGTCTGCCCAAACCCAGCATCCATTTCTATAGAGAGACGAAGGAGAAACAGAGACTGAGAAAGGAACGGACCAGATGGAAAGAGGGATGAGGAAGAGGAGGAGAGAGAGCTACGCACCTCGATCGAGATTGATTCGATTGGAGAAGTCCACCGCCTAAGTTGTGGCGGCGAAGGCATGGGCGCTGCTTCCGCCAGCGGTCATCATGGCCTTGAACTCCTCGAAGCTGACGAGGCCATCGCCGTCGCGGTCGACGCCGTCGATCATGCGGCGGCACTGGGCGAGGGAGGCGCCCTCGCCGATCCCGCCGAGAATGTGGGCGAGCTCGTCCGCCGAGATGGAGCCGCTGCGGTCGAGGTCGAAGACGGCGAAGGCGAGGCGGAGGTCCTCCTCGAGCGCCGCGGGAGCAGTGTTGAGGTCGACGAACTCGGAGAAGGAGATGAATCCGTCGCCGTCAACATCGGCCTCGCGCATCATGCGGCCGAGCTCCTCCTCGGAGGGCGGCTGGCCGCTGAGAATCTCAAGGACAGCGGCGAGCTCCGCCGACGAGATCTTGCCGTCGCCATTGGCATCGAATTTGTTGAAGACTCGCTCCAAGTCTCCGGGGTCAGCAGCCGGGGGGGCAGCGGGGCGGGGGGCCTCCGAGTGGGAATGGCCGGTCGGACTCTTGGACCGGTGGCAGCGGAAAAGGGATCGGATCTTACCCATGGCGAGAGATCGAGAGGAATGGCGGGACCAAAACGAACGAGAGAGACTTTCCTTATACGCTCGGATTGGATCCTGAGGAAAGGAAGGAGAGAATGAATCGGCGGAGTCTATATATAGAGAGTGATGGAAACGGCGGTGAAAGGATAACTATCCGATTACAGGGAGAACTCGGAGAGCCTGCGAGGTGGGAGAAGATGACGGGTTCCGTTTTGATTTGGGCCATGATTCAAGGAGGTATAAATAATGACCCGCGGGAGGTCACGAGCAGTGATGGCGAGGGCGAGCCGGTAGGCGTAATTTAGAACGGAATCTGTTATTAAGTGAAGGAGGTTGGTGCCGACGTAACGACCTCGATGGTTTCTTGTATTTGGCACGACTTAGGACACGCGTAGGAAAGGAGGTTGGTCGGATTCCGTATCGGTACGAGTTGTGTCGGTTAGCGACTCGGTCGAGTACAAATACAGTCGAGTATAATATATAACGTGTTAACATTAACGTATGTTTAGAATAATTTCTAATTAGTTTTGGATAAATTAGATGACTGTGCGTGAGTAGCAAGAACTTAATGACCTCGCTGTTGGAGGAGAGCTGCGGTCGGCCCTGACCGCGGCGGCATAGGAAGAGTCGATTTTGGTTGCAGAATCATCTGTTTGCTTTTAGAAACATGGCTTTTGGTTTTATAAAATCAAAAATCGAAACGGGAATCGAGCCGCTTAGAGTCGGTTTCGCTTCCGGTTCGAACCATTAATTTTTTAAATTTAAAAATAAAAAATATATATTTTTTAAAATAATATAATAAATAATTTTAATATGAAATAAATTTAAAAATCATTATTTTTAAAATAATAAAAAACATTTTTTAAAAAAATATAAAATAATTTCTAATTTTTATTTTTGAAATAAAAAAATAGATGTATATCTATAATTAGTGTAATAAAAAAATTAAAATAATTATTATAGATGTATATTAATAATAATTTATAATTTTAAAAATTTTAATCAAACTAAACTAAACTTCAAAGTTTTAACCACTATACGATATATCATATTGATATTTTATTTTTAATAATATTTAATCAGCTTAAAATTGGAATCATCTATTTGGAATTAAAATCAAACTACCATGTTGGTAAACAGCTTTATGTCGTGCCCTCGGGGTCGGCACGGCTTGGTTCGGGTCCAAATAGTCGGGGATCTTGCTCAGAGTCTCTCGAGGGGTGCTGGCGTGGCCGGTCGCATGCGTCAGATCGCGTCGGGGCGCCTCGTAGGAAGGGGTTTCCCTCCTTGGTCTTGGGAAAAAGTGGCTCCGTCTTCTCACCTACACACAGGTCGGGTCGGTAGCTCGACACGACCCCTCCGACGATCAAGTTAGTGAGTGGAGTCTAGTGGTATGTGTTGTCCACTTTTTCTCCCATAGCGCGGGGTTTTTATAGAGCAGCTTACTATTCCTGATGTGCTTGTTTTGCAGGGAGCAGGATCGTATTCTTGGAAACGTCTAACTGTAGTGTTGGCGTGGCGTGAGGGATCGGGTCTGAGCCGGGCGTAAATGTGGGCCTCGGTCGGCGTTCCGGACTGTTTGACCAAGTGTTGTCAGGTCCACCGAGGCGCGGGACGTCATCTGAGGTAGTTGATGTAAGCCTAAGTCTTATCGTCATTATTATTCTCATTATATTCCCCCCCCGAAAGAAGCCATGCGTCAGCTGTTGCTGGGGAGGGTCCGAGACGTGGCTTATGCTCCAAGCGGTTAATCGTGCCGGTTGGTTGCCGATCCGTTGCGGAGGTCGGGGAGTTTGAAATCGAAGAGTGTGGCTTGGAGAGACTACGGTGTTCTCAGACGATTGGAGGCCGAGTGGAGGAGGGGGTCTCGGGCGACATGCAGCCGAGGAGCACGTCTCAGGCGGATAGGCCGTGTAGAGGAGGTGGTCTCGGGCGACATGCAGCCGAGGAGCACATCTCAGGCGGGCAAGGCGCGTAGAAGAGGTGGTCTCGGGCGACATGCAGCTGAGGAGCACGTCTCAGGCGGACAGGCCGCGCAGAGGAGGTGGTCTCGGGCGACATACAATCGAGGAGCACGTCTCAGGTGGGCAGGCCGCGCAGAGGATGTGGTCTCAGGCGGCATGCCGCCGAGGAGCACACTCAGGCAGACAAGCCGCGCAGAGGAGGTGGTCTCGGGCGACATGCAGCCGAGAAGCATGTCTCAGGCGGGCAGGCCACGCAGAGGAGGTGATCTCGGGCGACATGCACCCGAGGAGCACGCTCAGGCGGGTAGGCCGCGCAGAGGATGTGGTCTCGGGCGGCATGCCGTCGAGGAGCACGCTCAGGCGGACAGGTCGTGCAGAGGAGGTGGTCTCGGGCGACATGCATCCGAGGAGCACGTCTCAGGCAGGCAGGCCGCGCATAGGAGGTGGTCTCGGGCGACATGCAGCCGAGGAGCACGTCTCAAGCGGACAGGCCGCGCAGAAGAGGTGGTCTTGGCGACATGCAACCGAGGAGCACGCTCAGGTGGACAGGCCGCGCATAGGAGGTGGTCTCGGGCGACATGCA
>LVTN01000112.1:509566-524403 GCA_001649415.1 Musa itinerans | reverse complement strand
TACTTCAGTTTGCGCTTACATTCTGATTTCTGTCATAACTGCAAACTACCTTCATAGACTTACTTTAACATCATCTCACTTAATCTTAAGTTAAAGTAATCTTAGAATCGGCTTTTACACCGAAATCATCTTTTATCGTACGAATAAAGTTTTAATCGTCGAAAGATTTCCGCTGCACTAATTCACCCCCCCCCTCTTAGTGCTCTTGATCCTAACAGTAGGAATGCTATCCACAGTAAAGGCTTAGTTATCTAAACACTTCTCCATGAAGGGCTTACGGGAAGCATCTTATATCTTGGGGATTCAGATCTATAGAGATAGATCCAAGAGGATGCTTGGCTTATCCCAATCCAGGTACATAGACACCATTGTCAAAAGGTTTGTTATAGAAAATTCCAAGAGAGATCTCATACCGATAAGATATGAGATATCACTTTCTAGGAGTTTGTCTACAAAGACTCCTAAAGAAAGGGCAAACATAAAGAGGATACCTTATGCATCAGCAATAGGGTCTATCATGTATGTCATGATATGTACCATACCTGATATAGTGTATGCTTTGAGTGTCACGATTAGGTATCAGGCGGATCCAAGCTTAGAGCACTAGAAAGCAGTAAAGTGTATCCTTAAGTACTTGAGAAGGACTAAGGATTTTTACTAGTATATAGAGGTAGTAGTCTCAGGGTTAAAGGCTACATGGACTCGAGTTTTCAGTCTGATGTCGATGACAGCAAGTCAAATTCAGGGTATGTGTACACCTTGAATGGAGGAACAATGTGTTGGAAGAGTTCCAAGCAAGAAACTACTACTGACTTGATCATAGAGGCGGAGTACATTTCTGTAGTAGAAAGATTATGACCTGATGAGATGTAGTAGTGGAAAGAGTTTCATCCGAAGATAACATTGTAGACCGACTGACAAAGCCGTTGTCTCAAATTATCTTTGAGCGTCACAGGGGTCTGATTGGGATCAGACAGATAGGTGATTGGCTTTAGGTCAAGTGAGAGATTGCTAGTCATACACACCCAGAAAGCCAATCACGTAAGTGATGGCACGTGTGACTTGACACGGAATCTTTTTGCTTATTATATTTTGGCATTTATTACTTTATATTGACTATTGCATATATGCATGTATATATTGTGATGTCTTTGGATCTGTGCAATGGGAATCGGATCGTGATGAGATCACAATAATGAGACTGATTCGCCTTTAAACACATATCCTAAATAATCCCGATCATAGGTTACTCGAGAGGGACATCGAGATAACTGAACAGAGTGGTGTGCTGTATACTCATCCATATGATGGATGCAGTTGGTCTCATAGCTGCTCTTGTGGGGACAGTATAGGTGCTTATTAGAGAATGAGTTCACTAATTGATCCACTTACGGAATACTAGATGGTTGATGATGCCTTATTATCAGACAATGATTTCGTAGTCCCAATGGTGTATCTGGTCCTTAGACTTGAGACACCAAGGATGTCCTATATGAGTGCTCCATTCTTTGATACCGGACTTATAGGTTTGGATGTCCCAGATCTAGTATAGTCGATCATCGGGAGTGGCAGTCAACCCTTATTAAAGAGGTGAAGAAGCCGGCTAAGAATAGGATTAGTTTAGAGGTTGCTTCTTAAAGAAGCATTAGAAGTTAGTTAGAAGTATGAGTCTTGAGTAGGAGTCCTATTAGGAGTTTAGGTTTAGAAGCCCTATAAAGAGTCATGTATTCATCCTCTTTTAAAAGGAATAGATGAATCTTTTTAGCTACCTTTGAGCAACAACCTGGAGGAAGGAAACACTATAGAGTTCTAAGGAGGCCAATCCCCTAAAGAGATCAACCTCAAGCTTAGAATACGCAAGGGTTCTAACCTTGGTATCAAAGCAGCGTTCTTGGCATCTCGTTGCCCTTCCATAGCCATCCATCAGCCCGCAGCGTTCTTGATCTTCTCGTGAATTACAATAGGTTCTGGTTTTCTACCTTACTACTACTGCAATTTAGTTATCCTTATTCAAAAAAAAAAAAAAATTATTCCTATATTGTTGTATAAACTTTTCGTCTTAAAGTTTTTATCTCTACGACAAAAGATGCACTGCAGAATTCCAACTGCATAGCACTGTTTATTTGATCTTGCTACTATATTTTTTCTGTCCAAATCTCTATAAAATTTTTACAACAGATTTGACACTTCCTAATAGCATATTTTTCTTTAGTTTTATCAAAAAATTCTCAATATAAACCACTGACCTTTTACGTCCAAACTGCTACACTTTAGATGAAAAAACCTGTCATAGTACCTTTCCGTGATCCTCAATTTTTTTGAACCTTCCACCACCCCATGCCATTAACCCATCAATAGAAAAAAGATAGGGATATCTTTGATCTACAAGCATAAGCTATGGCTACTCAAGATCCAATTGATGCCAAATTTGAAGCATTGGATTCTTGGATTGAATCGCGCTTGGAGGACAAATTATGCGCTTTGTTTGTATAATTCAGAATTCGACAACTATTGAGTCCAACCAAATTTTAGTGAGGAAAGAGTTCAAAGAGGCCTCTAGAGGAGGGATAGCTTTTGGATATGCTTCAGCCACGAATGAGGGTGGACTTCCCACAATGGGAAGAAGGAGACCCGACAGGGTAGATTTCGCACGTCAAATGTTACTTTCGCTACTACTGAACGTCGGATGATGCTATGGTGGAAATTACTATCATCCACCTTGAAGGAGATGCTATTCAATGATATAATTGGCTAGAATACAATCATGGGGCTCTAACGTGGAATCAATTTAAGAATGCATTGCTGAATCATTTCGGACCTATGGAGTATGAAAATATCGATAGCTAACTCACAAAGATTCTACAAACTTCTATGATTCAAGAGTACCAAACTAGGTTTGAGAAGCTATCCTACCTTGCTCGTGATTGGACTAACCATCAATTGTTAGGAACATTCATCGAAAAACTCAAGCTAGAGATAAAAGGGGAGGTTAAGGCGTGGCAGCCCCATACCGTGACAACTGTGAATTCTTTCACCTAAATACAAGAAGAATGGCCCAACTAAGATGCTCAGAGGTTGAGAACCTCTCCTAGGCCCGCGACATATAAACCTCCTTCTACTCCCAGCCATCCTTCATTGCCAAAAAATTGACAAGAGAAGAACTACATGATCGATCAGCAAAGGGTCTTTGTTGGCATTGCGACGAGTTGTGGAACCGCGATCATCACTACAAAAGGGGCTGCCTCCTACTAATTGAACCTCTTGAAGACATGGAGGAGGACTAGGAGCATGAGAAAGAGGTCACTAATGAAGAACAACAACTGGTTGATATTACGATACATGCCCTTACCGATTACACAAACTCGCAAACGATGAAACTGTGAGGACTTATGAAGCAACAACCTATCACCATTCTTATTGACATCGAGAGCACTAATAATTTTATGAATAGCAAGGTTGTTGTGATAGAACCCTTGTAGATTCTAAGCTTGGGGTTAATCTTTTTAGGGGATCGGCCTCCTTGGAACTCTATAGGGGTTTCTTCCTCCAAGTTGCAGCTCAAAGACTATAGAAAAGATTCATCTATCGCTTATCAAAAGAGAATAAATGCATGGCTATTTATAGGGTTTCTAAACCCTAACTCCTAATAGGACTCCTACTCAAGACTCCTATTCCTTTATAACTCCTAATGCTTCTCTAAGAAAAAACCTCCTGACCCTAGTCGGCCTCTTCACCTCTTTAATAGGGGCCGAGTAGGTAGGTTAACATGAGTGCCCCTCTTTGTTAGGACTCTCCTAGCTAGAGTCCTAATAGACCCGTCCTCTTCAAATCAGTTTTGTCCTCGAGACTGAGATTCCATGAACTCAGGGAACCGAGTTTTCAGCTCCTCATATGATTCTCATATGATGTCTTTAAGTGGTAAATTATTCCAATGCACTAGTACTTCAATAGAGGGACATTGGCGATGCATCACGATCCTGTGGTCGAGGATGGCTTGTGGTTGGGCTTGAATAACTCCACCCTCAGTGGTGTTGGGCAATTGGATCTAGGGTGACTCGTGTTCTCTAAACTTAGGCTTCAAGCAAGACACGTGGAAGACAGGGTGAATTTTGGCATCCTCGGGCAATTTAAATCTATACGCCATGGCTCCAATATGCTCTGTGATCTGATATGGCCCATAAAAACATAGGGATAGCTTCATGGAGGCTTGAGTGTTGATGGAGAGTTGCTTGTTTGGTTGTAGGCGAAGATAAACCCAATCTCCTATTGAAAATTCACTTTCATTTCATCGTGTGTCGGCTTGTTGCTTCATTCTAGCTTGAGCAGTAGAGAGATTATCCTTTAACAGTTGTAGGAGTTTGTCCCTGTTAATTAATTCTTGGTCGACCTAATTTACCTTGGCCGAGCCAATTACGTACTTTGGAATTATAGGGGCCGACCGACCATACAGTGCTTCATAAGAGGCGCATTTTGTAGATGAATGATATGTAGTATTATACCACTATTCAGCCCAAGGAAGCCATTTCGCCCACTCCTTTGGTCGGTCACTGATGAAACACCGAAGGTACATCTCTAAACACCTATTTACCACCTCTATTTGGCCGTCGATTTGTAGATGATACGTTGTGCTCATCTTGAGTTTGGTGCCTTGTAACTGAAATAACTCGGTCCAAAATTTACTGGTGAAAATCTTGTCACAATCACTTACAATGGACCTTGGCATCTCATATAGTTTAACAATATTTTCTATGAAAATCTGGGCAATGCTAGCAACAGTGTAGGGATTTCTCACAGCACCAAAATGAGCATATTTCATAAGTCGATCAACCACCACAAGGATTGTGCTTTTACTTTTAGAAAGTGACAGCCCTTCGTTGAAGTCCATGGAGATGTCAGTCCACACTGAGTCAGGTATGGATAGTGGTTGTTACTTCCCTGGACTTGCCGCTGTTTCACCCTTGTGTTGTTGACATACATCACATTGTGCCACATATTCAGCAATAATTTTTTTCATCCCTCTCCAATAAAAATTTTGCTCCACTCTTTTGTAGTTTCTCAAGAATCTGGAGTGCCCTGCTAAAGGTGTGGAGTGCATTTCATGCAGGATGATTTTGATGCAAGGGGAGTCAGGTATAAGCACAATACGACCTTTGTAGCATAGATCCCTCGAATCCCAAGTGTAATGGGCTATTGCACTTGGATCCTCCTTCAATTTTTTTATGATATTGCTGATCTTTAGATCCTTCTTCCATTCTTCCCTAATTTTCTCGAGGAAGCTAGTGGTAGGAAGGGAGATGGCTGAAACCTTAGCTTGCTCAGGTAGCCATGAGAGTGCATCTGCAACAATGTTTTCTTTCCCCTTTTGTACATAATTTCATAATCAAATGCAAGAAGTTTGGTTACCCATTTTTGCTGCTCAAGGGATGATATCTTTTGTTCCAAAAAGTACTTGAGGCTTCTATAGTCGGTTTTAATTTGAAATCGTCAATCGATCAAGTAGGGTCTCCACCTCGTTACTGCATGCACAATGGTGAGCATCTCCTTTATGATCTTTTCAATTTTATCCTTTTGGAGGTGAGGATATCGGTATGGCTAAGTGTTTGCTGGTGGGTTACCTGGAAGGATTGGAATCCGATGGTCATGTCGCCGCGTAGGAGGAAGACCGCATGGCTCAGCAAAAATGTCAACAAATTCAGCAAGCAATTGGGCAAGATTTTGATCTTCAATTTCTATTTTCTTCCCCTCTGGTTGCCGCTAGAGATGCATCAAAAAGTCACCATTTACCTTATGCAAAACTTTCTCCATTCGTTGGGTCGAAATGGTGGTTACGTTGCTTCCACGCTTTTCGCATAGGATGATTTGTTTGCCTTTGCAGTAGAATTTCATAATTAATTTGGAGAAGTTCCAAGAGACATCACCTAGCATCGTCAACTCTTCTATGCCAAGCATGGTCTTATAGTCATCGATTGGTAGGAGGAAGAAGTTAGTGATAATTTTTTAGTTTTGCAGTAATAGTTTCACCTATGGACATCTTTGGTTGCATTTTAGGATTTTTTCGTAGGCGACCTTTACGTCAAACTTGCTGCAACCTTCAATATGGAGCCCCATCCAAGCAGTAACCTTACTATTTAGGAAGTTATTAGTGCTACCCATGTCGATAAGAACAGTGCTCAATTGTTGTTTAAGAAGGCCTCTAACTTTCATTATTTAAGGGTTTGAGTAGCCGGCTAGTGCATGTACCATAACATCGGTCGGTTGTGGCTCTTCTTCTGCATCTTCTTCTTTATGTTCATGGCTCTCTTCTAGATATTCAATGACCTCTTCTTCTACTGGTTCAATCATAAGAAGTCTCCCTTTTCTACAGTAATGCTTGCGGCTCCACGGCTCGTCGCAATGCCAACATAACCCCTTCGCAGATCGCTCCCGAAGCTCTTCTCTTGTCAACCATTTTGGTGCAAGGACTCGGTTGATAGTAGGGGGGGCTGAGAGCTTCAGTATTGCTAGTCGGGGAGTGACCCTAGTCCTTTGAGCTTTATGGTTCAATTGCTCATCTTGAAGTCATGCGAAAGAGATGGCTGCTATAAGCGTGTACGGTTGTCGCACTTTTAACTTCTCCTCGGATCTCTGGCTTTAAGCCCTCAATGAAGGTCCCCAATAGCTATTTTTTGAACCAATCATGAGTTTGATTAGATAACCTTTCAAACCTGGTTTAGTACACCTGAATGGTGGAGGTTTGTCAGATATTTGCTAGTTGTCCATCAATGTTCTCATAATTGGTTGGTCCGAAGCGGATCAGCAGCCCTTCTTTGAATTATCGCCATGAGAGGACTCCATGAGTGTATTCAAACTAGTTAAACCATTGTATAGCATCCCCTTCTAGATGTATAGCTACAATTTCTAACATAGATGCATCTACGGTTTTGTGGTACCAAAAATATCGCTCTACACGCGAGATCCAACCAATCGGGTCTCTTTCTTCTCATCTAGGGAAGTCCACCCTCATGTATGGATAGTTGGGGTCAGTCATAGAGCCTCCCCTCTCTTGAAAGTTATCTCTTCGAGCTTGATGCGATTGATCAGAGCTCTCTCCTTGATATGATTTCTTCAGGCTTGGTGGTCGGCCCAAACTAAGTTCGGTAAAAAGAGTCTGAATCTTATCCTTCATCCACGCCTCAAAGGGTTCAAATTTAGCATTGATTGCCTCCTCATATGCCATAGTATATGTCTCCAAATATATGATATTAAGATCTCTCTTTTGTTATTGGGTTAAAGGCATGTATAGGTTGAGAGAAATGATGGTCGAAAGGGTTGGTGGATTGGTGGATGTAGGCTGCGGTTTAGGCTTGTCTTGTGGCTGTTTTGGGTGCAATTTGAGGGTGTGGTTTAGTGGAATTTTAGGGCTGTGATGGTAGTAGATGAAGGTTAGGGAAAAAAATTTAGATCTGTGATAGATGGCAGCAAAGGTTTGATAGAAATCAGTGGATGTTGCTGTAGGTATGTGTTGTCTTGTAAGAGCAGAATTGTCGTCGAAGAAACAATGGTTTCTCGACGAAATTTCTAGCAAAACCCAAGAGATTTAAGGAGAGAATTGATAGCAAAATATTTATTTATATGACAGCAAGGATGACCAATTTAATCAAGAAAATTTTGGCAATATAACAGCAAGGAAATTGGTGCAAGTTGTGATAGCAGAATTCTCATCAAAAAATATCAACGGTTTGCGATGAAAATTTGCAGCAATACAAGAACATTTTTAGAGATGAATTCCTTAATAGATCAATCTTAGATGGAAGCCAAGATGATCTATGAAGTATATAAGAAATTTCGTTCAAAAAGGATTGCAAATAGATTGGTTAAGGCAACAATATGCAGCTGAAATTTTCTACAGCATAGATTTTCAAGTGTAGCAGATTGGACATAAAAGATCAATGGTTTATATTAAGAATTTTTTAATAAAACTAAAGGGAAATCTTCTGTTAGGAAGTTTCAAAACTATCATAAAAGTTTTGCAGAGATTTAGATAGAAATAATGTAGTAGCAAGATCAAACAGACTGTGCTATGCAGTTGGAATTCTGCAATGTATCTTTCATCGTAGAGATGAAAACTTTGCAATGAAAAGTTTATGCTAAATATTTGTTTTTTTAGATTTTTGAATAAGGATAACTAAATTACAGTAGCAGTAAGGTAGGAAACCAGAACCTATTGTAATTCATGAGGAGATCAAAGGATGATCCGCGATGGTGGAGATGACGGCAGAATTTGGCGACGATCTTTAAGGTAATTGTGGGAATTGCTTTAGATGGCTGTGGAGGGCTGATGGATAGATGTGGAAGGGCAGCAAGGCACCAAGAACGCTTCTTTGATACTAGGTGATAGAACCCTTGTAGATTCTAAGCTTGGGGTTGATCTCTTTAGGGGATCAGCCTCTTTGGAACTCTATAGGGGTTCCTTCCTCCAAGTTGCTGCTCAAAGGCTGCAGAAAAGATTCATCTATCGCTTATCAAAAGAGGATGAATACATAGTTATTTATAGAGTTTCTAAACTCTAACTCCTAATAGGACTCATACTCAAGACTCATATTTCTTTATAACTCCTAATGCTTCTCTAAGAAATAACCTCCTAACCCTAGTCGGCCTCTTCGCCTCTTTAATAGGGGTCGACTAGGTAGGTTAATATGAGTACCCCTCTCTGTTAGGACTCTCCTAGCTATAGTCTTAATATGTTATCCGGATGGCCTTACTTATCGAGAATTGTAGCAGGTTTGACGTTAAGGTCACCGACGGACGAATTTTGAAGTGTGATTATAGGTGCCCGCGGGTGAAATGTTGTTGTAGGACCAAGAGATAATTATAAATTTCTTCTTCCTCCCTCTTAATGATTATAAGGCCATGCTCAGCATCGAATGGCTGATGACATTAGGTGATGTTTTCTGGAACTTTTTGAAATTAATTATGAAATTTTATAGTAAGGGGAAATAGGTGATACTGCATGGGAAACGTTGAGGCGACGTAACGACGATTTATACACAATGAATGGAGAAGGTTTTGCATAAAACATGTAGTAGTTTTTGGTACAACTTGAGTAGAAAACTAAAGGAGAGCCAACAAAATTTGAAGATCCAAACCTACTTCCTTTTCTTGCTAAATATTCAGATATATTTGATGAACTGCGCAACCTACCTCCTACCCGTCGTCGTGACCATTGTATACCGATTCTTTCGGGCAAACCTCCAGCAAATACTCGGCCATATCAGTATCCATATCTCTAGAAGGATGAAATAGAAAGGATTATAAAATAAATATTTAAAATAGGAGTTATTCGGCCAAGTTGCAGCCTCTACTCTTCACTGGTGCTCCTCGTACGAAAGAAGGATGGAACATGGCAAATGTGCATTGATTACCGAGCTCTTAATAGCATAACCGTCAAAGACAAATACCCTATTCCAATAGTAGATGAATTGTTTAATGAATTAAAAGGAGTATGAGTCTTCACAAAGCTGGACCTTTGATCCGGGTAACATCAAATACAAATGTGCAAAGAAGACATATCGAAAATCGCCTTTCGAACATACAACGGCCACTACGAATTTTTGGTAATGCCCTTTGATCTCACCAATACTCCTTTCACCTTCCAAAGCCTTATAAATGATATTTTTCATAATTATCTTGATAAGTTTGTGTTGGCTTTCTTCGACGATATCCTTATTTACAGCCCTTCTCTCGAAAGTCATTTTCAGCACTTATGACTTGGAGTGATGATTTTACGAGAACATGTTCTTTTTGTCAAAAAATTGAAGTGCAGCTTTCTTCAATAGAAGGTGAATATCTTGGGCATATCATGTCAGAGGAAGGTGTAGTGGTGGGCCCCTCTAAAATTGAAGCAATGCAGAACACGCCGACCCCGAGGAACATAAAATCGCTACGCAGCTTTCTCGGTTTAACAGGCTATTACCGTAAGTTCATGAAAAACTATGGAAAGATCAATGCACCCCATACTTCTTTGCTAAGAAAAGATACTTTCCGATGGTCAGACAAAGCCACTACCGCCTTTGACGAACTTAAAGCTGCAATGACGACAACGTCGGTACTAGCGCTACCTGACATCAGTAAGACTTTTGTTATTAAAGTCGATGCCTTCAGAGTCGGAATTGGTGTTGTACTAATGCAAGATAACCGCCCCCTCACTTATACTAGTAAGGCATTATCTCCTTCCTATCTCAAGAAGAGTATTTACGATAAGGAGATGCTCACAATTGTGCATGCGGTGACCAAATGAAGACTATACTTGATCGGGTGACGCTTTCAAATCAAGACCAACCATAAAAGCCTAAAATATTTCTTGGAAAAAAAGATATCTTCCCATGAGCAACAAAAATGGGTAACAAAGCTTCTTGGATATGATTATGAAATAACTTACAAAAAGGGTAAAGAGAATGTTGTTGCAAATACGCTTTCACGGCTACTCGAGCAAGATGAATTTTCGGTCATTTCACTTCCGACCAGTGACTTCCTTGAGGATATTAAGAGGAATTGGCAGGAAGATTCGGAGACCAATAAAATCATAAAAAAATTGGTGGAAACACCAAGCTCCATGGCTCATTACAGTTGGGACTCAAAAGAATTGCGCTATAAGGGACGCATTGTGCTTGTGCCAAATTCTACTTGCATAAAGACCATCCTTCAAGAGATGCATTTCACACCTATAGCCGAGCACTCCGAGTTTCTTAGAACCTATAAGAGAATTAAGCAAAATTTTTATTAGGTAGGGATGAAAAATATTATTGCTAAATTTGTGGCATAATGTGATGTATGTCAATGACATAAAGGCGAGATAGTGGCAAGTCCCGGAAAGCTGCATCCTTTACCCGTCCTGGACTCAATATGGACCGATATATCAATGGACTTCATCGAAAGGCTTCCCTCATCACAAGGAAAAGGTACAATTCTTGTCGTGGTTGATTGCCTTACAAAGTATGCTCACTTTTGCGCTATACGTAATCCCTACACTACTTCTAGTATTGCTCAAATCTTTATGGAGAATATTATAAAATTACATGGGATGCCGAGATCTATTGTAAGTGATTATGATAGGGTTTTCACGAGCAGATTTTGAACAGAGTTATTCCATATGTAGGGCACTAAATTAAAAATGAGTACGATGTATCACCCACAAACCGACGACCAGACTAAAGTGGTGAACAGATTCTTGGAGAGATACCTTAGATGCTTCACCAGTGACCGGCCAAAAGAGTGGACAAAGTGGCTTCCTTGGACCGAGTGGTAGTATAATATAACTTAGCATTTATCCACAAAATTTACTCCCTATGAGGCTATGTATGGCCGACCTCCCCTGTGATCCCAAAATATGTGTTGGGCACCTCTAAAGTAGAACAAGTAGATAGAGAACTACAGGATAGAGACAAAATACTAAAGTTGATAAAAGATAATCTCACTGTAGCTCAAGCAAGGATGAAACAATAATATGATCAACACAAAGGCGAAAGAGAATTTTCAATAAGAGATTGGGTCTTCCTACGGCTCCAGCCATACAAGCAAACATTAATCCACATCAAAGCATCTATAAAGCTTTTACCTCAGTTCTATGGACCCTACCAAATTTTGGAGTGCATTAGAGCGATAGCATACATAATGGACTTACCTGCCAGCTCCCGAATCTATCCAGTCTTCCATGTGTCATGTTTAAAGCTCAAGCAGGGACAAAATGAGATAACCTAAAGCCATCTACCAAATATGACTACCCAAGGAGAACTCCAAACCTAGTCGAGTGCTATTATTAATCGATGAATTATGACTCGACGATAATGACCCACTACTGAAGTACTAATACAATGGGCGAACCTACCAGTAGAAGATGCCACTTGGGAGAACTATGACGACTTGAAGATCAAATTCTCAGAATTCATGGATCGTCGGCCCTAAGGACAAGACTGATTTGAAGATGACGGGTCTGTTAGGATTAGTTTGGAGGTTGCTTCTTAGAGAAGCATTAGAAGTTGGTTAGAAGTATGAGTCTTAAGTAGGAGTCCTATTAGGAGTTAGGGTTTAGAAGCCCTATAAATATGCATGTATTCATCATCTTTTAAAAGGAATAGATGAATCTTTTTAGCAGCCTTAGAGCAGCAACCTGAAGGAAGGAACCCCTATAGAGTTTCAAGGAGGTTGATCCCCTAAAGAGATCAACCCCAAGCTTAGAATCTGCAAGTTAGAACTTATATGGTGTAGACACTACCGACTTAGTTGGAACTCTATTTAAAAGATAAGCTGCGGTCTCTATGACATATCCCTAGAATGAGATAGGTAGGTCGGCAAAGCTCATCATAGACCACACCGATTCCTCCTTTCAGAAATACTATTGAGCTGAGGTGTATAAGGAGGTGTCCATTGGGAAAAAATCTCATGGTCCTTGAGAAACTGGGTGAACTCTGTACTCAAGTCCATTGGGATAAAATAAATAAGATATAGACATCTATTTTAATCTATTCCCACTATTTTTCTAGCGAGTCGTGTGATACCCTCAACACGTGAACGAAAGTCTCCGGTAGACTTTTAGTGGGGATCGGGATCCAATCAACGTCTTAGTGTAATCTCGAGAGACTCGACCAATCACACTAAACCCAAAATGTAGGCAACTCTCGCCGATCACAACTACTTATGATTCCCGTCCTTTTCGACCTTCGAACCACCATGGTCTTGAGGGACTCGACCAACCATAATGTTCAGTTAAGTCATCACCATCATTACCAAATGAGCCTAATTTGATGATATACCCTCGAGGGACTCAACCAAGCATACCATGTCCTCAGGTCACTAGTGACATCTCTATATCGTAAGCAAGATAGCGATTCATGATATAGGTGAGCCTCGAGGGACTCGACCAACTCAACCTTTATTAAGAATCGATCCCTACTTAAACGATAGATGGCCACGTGGGTCAATCTAATAGTCTCATGTTTACCGACTTAATATAATTAAGAGAAGGGATTTTGATTTAGTCTCCTAATATGACACATCACACACATACATATTTAATATATATCTATATCGCATGCTATTAGAGCTAGCCCTAGAAAATTTACCAAAGGATAATTTGGCAACCCAATAAAGATAATAAAGCAGAAATATAAAAAGAAACAAGAACACCAGATTTACGTAGTTCGATCAATTGATCTACGTCCACAGACGGAGGAGCAAAACTCTACTATAAAAGGGACAATTACAAATGCCTTAGGAAAATATTCCTAGGCCATAAAACACTTGAGACTACTAAACAAGAAAAACCCAAACTATAAGCCCAAACTATTTTAACTAAGTGTGGACTTAATAGTAAGTAAACCCAAAGCAAACAATTAGGTTTTTCTTATGGTGCATTTGGCTTCAAAGCCCAGGCCCTTATTTATAGTTACAATAGGAGATAACAAGCTTGATTTTCCCGATGTGGGACTATGTGGGATTTGCCAAACTAACAAATCTCCACCTTGGTATGTCCCTACATTGACAATTAACAAAATTTGCTCAACCTTCTTCACAAAAGCCCCAACGGGCAATCACCAACAATGAACACCAACCAAGTCCAAGCACTGCTTAAACTTGTAAACCGGAATAGGCTTCGTAAGCATATTAGCTAGATTATCCTTCGTATAAATTTTCTGAACAAGGACCTTTCCCTCAGCAATGGTATCCCAAATAAAATGAAACTTCACATTGATGTGTTTCATCCTCTCATGATACATTTGGTCTTTAGTCAAATGAATAGCACTTTGACTATCACAGTAAATTGTAGTAACACCTTGATGTAGACATAATTTGCCGAACAAACCTCTTAATCATAAAACTTCTTTGATCACCTCTACACTGCCATATATTCTACCTCTATAATAGATAAAGCCACGACATGTTGTAAGGAAGCTTTCCAACTAACTACACAACCGCCAATGCAAAAAACATAGCATGTCAAAGATCTTTGTTTATCAAGATCTGCAACATAATCAGAATCGACGAAACCAACCAAAGTGTCATAATTTTTCCCAAACTTCAAACAAGCATCTGAAGTCCCTTGCAAATATCTAAGAATCCACTTCACAGCCTACCAATGTGTTTTACCCGGGCGAGACATATATCTGCTAACCACACTGACTGCTTATGAAATATCTGGACGAGTACAAACCATTGCATACATAATACTGCCGATGGCTCTAGAATATGGAACTTGCACCATATATTCTTCCTCTTCAACTGACTGTGGTGACTGAGCAATAGATAGCCGAAAATGGCTAGTAAGAGGAGTACTCACTAGCTTAGCGTTTTTCATGCCAAACCTCTCCAAGACTTTCTCGAGGTAATTTTTTTGGGTCAAAAATAATTTTCCAACTCCTCATTCTCTTTTGATCTCCATGCCAAGAATTTTCTTAGCTGCTCTCAAATCTTTCATTTCAAATTCACTACTCAGTTGCACTTTCAAAGTGTGAATTTCTGACAAATTCGTAGTTGCAATAAGCATGTCATCAACATAAAGCAACAAATACACAAAAGAGCCATCAGTTAACTTCCAGAAGTAGACACAATTATCATACATGCTCCTCGTGTAACTATGACCCAACATAAAAGAATCAAATCTCTTATACCATTATCTTAGAAACTGCTTCAATCCGTATAAGGATTTCTTTAACAAGCAAATATGGTCTTCCTTACCGTCAACTTCAAATCCATGAGGTTGTTCAATGTAAATTTGTTCTTCAAGTTTACCATGTAAGAAAGCTGTCTTGACATCAAGTTGCTCCAATTCCAAATCATACATGGCAACTAAAGCAAGCAAAACA
>LVTN01000112.1:486283-501090 GCA_001649415.1 Musa itinerans | reverse complement strand
TATATATATGCAACAAGTAGTATAAAATGATAAAATGTCAAATAATAATAATAAGAAAAAAGATTGCGTGTCAAGTCACACATGCCATCACTCACGTGATTGGCTTGCAAGGCACCTATGACTAGCAAGTACCATTAGTACCACGAAAACCCGGGGATTTGAATTTTGGCTCCAAGTTTTGAAGCCATTTGGGGTCTATAAATAACTCACAAATTATTGCTTAGAATACACATGAAAATAAAGCAAAAACTCTATGATTCCAAGGTTGTAAACTTTTTTAAGTATAGAGTCTTTCCTCCAATAGCCTAGTGATAGTCCTAAGGGAGGTGTGTGAGGGAACACTTGTAAACGAGGGGTGTAAAGGTTCTCTCCTCAACCTACAAAAATAAGAAAGAGTGTAAGGGTAGTTGATCTTCACCTATGGAAAGAAGATCAGTAGTAGAAGCCGGTGGCCTCGAGTGAAGAGGAATCGGGAGTGGACGTAGGTCACGACGATCGAACTACTATAAATCCGGTATGCTCGGTTTGCATTTCTATTCTGCTTTTCATTCTTATATTGCAAACTGATTTACTTGCTTACTGCTTTCACGATGCTTACGAATGCACTTTCAAGTTAAACTCATCTTTTCGATATAAGCTTCATCGAACGATATTTTTGAATTGATGTAATTTTTCGTAAGCACTAATTCACCCCTCCTGCCCCCCCTCCCCCCTCTTAGTGCCGATTTTGGTCCTAATAGTTGGTATTAGAGAAAGATTTTCTCGATTGGATTAACACCTAAGAGAGATGGCTTTTCTCAGCTTTCAAGAGGGTCTTTCTATCACTCGTCCTCCTAAGTTCAATGGAACGGACTACACTTATTAGAAAACTTGGATGAGAGTTTCATTGCTTTCTTTCAACTTTGATTTATAGAATATCATTGAACTTGATTTTTAAACCCCCTCTAAACCTATTAATGAATGGAATGACTTTGAAAAAAAATTATTTTCTTTAAATGCGAAAGCTATGAATGCTTTATTTTGCACTTTGGATAAAAATAAGTTTAATCGTGTTTCGACGTGTGAAACTACACATTATTATTTTGATATGACATGTTGAGGTTCTATCAATATGGCATATTGATAGGGGGAGTTTAGTTAAACTCTGTCATCAATTGATTATCATCATAAAAAAGGGGGAGATTATTGAATCTTGAATTTTGATGATGAAATCAATTAATAAGTTTATGATCTAATATGTGTTTTGAGTGTCGTAGGACTAGCTTCGATCATTGAAAGATAATTTGATTAAAGCAGAAAGAATCAATATTAGGCTGAAGTGGAACATATCAGAAGATTGGATGTTGAGCCAAAAGATCGGTCGACTTGTCAGTAGAAGGCTTCATGCCATGAGTTCGGGCATCGAGCTAAGAATATCAGACATTATACTAAAGAGATCGGATGTTGCAGGAAGATAACATACCAATTGGGCAATATACCGAAGGAGAGGACGAAGCGCTAGATGAATCAATGACATGTCGGACAACATATGATTAATGCTTTGTAATAATTTATCTAGATCAAGTTAGTTTAGGTCTAATTAAGTTGGTATTAAAGTGAAATAATGTCAACTCAATTAGGGGATAATTGGGCCTAAATTAGGGCTGAATTGGGTATGCTGTTTAGCCCATTCAGTGTCCTATAGCAAGGTCTAGTGGTGGTACCGTCCAAACATAGTCTCCCAGAAGTGTCAAGTAGTGGTACCGCTAGACTAGGCAGTGTTATAACCAAACTTCTTTTATTAAAGACACGAAAAGCTTCAGACATAAAGGAGTAACTAAGAAAAATACCTTCATCAGATTTTGCATCAAATTTTCCTAAGTCATCTTTTTCATTTAAAATAAAACATTAATAACCAAAAACTTTAAAATATAAAATATTTGGTCTTTTGTTGTTCTATAATTCATAGGGACTTTTGGAAAGTAATGGTCTTACAAGAACCTTGTTCATGACATAGCATATCGTATTAACGGCTTCAGTCCAAAAATATTTAGATAGGCTATATTCATTAAGCATGGTTCTTGTCATTTTTTGTAAAATCCTATTTTTTCTCTCAACAACTCTATTTTGTTGAGGGTTTCTTGGAGTGGAGAAGTTGTGATTATACCCATTTAAATCATAAAAGTTTTTAAAATCATGGTTTTGAAATTTAGCACCATAATCACTTCATTTAGATAGGCTATATTCATTAAGCATGGTTCTTGTCATTTTTTGTAAAATCCTATTTTTTCTCTCAACAACTCTATTTTGTTGAGGGTTTCTTGGAGTGGAGAAGTTGTGATTATACCCATTTAAATCATAAAAGTTTTTAAAATCATGGTTTTGAAATTTACCACCATAATCACTTCAAATAGAGGCAATCATAAAACCATTTTTATTTTGAACTAATTTACAAAATTTTAAAAAACATTTAAAGAAGTTACTTTTATGCGCCAAGAAGTATGTCCAAGTGTATCTACTATAATCATCAACTATTACAAAGGTATATTTATTACCTCCTATGTTTATTGTATTAATTGGTCCAAATAAATTCATATGGACCAATTGTAATAGTCTAGATGTGCTTATTTGATTCATTGATTTGAAACTACTTTTTATTTGTTTTCCTAGTTGGCATGCATCACAAACTTTATCTTTGACAAATTTAATTTTAGGTATACCTCTCTCTCTTTCTTCTATTATAATTTGTGAAATTAGTTTCATACTAGCATGGCCTAATCTTCTATGCTAAAGCCATCATCATTTAAAACCAAAAAATAAGTTTCATTGCAAAACTCATCAAGATCAATAGTCAATAGTATAGACATTATTGGTGTTGAATCTCATATTTTGATGATGAAACCAATTGATAAAGTTGTGATCTAATGTGTATTTAAGTGATGCAGGATGATCATGAAGAGACAATTAAAATAAGAAGAATCAATGTTGGGCCAGAGTGAAACATGTCAGAAGATTGGAAGTCGAGCCGGAGGATCGGTCGACATGTCAGCATAAGGCTTCATGCCATGAGTTCGAGCATCGGGCCTAAAAGAGCAGACATTGTGCCAAGGATATCGGAGTTGCAGAGGTCAACATATCGATTGGGCAAAAGGCCGCAAAAGAGGATGAAGCGTCGAAGGATTGGACGAAGCGCTAATAAACCAATGACATGCCAGACAACATGTGATTAATGCTTTGTAATAATTGTCTAGATCGAAGTAGTTTTAGTTATAATTGGGTTGGTTTAGAATATAATTAAGCCAACTTAATTATGGGCCAACTGGGCCCGAATTAGGACTATTTTGGGCCAAGAGAAAAGCCTGTTTAGTGACTCAAAAGTTGGGTCAAGTGGTGGCACCATCGGTCTAGGTGGTGGTACCACTAGAGGCTCAGTCTCCAAGACACATTCTCCAAGACTATGTCAAGCAGTAGTACCGTCAGACTGGGTAGTGGTATCGCCCAATGTCAGTGATGGTACCGCCTAGACATAGTCTCCCAAATTGTGTCAAGCAATGGTACTACTAGATTGGACGGTGGTACCATCTAGTGTTAGTGCTGTAGGCGGTAGTACCGCATAGCACAAGTGGTGGTACCGCTAGGACCCAGGGAACCCGGGATTAGACTTTTTTTTTGCTCTAATTTTGAAGTCATTTAGGGTATATAAATACCCCAACTATTCCTACTTGGAGGAAGCAAGAATTTAAGCAGAAATAGGTTGTTATTCTGAGTTGAAAAAGTGTTAAGTGTCCTCCTCTTTACGTTTTGGGCTTAGTCTGAGAGAGGTGTGAGGCTCGTAAGGATTGTCTCCTAAACCCATGAAAAGGAGAAAGGGTTGTAAGAGGATAGTTGGTCTTCGCCCATTGAAGGAAGTCCGGTAGTGGAAGCCGGTGGCCTCAAGTGAAGAGGAATCAGGAGTGGATGTAGGTCACGATGACCAAACCATTATAAAATTCTGGTTTACATTTACTTTAAGCTTTTTATTTTAATTACAAATTGATTTCTTACTTTCACTACGCTTAGGAACGTGTTTCAAGTTTACATCTTTCTGATATCGATTTTCATCGAATATACAAAGTTTCAAAATTGATGTTTTTATCATAGCCACTAATTCACTCCCCCTCTTAGTGCTAATTTGATCCTAACAGTTTGTACCAGAGCTACGGTTTTCTCATTTGGTTTAATACCTAAGAGAAATGACTTTTATCGGATTTTAAGAGGATCACTCTATCATTTATCCTCTTATATTCAATCGGATGGACTACACATTGAAAAACTCGAATAAGAGTTTTCTTGCTTTTTTTAGATTTCAATTTATGGAATATCATTGAAAATGGATTTCAAAAGTCTTCTCTTCCAATGAACGATTAGAAAGATTTGGAGAAGAAGACTTTCTCTTTGAATGCCAAAGCTATTAATGCTTTATTTTATGCTTTGGATAAAAATGAATTCAATCAAGTTTCTATTTGCAAAACAGCTCACGATATTTGGCACACTCTCGAAATCACACACGAAGGTACTAGTAAAGTTAAAAATTTTAAGATAAATCTTTTGACGCATGATTTTGAGTTGTTTTGAATGAAGCCAAGAGAAACTATCATTGAGATGTACACCTGTCTTACAGATGTCATCAATAGTTTAAAAAGTCTTAGTAAATATTTTTCTAATTTTGAACTTATTAACAAAATACTAAGATCTCTCCCAAAAAGTTAGGATCTAAAAGTGACGACAATACAAGAAGTAAATGACCTAAACAACTTTGCTTTTGAAGAACTTATTGGGTCATTAATGACTTATGAAATGACGTACAAGGCACATGATGAACTTGATGAACATGAGAATAACCTTCCAAAGAACATGAAGGATTTGACACTTCAAATAATAGAAGACCACTCGAGCGAAAGCTCAAGTGATGATAACATAGAACTCCTCACAAGTAAATTTATAAAATTTATAAAACATGAAACTAAGAATAAAAATAAACCTAAAAAGAAAAGGCTGCTAAAGAACAAGAAAGCACTCAATGTGACTTGAGACAAAACGAGTGCATCCGAAGACGATGAACAAACCGATGAAGACGAAGTGGTGAACTATGCCTTGGTGGCTCTCGATGATGAGATAAATTACTCACCCAAAACTCCTTTACTTTACTATAAAATTACTTGATGCTTTTCATGAGTTATTTTTAAATTAGTTTGTAAAAAATAAAAAATATAAAAAAATATCATGCTTCTCTTTCTAGTGATTTTGAAAAAAAATAAAAATTTGAGCATGACAATTACATGTTAACGCCTAGCACTAAGTATGAAAAGTTAGATTCATTTAATATATATATATATTACTACAACAAACAAAATAATTTTGATTGAAAATGCTCTATGTTTATTGAACTCATGCTTGATAATGTAATGATATAATGATGTAATGAAAATGTTAAAAGGTGTGGTATCATGCTTGACGATTTTATATTTAATTATGCATGATGCTTTGAAGTAATGATGATTTTTGGGTGATTTGTGATTTATTGATCTTGATGATTTCTATGATAAGATTTGCTCTTTTGATTTTAAACTATGATGTATGTTTTGATTTGGCATAAAAAACTTGGGCATGCTTATATAAAATCAAATCACTTAAATTGAAATAACTAAAAGAGAATACATTTTGAAAATTCCTCTATCTCTATCTTATCAGTTTTTCAATCAGATATTGATGAATCTAGAATCTCTTTAAAGTGATGTTGATGATTTGACAAATTGAATAAGTTAAAAATAATAATGAATATTTTGAAAATAAATATTTGTATCATGCTTGATGGTTTTACATTTTAAAATTATGCATGATAAGTTGAAATAATGATAGTCTTAAAAAAATTATATTTATTCAAATACATGAATCAGTAATCTTTTTGACACATGAATCATGATTTCTTCACTTGATGACTTATTATTTCTTATGCATGAACCAATTTCTCCTTTCTTTTTATTGTTTACTAAAGAGGAGAATTTTTCAAATGAATCATGATTTTTCGGAATTATATTTTTTTATGATTCATAATGAATTGAGATATATTATACATGAATTGAGATATTTTATGTGTTCTCTTATAACTCTTTTTGCTATAGGAATGTCTTTATCTATATCATGATCTTGAATATTCGATATTCAATACTTGAGATTTTTTATGAATCAAGATCTTTGATCTCCTAAGATTTCTTTTTGTTATTTACTAAAAGGGAGATTTGTCAAAATAAATCATGTCCTTTAGTATTCATGACTTAATCCTTCATAATATGATTTTTTTGTATTTATGGCTTGTATGCCTTGTAATAATTGAAATATTTTGCACTATTGTATCATTCCCTTCTTTTTTATAATAACAAAGGGAGAGAGAAAATTACTATCTTGCTATCTCAAGAAAAGTAAATTGCTAGCTTGCAAATAAAGGCAAAACTTGCAAGCTTGCACATCTCAAAAGAGAAAGTCTTGCGAGCTTGCATATCATAAAAATTAGCAAAAAAGGTGCTAGCTTGCACATTGTAAAGAGAAGCAAAAAGTTGCTATCTAAGAAAAGCAAAAACTTTACTAAACTTCACATTCTAAAAAATTACTAGCCTGCACTTCTCAAAAGAGAAGAAAGAACTCACTAGCTTGCATGTTCTAAAGTGACGAAAAATTAGTTAAATAGCTAAGCTTTTATATCTCTAAAACTTGATAGTTGCACTTTTCCTTTTTGTTGATGATAAAGGGGGAGAAGATATAATGAAATGATGATCATACATGGTAGGATGTAATATGCTTTGATATTTTGATACCATGATGATTTGAAATATTTATGATGATGCATGCAAAACTATGATAATGATGCATGCAATGCAATGATATACATATAATATGTTGCATATGATCATGATTATAATTGCTTTGACTTGAATTCAATGTTCTATCAATATGACATATTGATAGGGGGAGTTTTGTTTAAACTCCATCATCAATTGATTGTCATCATAAAAAAGGAAGAGATTGTTGAATCTCAAATTTTGATGATGAAAATAATTAATAAAGTTATGATCTATTATGCATTTAAGTGACGCAGAACTAACTTCGGTCATAAAGAAAAAAATTAAATAAGAAGAATCAATGTTGGGTCGGAGTGGAACATGTTAGAAGATTGGACGTCGAACCGGAGGATTGGTCAATGTGTCGGTAGAAGGCTTCATCATGAATTCAAGCATCGGGCCCAGAAGAGTGGACATTGCACCAAGGAGATCGAAGTTATAGAGGTCAACATGTCGATTAGGCAAAAGGCCACAAAAGAGGACCATACACCAAAGGATTGGAGGAAGCACCGATGAACCAATGACATACCGGGCAACATGTGCTTAATGCTTTGTAATAATTGTCTAGATCGAAGTAGTTTTAGTTGTAATTGGGTTGATTTAGAATGTAATTAAGCCAACACAATTAGGGGTCAATTGGGCCAAAATTATAGATGTTTTAGGCCAAGAGAAAGGTCCATTCAATGACCCAAAAGTTGGGTCAAGCAATGGCACCGTCGGTCCAAGTGATGGCACCGTTAGAGGCTCAGTCTCCAAGACAGTCTCCGAGACTATGTTAAGTGGTAGTACCGCCAGATTGGGTTATGGTACCACCTAGTGTCAAGCGATGGTATCGTTAGTCTGGGTGGTGGTACCATATAGATATAGCCTCCTAAACTGTGTTAGGCAGTAGTACCACAAAACTAGGCGATGGTACCATCCAGTGTTAATACTACAAGCAGTAGTACTGCCCAGCACAAGTGGTGGTACCACTAGGACCTAGGAAACTGGATTTTGGACTAGTAATTATTCCAAAAAATACTAATAATTCCGCAACAAAACCACTCATTCCTGGCAATGCAAGAGAAGCCATCGAAAAACTACTGAACATGGTAAATAGTTTTGGCATTGGGATCGATACCCCTCCCATTTCGTCGAGATAAACAAGACGTATTCTATCACAACTCGTTCCTGCCAAGAAAAAAAGCGCAGCACCAATAAATCCATGAGAGAGTATTTGTAAAATGGCACCGTTGAGTCCCATTCCGGTTATAGAACCGATTCCTATAATTGTGAAACCCATGTGAGATACAGAGGAATAGGCTATTCTTTTTTTTAAATTCCGTTGACCAAGAGAGGTTGAAGCTGCATAGATTATTTGAATCGTTCCCACTATTACCAACCAGGGAGAAAATATAGAATGAGCGTGGGGTAATAATTCCATATTGATCCGAATAAGTCCATATGCGCCCATTTTTAATAAGATTCCAGCTAGAAGCATACATGTACTGTAATGTGCTTCTCCATGGGTATCTGGTAACCACGTATGTAGGGGTATAATCGGCGATTTGACAGCATAAGCAATAAGGAATCCAAAATATAATATTATTTCCAATGCCACAGGATATGATTGATTAGTTAATTTTGAAAAATCTAATGTGGGTTCATTAGGGCCATATAAACCCATACCTAGAACTCCTATTAAGAGAAAAATGGAGCCCCCCGCAGTGTACAAAATAAACTTTGTGGCCGAGTAGAGACGTTTCTTTCCTCCCCACATGGATAAAAGTAAATAAACAGGAATTAATTCTAACTCCCACAGCATGAAAAAAAGTAAAAGGTCTCGAGAAGAAAATAATCCTATTTGACCGCTGTACATTGCTAACATGAGAAAATAGAACAATCATGAATTTCGAGTAACTAGCCAAGCCGCTAAGGTAGCTAAAGTAGTGATAAATCCTGTCAGTAAAATAGGTCCTATGGAAAGCCCATCGATTCCAAGTCTCCAGTGAAAATCAAAAATATATATCCATTTTTTATCTTCCTCCAATTGGGTTAATGGATCGTCCAATTGGAAATGATAACAGAAAACATTCTCTACAAAAATTTTATGACAGTTTTGATACTTCCTAACAGCATATTTTCCTTTGGTTTCATCGAAAAATTTTCAATATAAATTACTGATCTTTTATGTCCAATCTGATACACTTGAAAATCTATGCTGTAGAAAATTTCAGCCGCATATTGTTGCCTTAATCGATCTATTTGCAATCTTTTTTGAACAAAATTTCTTATACACATCATAGATCATCTTAGCTTCCATCTAAGATTGATCTATTAAGGAATTCATCTCTAAAAATATTTTTGTGTTGCTACAAATTTTTATCACAAATTACTAAAAATTTTCGACTAGAATTCTGCTATCGCAACTTGCACCAATTTCCTTGTTGTTATACTACCAAAATTTTCTTGATTAAATTGGTCATCATTGCTGTCATATAAACCAAGATTTTGCTGTTAATTTCTTCCTCAAATCTCTTGGTTTTTGCTGGAAATTTTATCGAGAAACCGCTGTTTCTTCGATGACAATTCTACTCTTACAAGACAACACATACCTATAGCAACTTCCACTGACTTCTATCAAACCTTTGCTGCCATCTACCACAGATCAATAACTTTTTTCCCTAACCTTTATCCACTACTATCACAGCCCTAAAACTCTACTAACCCATACCCTTAAGCTGCACCCAAAACAGCCACAAAACAAGCCTAAACCGCAGCCTACATCCACCAACCCTTTCAACCATCACTTCTCTTGACCTATACATGCCTTTAACCTGACAACAAAAGAGAGATCTTAACATCACAGATTTGGAGGCATATACTATGACATCTTAGGAGGCAATCAATGCTAAATTTGAAGCCTTCGAGGTATGAATAGAGGATAAAATTCGGACTCTCTTTATCGAACTCAATTTAGGCTGACCACCAAGCCCAAAGAAATCACATCAAGGAGAGAACTCTGACCAATCACACTAAGCCCGAAGTGATGACTTCCAAGAGAGGGGGGACTCTATGACTGACCCCAACTATCCACGCATAAGGGTGGACTTCCCTAGATGGGAAGAAGGAGACCCGATTGGTTGGATCTCATGCTCGAAGCGATATTTTCGGTACCACAAAACCGTGGACACATCTATGGTGGAAATTACAGCTATATATCTGGAAGGGAATGTCATATAGCAGTTTGACTAGTTTGAACACACTCATGGAATCCTCTCATGGCGATAATTCAAAGAAGGACTGCTGATCCGCTTCATACCAACCGATTACAAGAATATTGACGGACAACTAGCAAAGATCCGACAAACCTCCACCATTCAAGAGTATCAAACCAGGTTTGAAAAGTTTTCTAATCAAACTCATGATTAGTTTGAAAAACAACTATTGGGGACCTTCATTGAGGGCTTGAAGTCGGAGATCCGAGAAGTTACAGCGGGACAATCGTACACGCTTATGGCAGTCATCGCTTTCGCATGACTTCAAGAGGAGCGATTGAACCATGAAGCCTGAAAGACTAGGGTCACTCCCTGACCAGCAATACTGAAGCCCTCAACCCCCCTACTATCAACCGAGTCCCTGCACCAAAAAGGTTGACAAGAGAAGAGCTTCGGGAGCGATCTGTGAAGAGGTTATGTTGGAACTTCGACGAGCCGTGGAGCTGCAAGCATCGCTGTAGAAAAGGGAGACTTCTTATGATTAAACTAGTATAAGAAAAGGTCATTGAATATCTAGAAAAGAGCTTGGAATATGAAGAAGAAAATGCAGAAGAAGAGCCACAACCGACCGACGTTACGGTACACACACTAGCTAGCTACTTAAACCCGCAAACAATGAAAGTTGGAGGCCTTCTCAAACAACAACCAATCATTGTTCTCATTGACACAGGCAGCACTAATAACTTCCTAAATAGTAAGGTTGCTGTTCGGATGGCGCTCCACATCAAAGGTTGCAACAATTTTGACGTAAAGTTTGCCGACGGAAGAATCCTAAAGTGCGACCAAAGATGTCCACAGGTGAAACTATTACTACAAGACCAAGAAATTATCACCGACTTCTTTCTCCTACCAATTGATGACTATAAGGTTGTGCTTGGCATAGAATGGCTGACAATGCTAGGTGATGTCTCTTGGAACTTCTCCAAATTAATTATGAAATTCTACTACAAAGGCAAACAGATCATCCTACGTGGAAAGCGTGAAAGTAACATAACCACAATTTCGACCCAACGAATAGAGAAAGTTTTGCACAAGGTAAATGGTGACTTTTTGATGCATCTCCAGTAGCAACCAGAAAGGAAGAAAATAGAAATTGAAGATTAAAATCTCGCCCAATTGCTTATTGAATTTGCCAACATTTTTGCTGAGTCGCGTGGTCTTCCTCCTACGCGGCAATATGACCATCGGATTCCAATCCTTCTGGGTAAGTCACTAGCGAACACTCGGCCGTACCGATATCCTTACCTCCAGAAGGATAAAATTGAAAAGATCATAAAGGAGATGCTCGTCATTGTGCATGCAGTAATGAGGTGGAGACCCTACTTGATCGGTCGATAATTTCAAATTAAAACTGACCATAGAAGCCTCAAGTATTTTTTGGAGCAAAAGATATCATCCCCTGAGCTACAAAAATGGGTAACCAAACTTCTTGGATTTAATTATGAAATTATTTACAAAAATGGGAAAGAAAACATTGTTGCAGATGCACTCTCACGGCTACCTGAGCAAGCTAAGGTTTCAGCCATCTCCCTTCCTACCACCAGCTTCCTCGAGGGCATTAGGGAAGAATGGAAGAAGGATCTAGAGATCAGCAATATCATAAAAAAATTGGAGGAGGATCAAAGTGCAATAGCTCACTACACTTGGGATTTGAGGGATCTAGCTACAAGGGTCACATTGTGCTTATACCTGACTCCCCTTGCATCAAAATCATCCTGCATGAAATACACTTTACACCTTCAGTAGGGCACTCCAGATTCCTGAGAACCTACAAAAGAGTGAAACAAATTTTTTATTGGAGAGGGTTGAAAAAAATTATTGCTGAATATATGGCACAATGTGATGTATGTCAACAGTACAAGGGTGAAACAGTGGCAAGTTCAGGGAAGCTACATCCACTACCCATATTGGACTCGGTGTGGACTGACATCTCCATGGACTTCATCGAAGGGCTACCACCTTTCAAAGGTAAAAGCACAACTTTCGTTGTGGTTGATTGACTTACGAAATATGCTCATTTTTTTGCTGTGAGAAATCCCTACACTACTGCTAGTATTGCCCAGGTTTTCATAGAAAATATTGTTAAACTGCATGGGATGCCAAGGTCCATTGTAAGTGATCATGACAGGATCTTCACTAGTAAATTTTAGACCGAGTTATTTCAATTATAATATACCAAACTCAAGATGAGCACAGTGTATCATCTACAAACTTACGGCCAAACAGAGGTGGTAAATAGGTGTTTAGAGATGTACCTTCGATGTTTCACCAGCGACCGACTAAAGGAGTGGGCAAAATGGCTTCCCTAGGTCGAATGGTGGTATAATACTGCATATCATTCATCTACAAAATGTGCCCCTTATGAAGCACTGTATGGTCGACCGGCCCTTGTGATTCCAAAGTATGTAATTGGCTTGGCCAAGGTAGATCAGGTCGACCAAAAATTGATTGACAAGGACAAACTCCTACAACTATTAAAAGATAATCTCTCTACCGCTCAAGCTAGAATGAAGTAGCAAGCCGACACACGATGAAATGAAAGAGAATTTTCAGTAGGAGATTGGGTTTATCTTCGCCTACAGCCATACAAGCAACTCTCCATCAACACTCAAGCCTCCATGAAGTTATCCCCACATTTTTATGGGCTCTATCATATCATAGAGCATATTGGAGCCATGGCATACAAACTTAAATTGCTTGAGGATACCAAAATTCATCATGTTTTCCATGTGTCATGCCTGAAGCCCAAGTTGGGAGAACACGAGTCACCCCAGATCCAACTGCCCAACACCACTAAGGATGGAGTTATTAAAGCCCAACCACAAGCCATCCTCGACTGCAGGATCGTGATGCATCATCGACATCCGTATACTAAAGTACTAGTGCATTGGAATACTTTACCACTTGAAGACACCACATGAGAATTATATGAGGAGCTGAAGACCCGATTCCCAGAGTTCATGGAATCTCAGCCTTGAGGACAAGGCTGATTTAAAGAGGGCGGGTTTGTTAGGACTCTAGCTAGGAGAGTCCTAACAAAGAGGGGCATTTATGTAAAACCTACCTAGCCAACCCCTATTAAAGAGGTAAAGAGGCCGGCTAGGGTTAGGAGGTTATTTCTTAGAGAAGCATTAGGAGTTGTAAAGGAATAGGAGTCCTGAGTAGGAGTCGTATTAGGAGTTGGTTAGAAGTAGGAGTCTTGAGTAGGAGTCCTATTAGGAGTTAGGGTTTAGAAACCCTATAAATAGCCATGTATTATTCATCATCTTTTGATAAGCAATAGATGAATCTTTTCAGTAGCCTTTGAGCAGCAACTTAGAGGAAGGAACCCCTATAGAGTTCCAAGGAGGCTGATCCCCTAAAGAGATCAATCCTAAGCTTAGAATCTGCAAGGGTTTTAATAGAAACCCAAGATAAGACCTTTTTTTTACTCCAATTTTGAAGTCATTTTGGGTCTATAAATACTCTATCTATTCCTGCTTGGAGGAAGTAAGAATTTGAGCGTAAAGGGGTTGTTATTCTGAGTTGAAAATATACTGTGTCCTCTTTAAGTTTTAGGCTTAGTCTAAGAGAGGTATGAGGCTTGTAAGGGTTGTCTCCTAAACCCGTGAAAAGGATAAAGGGTTGTAAGAGGGTTGTGGTCTTCGCCCATTGAAGGAAGACTGGTAGTGGAAGCCGATGGCCACGAGTGAAGAGGAATCATGAGTGAATGTAGGTCACGATGACAGAACCACTATAAAAATATGGTTTACATTTATTTTATGCTTTTCATTTTAATTGCAAACTAATTTCTTACTTTCACTACACTTATGAACGTGTTTCAAGTTAACATCTTTCCAATATTGGTTTTCATCGTACGAAGTTTCAAAATTGATATTTTTATCATAAGCACTAATTCACCCCTCCCTCTTAGTGTCAACTCGATCCTAACAGTTGGTCATTAAGGTAATCAAATATCTATTTATGTGTGGTATTTCTATAATGCAAGCATTAGATTTAAATTTGATATTATAACCTTTATCACATAATTGACTAATGCTTAGCAAGTTATGTTTTAAACCATCTACTAATAAAACATTTTCAATCAAAAGGTTTGATTTATTACCTATATTTTCTTTGCTCATAATTTTTCCTTTATTGTTGTCTCCGAAGGTGACAAATCCTTCATCTTGGTTAGTGAGCTTAGAGAAGTGTGTTGGATATCCGATCATATGCCTTGAGCATCCAATGTACTATATCTTACTCCTAACTTGTGATTGTAAACATATCTATAAAAAAGGGGGGTTTTTTTAGGTATCCATTTAACCTTGGGTCCCTCATAAATGTTGAATCTCGGATTTTGATGATGAAGTCAATAGTCATTTGTTATCTAATCCATATGTTGAGATAAGTGTGTAGGATTAACTACGATGAAAGTTATGATCACGTTGGGAGTTCGACAGTTCGACGGAAGTCCGGACGGTCATCGTCGGTTCTGCGGGAACAAATCCGAGAAGTCCTGGAGCTTGCCAAAGAAGCTCGTCGGAACTCGCCAAGTGGATCGTCGCAAGTCCAGGAGTTTGCCGGAAGTCCACAGGAGCATCACCGAAGGTTCGTCGGATGTTCACCGGAAGATCGCCGGAAGCTCACCGGAAGAAGCGATTGACGCACCGGAGCAAGCTGCAGTAAATGCCTTAAGAAATATCGTAGTTAGCAC
>LVTN01000112.1:406680-481699 GCA_001649415.1 Musa itinerans | reverse complement strand
AGTATTTTCAGAATCGACGTTTAGACGTAAATCGGCTTTCTCATACGAACATCATATTTCAGTTTGCGCTTACATTCTGATTCCCATCATAACTGCAAACTGTCTTCTACGCATTTACAAAACGCATTTCAAAGCTCAGTATTTTCAGAATCGGCATTTAGACGTAAACCGTTTTTTTCGTACGAACGTCGTACTTCAATTTGCGCTTACATTCTGATTTCTATCATAACTGCAAACTGCCTTCATAGATTTACTTTAACATCATCTCGCTTAATCTTAAGTTAAAGTAATCTTAGAATCGGCTTTTACACCGAAATCATCTTTATCGTACGAATGAAGTTTTAATCGTCGAAAGATTTTCGCTGCACTAATTCACCCCCCCCTCTTAGTGCTCTTGATCCTAACAATAAATAGATTTACCAATCATTGAGTGATTTATGGTTCCTTTAGAAACCAAAATTAATTTATGTGGACTATACCTTTTAAATTGACATTTATAGGTAAAATGATCATATTTTTCACAAAAATTATATTTTTCTCTGAGTGAGATATGTAATTTAGGTCCTTTAAAGAAGATAATTAACTTTTGTTAAGTGTTACTCATAAAGTCAATTCCTTCCTTTCTATGAACATGACCCTTATTAGCAAGGACCATGTTTAGATATTTATTACCTATTTTAAAATTTTCTAATATTTCTTGTAGTAAGACATTTTCTTCTTAAGTGAATTTATCTCATCACACTTAATGCAAGAAGCTAATATACTATCATCATGCTCATTTTTTAATTTATTAAATTCATTAACAAGAGAAGTATGCTCCTTTTTTAACAACTTATATTTTTTACCAACTAGCTTACATTCATCATATAGATCATTGAAAAAAATAAGTAAATCATCATAAGCTAAATGAGATTCAATTGAGTCACTTACCTCGTCATTGAGCGTCATTAGAGCATAATTTGCAACTTTGTCTTTGTTGATTGGCTTCTCGTCTTTAGATGTACTCAAATCGTTCCAAGTTACTTTGAGTGCCTTCTTTTTCTTTGGTGCTTCTTTTTCACTTTGGGACATTTATTTTTGAAGTGCCTTGGCTTCTTGAATTCATAGCAAATTATTTAGTCATTTTTAAGTTCACTTTTGTTCTTAATGTCTTGTTTTATTTTCTTCCTTTTAAGAATTTTTTAAACCTTCTTGTAAGAAGTGTCAAGTCATTATCATCGTCACTTGAATTTTCACCCAAGTGGCCTTCTTTGGTTCTAAGTGTCACGCCCTTCCTGTTCTTTGGAAGGTTGTTCTCAAGTTCATCATGTGCTATGCATGTCATTTTATAGGTCATCAAGGACCCGATAATTCTTCAAATAGAAAGTTATTGAGGTATTTTGCTTCTTGTATTATCGTTACTTTAGGATCCCAATTTTTTGGATGGGATCTTAACATATTATTAACAAGTTCAAAATCAGAAAAACTTTTACTAAGTGCTTTTAGACCATTGACAACATCCGTAAAACAGGTTTACATGTCTCCAATGGTCTCGCTTAGTTTCATACGAAACAACTCATGGCTATGAACCAAAAGATTAATTTTTGATTCTTTAACCCTACTTATGCCTTCGTGTGTGACTTCGAGTGTGTGCTAAATATCATGTGCAGTTTTGCATATAGAAACACGATTAAATTCGTTTTTATCAAGAGCACAAAACAAAGCATTCATCGTTTTAACATTTAAAGAGAAAGTATTCTTTTCTAAATCATTTCATTCGTTCATTCATTTGAAAGACTTATCAAAATCATTTTCAATAATGTTCCATAATTCAAAATCTATAGAAAGCAAGAAAATTCTTATTCTAGTTTTTCAATACATGTAGTCCGTCCCATTGAATATAGGATGATGAGTGATAGAAAACCCTCTTGATTGCTAGCAAAAGTCATATATCTTAGGTTTTAAACTAAATAGAGAGTAACCTTACTCTAATACCAACTGTTAGGATCGTGAATGGCACCAAGAGAGAGGGTGAATTAGTGCTACCATAAAAATTAAGTCGATTCGAAACTTTCGGCTAGATAAAAATATATTTGAAAAGATATTGAAAGTGTACTTGATATAGAATAAGAGTGATAAATAATTAAGGCAGAAAACAATAGTAATAAAGAGCAATAAAAAAGTGCACACCAATTTTATAATGGTTCAATCATCTTAAACTACATATACTCTCAATTTCTCCTTCGTTGAGGCCACCGGCATCTAATATTGGTGTTACTTCAATGGGCAAAGACCAACCATCTTACAATACTTTCTCCTTTTTACAAGTTTAGGAAATAACCTTTTACAAACCTCACACCTCTCTTAGATTGATCACAAAACTAAAGAAGGAGGAGGAGGGCACTTAGCACTTTTTTAACACTTTTACAACCAAAATCTCAAGACTTTTATTCACACTTTTGTTGCTATTTCATGCAGGAAAGAGTGGGATATTTATCGGCCCCATGACTTTACAAATGGAGCCAAAAAATATCTCATCCTGGGTTTTCGGGATATGACAGTACCATCACTAGGGTACTAGGTGGTAATACTGCCTATAGACTGACACTAGGTGGTACCACCGCCTAGTCTGGGCTGTACGACCACCTAAAAAAGCCTCGAAGACCGGGCTCTAACGGTACCACCGCTTGATAGGGCGGTACCACCACTTGGCAACATTAACTACTAGCGATGCCATCGCCTAGTTTGGGCGGTACTACTACCCAAACCACTTGGGAGGCTGAGCCTCAAGCGATTCCACCGCCCAATTTGGGCAGTGCCACCACCTGATATGGCTCCAAGTGACTGAATGTGCCATCCAACCGGCTCAATTTAGCCCTGTTTAGGGCCCAGTTGGCCCCTAATTGAGTTAGTAGGATTTCTCCTAAAACTAACTCAAATGAAAGTCCTAACTACGATAGCTAAGGCTAAAACAATTTACTATATAAGAAATCTAAGTTGTTTGGTATGTCAATTGTTTAACCAAACTCTCGATGAATTTTCGATGAACTTCCAATGAACTCCTAGCGAGCTTTCGGCGAACTCCCAACGAACTTCCGACAAGCTTTCGGCGAACTCCTAGTGAACTTCCAATGAGCTTTTACTGCATCGTCCAATCCTTTAGTGTATCACCCAATTCATCTGGTCCGATGCTCGATCATTGACTCCGGCCTAAAATTGGATTATTCTTTAATCGTTTTGCCTATATCACGATCGTAGTTAGTCCTGCATCACTTGTCTTAACACATAGATTAGATCATTAATTCATCAATTGATTTTATCATTAAAATCTAAGATTCAACACATATGAGATATTGAAATGGAAGAAATTTGATCTTAAAGTTGTTAAGATTTGGGGCTACCCTGCTTGCATTAAGAGACACAACCCCAACAAGTTAGAATCTAGGACCAAACAGTGCAAGTTCGCGGGATACCCTAAGAAAACTTGTGGGTATTATTTCTATCACTCCAAGAACCAACAGGTCTTTGTAGCTAAAAGGGCAATGTTCCTTAAGAAGGAACATTTTCTTGGTGGAGATAGTAGGAGCATGATAGAGTTGAGCGAGGTTGGAGAATATAGCTCAAGCACCACTTCACAGCCCAAGTTTGTTTAGGTACCTAGCACATATGTTCCAACTTTATGTAGGTCCAGTAGAGTATCTTATCCTCCTAAGAGATATGTAGGACATATTAGATGAGAGGATGTTGAGGATATTGATATTGAGACCTATAAAGAGACTATTACGAGTATAGACTCTGGGAAGTTATGAGAAGCCATGAATTCTAATATGGATTCCATGTACTCCAACAAGGTTTGGAACCTAGTTGATGCACCTGAGGGTATCATATCCATTGGTTGCAAGTGGATCTTCAAGAAGGTAGATGGAAATGTAGAACCTATAAAATAAGGTTAGTGGCTAAGGGGTATCATCAAAGACAAGGTTTTGGCTATAACGAAACCTTCTCACTCGTAGCCATGCTAAAATCCATCTGATATCTATTGGCTATTATATTACATTATGATTATAAGATCTGGCATATGGATATAAAAACTGTGTTCCTCAATGGTAACCTTGAGGAGGAGGTGTATATGATATAGCCTAAGGAATTCGTATTCAAATAAAGCTCAAATAAGGTTTGCATATTACTTAGGTCCATTTATGGACTAAAGCAAGCCTCTTGAAGTTGGCAACATAAGATTTGATAAAGCGATCAGATCTTATGACTTCGTTAAGAACGAAGATGAGCCTTGTGTTTACAAGAAGGTAAGTGAGAGCGTTATCACCTTTTTGGTGCTATATTTAGATGACATTCTGATCATTGGGAATGATGTAGGAAAGCTCTCCGCAGTAAAGGCTTAGCTATCTAGACATTTCTCCATAAAGGACTTAGGAGATGCATCCTATATCTTGGGAATTCGAATCTATAGAGATAGATCCAAGAGGATGCTTGACTTGTCTCAGTCTAAGTACATTGATACCATTGTCAAAAGGTTTAGCATGAAAATTTTCAAGAGACATCTCATACTGATAAGATGTGGGACATATCACTTTCTAGGAGTATGTCCCCAAAGACTCCTGAAGAAATGGCAGATATGGATAGGATACACTATGCCTTAGTGATAGGGTCTATCATGTATGCTATGCTATATACCAGGCCTGATATAACACATGCTCTAAGTGTCACGAGTAGGTATCAGCGGATCTAAGCTTGGAGCACTAGAAAGTAGTAAATGAGTCAGGAGTCGATAAGTTGATAAGTCAAGTGAATTATTATGGAGATAATAATTCATTGAGCCAAAATGAGTTCTAATATGTATGACTCATGACTAGCTTTATATTGGGCCTAAAGGGTCATACATATACGGTAGACATTATAACAAGTGGAGGTTCGAATATGAGATATCCGTTGGAGCCCATATCTTATTGGATATCCAATAAGCCCATGAATTATTAGATTCTATGGATGAGATCTAATAAGAGCCAATGAGAGATTATTGAATAGAGATCCACTAATCTAAGAGGCTTGGGTAGTTGGATGAAGATCCAATACCCAATATGATATGATCTATTAGGGTTAAGTTGATAGAGGGCCTCTATAAATAGGAGGGAACCAAAGATCCATAGGCTAGAGGCTTCTTGGTTGTCACCTCCTATTCTCCTCTCTCCTTCTCCTCCTCATATAGTATATATGGAGATTTAGGCAGTGATTTGAGAAGTGTCATCGTAGTCCTACTATGTAGATCATCGCTAAAGAGGATGATGCTTGACCTCCTTCATCATCTTCTACAGATTTGTAGTGATTCAGGGATATACAATCTTCCTAAGTAATACATATCTCACACGTGGATTTAAGTTTCATGGATTTTTATGGATTAATCTTGGCACGACAACGAATACCTTTTCGGGAAGTTTATGATTTTTATTTTTTGTTTTTCCGTTGCTCATGTGATGTCGCCCATAGATTTCCCTGAATCGAGTGAATTATTATAAAGATAATAATTCACTAATTTAGAATGAGTTCTGACTAGTATGCCACATGACTAGTTCGATATTGGGCCTAGAGGGTCACACACATATAATAGGTGTTACGACGAGTATTTTTATAAGTATTTTATTTTTATAATTCAAAAAATAAAAAAATTCTAAAAAATTTACAATATATCCACTTTTCAAAGTGGAACTTTAATCAAAATTTTGAAATAAAAAATAAATATTTTACTATTTAAAACTATTTTTAATTTAAAATTATTTTTTAAAAAAAATATATACATATAAAGATAATAATTCACTAATTTAGAATGAGTTCTGACTAGTATGCCACATGACTAGTTCGATATTGGGCCTAGAGGGTCACACACATATAATAGGTGTTACGACGAGTATTTTTATAAGTATTTTATTTTTATAATTCAAAAAATAAAAAAATTCTAAAAAATTTACAATATATCCACTTTTCAAAGTGGAACTTTAATCAAAATTTTGAAATAAAAAATAAATATTTTACTATTTAAAACTATTTTTAATTTAAAATTATTTTTTAAAAAAAATATATACATAAGAAATTAGAATCAAACCAACAAGTTTGTTCTCCAAAAATCTGAAACCGAAACCACTTGGCAATCAAATTTGATTTGAGTTTGCTCTTCAAAAATTTGAAATCGAAATCGTCGATTCTAAAATCGGAATCCCACCAATCAAAATCAACAAGTTTCTTCAAACATTTATTTGCCTTCGATTTAAACATGAAAACCGAAGCAAAGCCTAATTCTTGCCTCATCGTGGTGCACCGTCGCGATGCCAACGGCGATGGGGGAGGAGAGATCGGGGATTAGATTTTACCGTGAGAAGGGAGAAAGGTTTCGATTTCTTTCTCCGACCCATCGATCACTATGATCGAGAATTTGGATCTAAAGAAAAGATCCATGTCCAGTGATCCATTTGGATCTAAAGAAAAGATCGATGTTCAGAATTTGGGGTCTAAAATACGGACCGGTCTAGGCGGATCCGGTCTATAATGTAGGCGGATTCAATTTCGATCCGGTTAAGACCGGTGTTTAATTGGGCAGACATAGTTGCGATCCACATTCGATTATGATCGGATCCGAGAACGGGTCGGGTCGGTCATCTCCTACCCGTTAATCAGTTCAGAACGCAGCCGACTTAAGTCGGCGGTAATTTGATGCCCCCTTACCAAATACGAAGCACCATCCATGTTGTAGGAGCTCGGCCCTCATCCAGGATTGGGGTTTCCTCTCGCATAGCCCCCTGGTTGAGATCTTGTTCTTTGCTTGTTCCCCAGATTCAAAGCCCTCCCTGTCTCGGCTCAAATGGCGGCCGTGCCTACTTCGAACTCTTCTGCGCTCTCCCTCAAAGATTACCTCAGGCGGTACGAAACCGGCGCCGACGACCAGAAGAAAAAGAGAAACAAGAAGAAGAAGGAGAAGCCCCAGTCCCGTACGGTTGGAGGCATTCTTGTGGTGGACGAAGACCCCGTGTGGCAAAAGCCCGTCCAGATTGAGCAAGAAGAGTCCGAGCCTTCTGGTAACCCTAGGAAATGATGCATCATCTCTAATTCGAACCTTTGTTTTTCTTATATTTGATTCTTGTCTTTTTATGGGTTGGGATTTTTGGGTGTAGGTGATGAAAAACCCCAAATCGAGGAGGATATCGAGGTCAAACGAATGAAGAGGTTGGACGCAATTCGAGCACGGAAGCCCTACCACGCCATTTCGGAAGATGGGAGCGGTTGGGTCTCGATTTCGGACCCATCGAAGACTTCGAAGTCTGCGGAAATCGGCCGTGATATTTGCCCGCCGCGTCAAGGCCGTGCACGGTTCGACACGCCTTCTCCAGAGCCCAAGGAGAAGCCTTCGGGTTCTCAAAACTCGGATCTCTCCCCGCCACGGCAGCGCCGGAGGCGTGCAGACACACCTTCCCCGGAACCTGAGAAAGCGGTTGCTGGTGATGGCACAGCTGATATTTCGCCACCTCGGAGACGGTCGCGCGATGATAATTCCCCGCCAAGAAGAACCAGACGGGCCCATAGCCCTGTCCCCGATCTTTCTCCCCCCAGGAGAAGCCAAAAGGACCTGTCCGATGATCCAAAGGTATCTAGCCGCCAACAAGATCCGGTCGAGCTTTCTCCTCCAAGGAGGCGTCAGACGGTTTCGTCCCCTGACATTTCCCTACCACGTCGGACCCGTCGCCTTTCACCAGGTGCCGGGGGCCCACGAGCTTCTGACGATGCAGATCTTTCTCCCCCAAGAAAAAGCAGTAAGTGCCTGTCTGATGACCTTTCTCCACCACGGCGGATTCATCCACAGTCACCTGAAGCTATTAGACGTCAGAGTTCCCCTGTGGCTGACCTTTCTCCACCAAGGAAGAGCAGAAAGGAGGCACCTTCTGCAAAGGAGTCAAGAAGGGCCGGATTGTTTTCGGCTAAAGAAATTAAAGAAGAGATTGAAAAGAAGAAGAAAGAGGATACGTCTAGGTGATTATTGAACCATGAGAACTTCAAACTAAGAATGGCAATATTACCTTGCAAGTTCGATCTGATACATCTGATTCTTTATTCAGCACATGCATTCTTCTGACAATATTTCTGACAAGTTTAGTAAATTTTGCTTCCAGGTTTGCTTCTATGGATCCCTTTTTGAGTGGCAGAGGTGCAGAGCCAGTATTTCGCGACAAGGAAGGTTAGTTTCTCTTCCCCAATCATGATATTTGAATTGATTTTTAGCAATATTTGGAAGTTCAGAATATGTTGCTTACTGAAATTACAGAGGTTTGCATGATGTTGAATGATTGGAAATATTTCTGTAGGAAAACGTATTTCAAAGGAGGAGATGTTGAAGACACAGGAAAAAGAGAAGCCTAAGGTACCTGTTTGCATTTCATGGTTGTTTTTGGAGAGTATTTTATCTTTTTTGTTTCTTTGTTTTGTTTTATGTGCATTTTAGGCACTCACCCAGAGATATGTTTTTTACTTTTTTTTTGGTTGGAGATCATGGTTTCACCATACCAACCAGTTTTTACTGCACCAAGCAAGGATATGGTTAGGTAGTGGATCACTAGACACAAAAAATGTATACTTGGTAATTGGTATAAGGATATGAGGCATAATGTATGAATAGAAGATATCCAGAAAGGCACCTTGCAAGTGTTACTGGTTGCGTTATCCTCCCTCTTCTCTTTTTTTCCTAAGTACAAAATGCTTCCTTTGTCATTTGTCAAAGGTATAGATAATTTAGTAGCCAACAATTTACCATGTGGCTTAAGCTTTTTCTACAGTTCCTCTCTTCTGCCGCTTATTCAGATGACGAACTTATTAATTGGTAGGTACCAAATGACACTTGTAGGAGTGTCATCTCACCAATGGAAGGTGGTTCAAGAAAACATAGTAGGCAACTGATCTCCTTGGTCATTAAATAATCACGTCAGTATGCGCCTTAAGTCTGTTGGAAGTTAACAAAATAAAATACTTAGAACAGAATCATTCAAATGGACCTTAGTAGTATAGAGTTGCCATATACTCAATATAATTCATAATAGTAGAAGTCATGTTGATATATTGACCTTAATAAAGGTAAATGCCAGTTGTGTTTGGTTACTTCAATGAGGATCTGGGTGTCCAGAGGTGTGCATCAATGGGAAACATTAGAAGTTGAAGACAAGTTTTTAGTGTTTACTGTTACTTTTAAAACCACAAGAGGCAAAGAATGCTATCTTACTGCTGTGAAACAGGGGGAAATTTTTGATGGGAAATGCATGCTTTCCCAGTTATGTTGGTTGAGATTTGTCATACAGGCCAAAAAAAGTAAAATGGAAGAATAAATACAAATGGTTAGTTGGATGAAGTGAAGAAACAATATTCTCACATTTCAGTTTTTGTTATCTTCAATTGTAATCCGAGTTAAAAAAGAAAGTGTTGTTCAGTGATTTAAAAAGGCGCTCGGGTGAGGGGACGTGAGGCCCGAGTGCCTTGCACAATACTCGGACGATGTTCTTTAGTGAAGCGCCGCTTAGGTGCTCACCAGAACTTGGGCGCCTCGAGCAAGCACCTAGTTGAAGCAAATTAACCAAACCAGATGGTCAACATTGTGCAGTTGAGCAGTAGCTTAGTTGGTTTGATTGAATCAACTAATCAAATCACCCACTGGGGCATTGGTGCGTCTTGGCACCTAGCGCTTTTTAAAACACTGGTGTTTAAACAAGGAACTAAACTAATTATATCCTTTGGTCAAGGGATATACATAGTTAAATCACCAGTACATCATCTTTTTATATGACTTATAGTGTGGCCAAAGATGTATGTTAATTTGGCTACAATGAGCAAAAAGCCCATAAACTTTATCCCCTATCAGTGAGTGTCATGTATCTGGGTTATCCAAACAGTAGTAATGATGAAATGTTTTCAGCCAATTAAATATGATGTAATGTGCATTAGCATTGTTACCTTTTATATGATTTGGTAATTCTATCTGCTCATTCTGTTTCTTACTAAAATTCGGAGTTCATTTCAGATTCAGTTTCTGGCATATGATTACTTCTTATTGATGCTAGATGGTTATTTCTTTTATTTGCTGGGCTACTTCTATTGTTTCTTGCTGAATTTAAGAATTTACTTTCCTTCACTTATATGGTCTTTCACAATATTGCAAGTGGTACTTCCTTTAACTTTTTGTGCCTGTTTTTTGAACTTAATATCTTTTTATGCATATTTAGGAAAAAAAGTTGGAATGGGGTAAAGGCTTAGCACAGAAGCGAGAAGCTGAAGCTAATGCAAAAGAGTTAGAACTTGAGAGAGAGAAACCTTTTGCTCGTACAAGGTATGTTCATCTTGCTCACACAAGATTGTCCATAGTTACTCATGCATAGGATGATTTCTTTGTTTTATGAATTTGATATCGAAAGGAAATATACGATTCACTTGCTTTTGATTGTCTGTTTTTGTCATGATCACTAAATTATGTTGGAATGGTTTCTTCCATGTTTTACATGTCAATATAAACTATTTGCTTTTGTTAGCATGTTCAGGGAGAATCTAAAAACTTGCATCAACAAAGTACTTAATGGTGTCATTGGTTGTGTTGTAATTTTGTTAGTTTGTTGATCAAAGAAACTGTTTTAAATTAATGAGAATGTGGTTGTAGGAATGATTTGTAGATACTGTCAGGAAAACACTCTGCAGTACAGTGTTTGAGAAGGAGTTGAGATAATAGGCTGCTTGAATTTCAAATGTTTTATTCAGATTAGAATATTTATTAAATTCTAAATAATAATTAGTTACAATTTTTGTATAGAACTTGATGACATGTGTATTTGTAATTCTAAGATGTGGCTTGTGCTTACATGTGTGGATGCAGCCAATAAATAACACCACATATATGCCACTTATGTGGCTGCCTTAGTGGAGTGAGCTGGTAGTCGAGCCAAGTTAATCTAGCGGATTGATTTCACCTGTGGCTCATGTGTTAGCAATTTTTCCCATTTGCAATGTTAACAATTATTACCCCATGATTTGCAATTTTAGTGCCATGGTTAGAGATTCAAAAGTTCTTATCTAATTCCTTCATCGAGCATGGCATGTTTACTTTGACATTGTTTAAGCATTATGAAATAGGTAGGATGAGATGGCTAGTTGTTTCTTGTATGTTTTATATATTTGTGTAAACAGAGCCCTCACTTTAACATGCATTTCGCATATATGCCCTAAGTGATGAATAGCTTTTCTTGCATTAAGCTGGATGCTTTATTCATTGTATTGTTAAATTTTTTGCTGATAAAAAACTCTTGTTCATGTGAGCTTTCGTATATCCTGCATATAGGATTATCTATGAAATGTTATTCATTTGCTTATATCTGCTATCAGGGATGATCCTGAGCTTGATAAAATGTTAAAGGAGAGGATTAGATGGGGTGATCCAATGGCACATTTGGTCAAGGTATGCATAAAATCTAGAGCGAGAACATTTATTACCAGATGGTGACACTGAACTGAAATGTTTTCTTATGTGTATGGTTTAGAGGAAGAGCTCAGACCTAATTTTGGAAGATCTTGGTGACGATGAGAAAATGAAGGAGTCTGGATTTATAATCCCTCAGACAATTCCCAGTCACAGCTGGCTAAAACGAGGAATAGATTTTCCCCCAAATCGTTATGGGACCAAGCCTGGTCGGCATTGGGATGGAGTAGATCGTAGTAATGGTATGTTAGTCTTGATTGCTCCCCCTTTTTTACTTTCTATTTATTTTTTCTTCCTGATCAGTTGTCTTTTTTCTTACATCCCAGTCACAATGTAGTGCATGATGATTTCTTGTTGTGTGCCTTTATCACCTTCATTTGACAGAGTGCCATTATTTTCTCATTTAATACACATAGTTAGATTATGACTTTATTTTCTGCCAGTTGTTTGAGCCTATAATTTTAGAATTTTCTTTTCTATGCTAGTCAGATCAACAAAAATGCTTTTGTTGAGTTGTCTAGTAGGTTCATCAATTTTGAGCGCAAGACTGGAGGATGACCTTTCTGCAATCTGATGATTGAAAACACACTCATCTTACCTCCCATTTGATAACCTTCCCATCATTCCACTTCCTTTCTAAAACTCATTGCATCAATTGTCGTGTTGTTATAGCAGTCAATGAACATAAACATCTTGCAGCTAACCAAGTATATATGTTTTGCTTTTGCTGGCGGTTGAAGGATTCGAGAAGGAATTGTTCAAGAGGCAGAATGAGAAGCGAGCCACAGAGCGAGAAGCATATCTATGGTCGGTCTCTGACATGTGAAGAGTTGTTTACTGATATGTAACACAGACATGCTAAATCTTTCCCATGTACACTAAGAGTTGCATATCCCCGACGGTGCACTGTGCCTGGCCAGTTGTCATGCAACATCATCGCATTGCGTCCATGTGCAATGAGGCGGTATTTTGTGTCCTGTGATGGGAGCGATGAACTCCTACAGGGAAGATAGTTGCAAGCTGCTTCGCTTCGAAATTGTAACTGCAATGTTTATATTATGCTTCTGAGCTGATGTATCAAAAATATACAGTATAAAGTTTCGTTTCAGGGACATCCGATGGGCATACGTTGCTGACGAATTTGGGCGAGAAGCCTGTTAAAAACTCTGAAACAAATAAATCCACTGTTGTTTGTTTGCAGAGTTTGCTATCGAGGTTAATGTGCGCGAAACTTGTACTTGAAATTTATTGACTCATGGATGATAAGTCTGGCAGGGTTGTGACATCTGGTACGGCCATCGTTTTATTACCAAATCATTAGTACATAATTCAAGGGATTAATTATAGATTATTTTTTGTAGTTAGTTATTTTTAAGTGTTTTGGTCGTTATGTTTTAAAATATTATATTGATATTTTTATAGTTATTAAAGTAAAATAATTAGATTTATTTATCGATGAAAATATGAAAATAAAATATAAAAAGATAATTTTAATATTTGATGTAGATGTCGAGCGGTCGTTTCCTGTCGATTCATGTTTCCTGTATTGTATTCGATCACCTCACCGACGAGTGGTCACTATTGTTGGATAAGATCATCACCTCCTTAATCATTCATAGTATCTCTTGACGGATAAGATCATCACCTCCTTAATCATTCATAGTATCTCTTGACGATGGCTTCTATGCCTTGACCATTATGCATGCTATTGTGATGTTCAATAGTGATGTTAGCTTCTCCTTGGATGCTTCATTCCTAGATGACCTGGGATCTTTACCAAAGTCGTTCCGCTCCTCTTTCATGGAGCAAACATCTCGTTGGTGGAGGAGCAGGGCTTCTCCTCCTGTACAGAGTAGATCTATCAGGGGATGTTGGTGTCGTGTTCTTCCACCAAGTCTTAGAAGGTGGTCTACTCCGTGTAGGAGTGGAATGACTCCAGTGAGGATCTCAAGTCGTCTGGGAACGAAACATCCAAGGTGATGGTCTTATTTGACAATGATGACTGGGAAAGTGATCGGACACGGTACAGAACTTATTGAGAGAATATAGATTGGAGGGTGACAACTACTCGACATATACATTAACGTCGACGCATATGCAAAGTGGGAGAGGTCGTCCACCACCAATGCCAATGGCGTCGTCATTTGCTACTGAATGTTAAAATTATTTTTTTACTTTTTTTAATATTTTTTTGATAAAATTAATATCGTTAATGTAAATTGACATAATTATTTTATTTTTATAATTATAAGGATATCAATATAACTTTATAATTACTTTTTAAAGCAATCATAGGGATATTAATATAACTAATTATAAAAAAATAATCTATAATTAGTCCTAATTCGAGTGCTTGAAATTGGCTCGACGGTGCTACTTCAAAGAAAAGGGCCAAAGTGCAGTTGGTCCCTTTTTTTTTTTTCCCCCTTGAATTATAATTTAGCATGTGTGTTATAATATATAAACTCTGTGATGATTAAGGGTGTTCAAACGAATGGTCTGTTTTAGTTCGGTTATACTTTTCTTCTATTTGGATAGAACGAAATTGATTTTGTAAAATATTCTTGGATACTAGGTTTCACGAATTGATGATCAAATTAGATATATGTTGATTCAATTTAAATGTCATAATTTCACAAGTGATGTAAGTTTAATTTCATAAATTTTATTATCTCGGTCCAATTTTATAACTCTTTATCTATTAACTTAATTGGATCAAGATGACTCAATTGGCCGAATTGGATTGATTTACTTAAAAAATATATATTTTAAAATTGTTAAAGTCAAGAGAAGCAATGAGTATAAGAGTTAAAATAATTTAAAATTATAAATTAATTAATTGGTTAATTAAATTGAATTAACTGACTAGATTAGATATGTTTGAATCGATTTGTTTCAGATTTATCTTATTTTAATCAAACTGAAAATCAATTCACTTCGATCGGAACATCGTTAGTGAGGGTAAACATAAACGATAAGTATTAATGGGTGTTTTTTTTTCTCTTTTCTTTTCTTTTCTTTTCTTTTCTTGGGCGCACGTTTATGTCGGTCCCCTGCAGAGGAGAGAGTTGTCTTTTAACAGAACTCGGACGACGTACGGAACGGCGGAGGCCCCACGTGTTGTGGCTCCGGAACAAGTGGGGTCAACCCCGGCAGTAGAAACGAACTTTCTTTCCTTGTAGCAGGTGATAACAGAAATCGAAGGGGCTTTGGGTCGCCTTCGATAGACGATCCCGTTAAGGGAGAGAGCGGTGAAAGGTGGGCAGCGATCCGACGAGGCGCCTCCACTGTCTCATAGAATCGTCTTTCGGTTCCCCCAAGAAAGATGTCGATCTTTTCGAACTCCCACTCTCCTGAACGGTGAGATTGCTTTCGATCCCCCTCTCTTTTTTGTTCTTTACTTTTCTTTTGGGGGGGAAATCGAGCATGTCTGGAGATGGAACATCCTTTTGCCCTTAGAAGAGGGATCCTTTAGTAAAGATGGAAGATACGAATTGATCGATGACTTACTTGATCATCTATCCAACTACTATTATCTGGCAAATTTTCAGAATGATTTGGTAAGCCGTTGTTTCCATAGTAGAAAGCAAAAAATAAAAAGATGGAGAATGGGTCTTTAGATGCATTGGGGAAGAACAGCAGATGTTTGCAGCATGATTTTTGCCAATTTGATTAGGGGTTTTCCCACCAAACCGGAGATGATTGATAGAGCACAGCTACCAAATGCCACCAGTGGTTCCATGTTCTTGCTGCAGAGTGTGTATGTTTCATTCTGCCAAGTTTAACTGGGGGGCAAAATTGAAAGACATATCTGTATCCACTCCCAATCATCAAACAAGGACATACTAGGTGGCTACTAATTTCTATAACCATGTTTGTTTGATGCAAAAATGAACATGAACCATATGTAGTATGAATGCCACCTCGGAGAAGATTGTGATGACTGTAGATGTAAACACCTGATTATTCCATGAATGAGATGTTCAACTAAGATATAGTCTAGACACTATATTAAAGCAAATGAAAAGAAGGGGGAAAAAGAGAGAAGAAAATAGTCTACGGTATATGGAGAACCAATCAAATTATGTTTTCTTCTTTTTGAGGTAACAATCTCCCTTGTATGAATATAGTTAAATTTGTCACTTAAAGATAGATACTTTAAGATACTTGGATATGCTGGTATGGGATGACTTTGAACTGATATCCCAATTTGTATCCTGATATCAATTTTGGGATTAGAAATAGGGAGTAAAAGATTATTATTTGGTATATTGTAAAAATATCATAACCCTAAGTGGCATGTATTGAGTCACTTGGCGTGTCCCCAGAGGATCTTGCTTAGCTGCTAAGAATTTTCTCAAATTTCTGACTTTGTTGTTTGCATAGGATATAAAATTGTCATTGCCGAGGATCAGGTTGGGAAACAAAAGTAAGAAGTCAGTAGTACATAACTAAATATCTTGGCTTGTGTATAAGTTATAGGAGTAGGAGAGATAAGCAACAAAGAGGTGCGTGCTACATTCATTTAAGATAAAATGTAAAAGATCTAAAGAATATTAATAAAGAATGTAGTGGGTTGCCATTGAGGATTTGGAAAGATGACTAATGGAAGTAATTAAATTGGTTGCTCTTGCTGAACAAATGAACTATAAATGGCAATTTGCCATTATGATGTTTCTTTTTTCCCACTAGACCAACTTTAATTTATTGTCCCTGAAAATATGATCACACCATTTTTTGCTGATTATTATATGAATTTAATGTTGAAGATCGCTCTTCTTTTGAAAAGTGGAAGTAAAGCTTCTAATTTGATTGACTATTTATTTCCAAGAGAAGATAGGCACAGATGTGTTATCTCGAACCATTCTAAGATTAGAAGTAATGGCTTCTCCCATTTTGGGCACGACTGACTTGTCTCCTCGATATTGGCAGTTCTCTTGGTAGACTTGCTCCACTCAAAGCTGTTCTATTCGATGTTGATGGAACTCTGTGCGATTCAGATCCTCTTCATTATTATGCCTTTCGGGAAATGCTGCAAGAGGTAGGATGTGCCTTATGTTTTCCATTGTGATAATTAATCCTTGTGGTATCTCAGCTTCCTACTAAAAAAAAAAGGCTTTCACAGATTGGTTACAATAATGGAGTCCCCATAGACGAAGAATTCTTCATAAGAAATATTGCTGGAAGGCACAGCGAAGATACTGCTAAAATCTTATTGCCTGACTGGGATCATGAGAAGGCCATGAAATTTGTTGACGATAAGGAAGCTATGTTCCGTAGGTCTATTTCATTCTAACCATCAACCTGAGTGTGCATACATACACACCTCTGTCTTCACAATATCATATAAATTAGCGATGTTTACTAAGGAAGATTTTATTTTTGTATTTATAGGTTAGTATCTAAACAGTTGAAGCCAATAGAGGGTCTCCACAAGCTATGCAAATGGGTCAAAGATCGAGGCTTGAAGCGTGCAGCAGTCACCAATGCCCCGAGGCCTAATGCGGAGCTTATGATTTCAATGCTTGGTCTCACTGATTTCTTTGATGCTGCAGTAATTGGAAGCGAATGCCAAAGAGCCAAACCATTCCCTGATCCATATTTGAAGGCTCTCGAGGAGCTTAACGTCTCCGTGGAACATACATTCATCTTCGAGGTTGGCTTTCTTATGGACATCTCCGTCATCCTTCCATTTCCCTGCTCATGATCATGCCTTCGTTATCTTCTTGATTTCTGAAGGACTCAGCATCAGGGATAAAAGCTGGTGTAGCTGCTGGGATGCCTGTTGTTGGTTTGACGACAAGAAATCCGGAGAGGTCTCTGACGGAAGCAGGAGCTACCTTCCTTATAAACGACTATGAAGATCCAAAGCTTTGGCTGGCATTGGAAGAATTAGATAGGGTGGGTCAATGCTGAAGAATACAGATATCGATATTGTTGCATCAGAAAAAGAGAGGTAACATGGAGTATTAGTTCTTGGCATGTATATGCACCTCTTTATACGACCATAGACATTTTTCTTTTGATCATACGTGGAGATCTGGGAAGGTTGAATGACGATCAAGAAATTTGCAATGATATTTATTCATCGAATAAGGAGAATATGATGAAGAAATCCAATTCCTTGATCTACTGATCCACTTGATGATTTTGAATGGTAACTTTCGGGTACTTCATTAAATTATTGTTTTCCTTCTCGTGTTCGCCTTTGGCTTTGGATCTTGTTGATGCCATGTCTAATACTTCGAGTACATATCTATCTATCGTATTTTGTTTTTTCTGTTCCATACAAGCATACTTGGGGAAATGATCTGGCAAATAAAAGGAATTTTAAAGATGAGATAACACAACAAATTTATATAAGAGAAAATGAAGTTGTAGTATGTAGTCGTGATCTCTGTACTCATCTCCAATTTTAAGGTTTACCTAAGTCTACTTTTGAGATCCATTCACCAATATCTCCTAATATCTAACTGTTACTGATGTATCGTATCCATTTACAAGGTTTTATAACCTATGAATATGTCAGTTAATTTAGTTCAGTTATAAAAATTTTAATGGTTGATAATCAATTTTTACGAAAGCAAGGAACCGATGGGTACATTTCAATGGAAATCTGCATAATAAAGGAACAATTCAACACTATGTACTGCACTATGATAAAGAGTACAAAACATATTTAAGAGTTGCTGGAAGGCAACTACAGAAGCAAATGTGACCAAGAAATAAAATCAAAACAAATCGCAGCATGCTGCAAAGAAATTTAGTGAGTAGTTCTCAGATATGTAACATTTATACTACACGAGTGCCTAACAAGTTTTTAAGTAATCTCATCTGTTCCAGGAGACAGAATCAATCTCGTCCCTTGCAGATTTGTACAATTCAAGCCTCTTTGCACACTGCATCCTGCGTTCCATCAAGGCTGGATTCTCATCCAAGATATCTGCGAGCTGCTTTCCCTGAACGGAAAACTAGCATTACAATCGTATCATAATAGAAGGGTGCAAAAGACATGATCTCAAGTTATCAGTTGCAGAAACAAGCCAACCTCCTTTTTCCCCACTTGCGTATAGAAATGATTGAGCAGAGATCGCTTGGCTTCTCGAACTTGACAGTAGACCACAGCTTTTGGTATAGTGTTTCTGAGTGTGTCTGATACCATGCTAATGTACGCGGATACATTTGATCCTATCCTCCTGAAATGTCCCTCGCCATATCGATCAATTGTAGGACCAGCAAGATTACTGTCATCAGGTTTTTTGCCAGTAGGATTACTACCTGCAGGGTTATTGCCCCTTTCCACCTCTTGCGGGAGCTTGCGGAAGAATTCCACTGTCAAGTATGAGGCCTCCATGTCAACAAGTCGAAGTGCAGTCTTTCGACTGTCTTCGCGGAATCTTTCCAGGGCTTCATATGCAGCAGCGGCTAACTCTGTTTGCAGAGTGGGGAACCTTCTCAATTCCTGTCAGTTGAATAGACCGGCAACTGATTTGCTATTTCATGGGAACAAAGAGTGCTTCATATGATGACAAATGCATAAATTTTTACCTGAGTCTCTCCTATTGACTGCCTTACAAGTTCCTTTAAGACATAGTGTACCTGAAATAGGAGCAAGATGCTATCAACCGAAGAGAAAATATATCCTCTCCTCGAAAGCTTCCATTTAGGATGAGTGAGTTTGATGAGAGAGTGGCAAGTATATAAAAAGTAATCAGGCTACAGAGAGGAAACATACAGCATCAACGGATGCCTCAGCTGGGCCTCTGAAGTAACTAAGTCCACCTTCAATTAGACGGCGATATCCTTGCTCAGGAGCAATTAAGTGAGGCTGATAACCATCTGCTTCAGAGACCACCTTCTTTACATTCTGCAGCGACAGGTACCGGTCGAATGGAAGTTTCTTCAGAGCAGCCGGGAGTTGATTGTCAAATACACCATAAATTCGATCACCACCAGGCCGCCTGTGCTTATGTAGTATAAATTTCAAAGAAAACAAATGTGATTGATTTGCCTATGTAGCTTGAAATCAAGACAATTAATGAAATGATATAAGTAGCAAAATTATCAAATCATTCACATTAAAAGCAAATATTCTAGGAGTGGCTCATAAAGAATCGTCATTACATAAATGATAAGAAGTTCAAGACGAGACTAAAAAAAACGAGGCCTAGCTAAGCAAGTAATTAGATAGCATAGTATCTCTTCATGAATGAGATTAAAAAAAACGTGACCCTTAATATAACACAATGACAGGAAAAGAGAAATTTGGGATTTGATGGTTGTTGCTGTGAATAAAATATAAAGAAAACTATATATAAGTGCCATTGTCAACTGTCAGTGCCATAGTTTATTTAATTGATATCTACAGTGTATGAAAATATGAGAACCTGTACTATGCCTATCCTACCTTCAAAATTGCAGCTAATAAATGTGACAGACGATATGGTTCCATTTAATTGTAATAACCAGCACAAAGTAAAAGGAAATAAGTTTTACTTAAAAATGAGTAAAGAGGTAAATGTTAGTTTTGTGATAGTAAACGGTGATGTTCGCATGTGTTTGAAGAAATTATCAATTACATCACATTTCATACATTGCAATAGTACATGATTCATCACATTCAATCACGTTTCTCCCTATTCTGACTTGGGTGTCAAGGGTTTGAGGCTGAATCCTCATGCACCCCATGCAAACCTTATGCAACTCACTACAGAATATGTCATCCTATGCAGTAGCATCACACTTTTTAGATACCCATTAAAAAGAAAGAAGAGATTTTTAATGTTCAAGAGCAACATATACATAGCTTTGGTAGTTGCATCAATATAAATACACAAGAAAAATTGGTCTGCGATAAAAGAAACAACAAACTCACCCTCCATCTAGATGTTCTTTGAAGACTCGATCAAATGCTCGGCACATTTCCAATATGGTGTACAATTGAGCCTGATTCAAACTACAGTTAATTTTCAATTTCTCTTCAAGAAAACTCAAAAAATAAGGATATGGGTACTTACCCCTGCATCAACAGCAATGGGTCTACCGAGATGGTTCATCTCTGCCTCAAGTTCATCTATGGTTTTATTTATTAAAGATGTGATGCTTGGAATACGAGACCTAATCACAGACTCTAAATTCTGAAACCATTTTGCAACAGTTTAAGAGTAAGTACATTTCCAAAATCATCACACAAGGGAAGCTTCTGATTTTGTAGTCAAAATAATTTACCTTTGACAGAAGCTTAGCCAGGTATTCAGAGCCCATTCTACTGGCTACATGTGAATAATCAGGACTAGTTGCAAAATATTCCCGTTCTTTTCTTCTGGCAACAATCATATCAACATTCTTGTTAATATCTGCCTGCGAACGGTTAACCACACCGACCCATGGATGTTGTAGTCGATATGATCTTCCTTCAAGAACCTGAGAACAGCAGGGAAAAAAATAATTCAGCACTTGAAAGGAATATATTATTTGGAACAAAGCAAAGGGTTTAAATTCTTACATCTAGGGCATTTGTTCCCTTGTCCATCAGATCTAGCTTTGTTAAAACTCCAAATGTCCTTTCCCCTATCCCATTGTTCAAATAAATATTCATTAAATGAGAAAATTATCCTAGATAAAAAAATGATGCATAATGGTTACAATGATACCAGCATCATCATTAATATTAACAATAACAACAACCAGATAGTAGGCAATAAGTTTTAACCCAACCATCTGACTCATTCATTTGATATGGTTGCTGAAACAGCTTAAGCTATGTTCTTACCTGTCGGATCAACTTCTTTTGCAAGCTTCATTGCATCAGAAGTTGCAATATCTTGATTGGCAGGTGATATAGCTAGTATTATGCAGTTTGGCTGCAAAACAGAAATATTATAATTTTGCAATATATGGGATAGCAAGTAAACTCATCTACTATGTAAAAGGAAAGGGAGAGATTAAAACCATCTAAAATAACAAACAAGCAAATTTGACAAGGATGACCAAGAGTACACAAAAAAAAAAAAGGTTTACACAAGAAAGAGAGGCATAATTACTGATATGTGAAAGAGATACCATTTACTGATATAACAAAAAAATGTGTACAAACACAAATAGCCAATTAGAAAGGTCATTGTTCAAGGTAGTAGTATGGTTACAAAACCACCATGATTTAAGCTTCACTTACTATTTAGCATTATATTTTGTATGTTTATAAACCTAGTTATTTAGTGTAAGGACAACTACAAATTTGTCTAAGGGGTCCTATTTGGACCAATACACCTCACAGATTGAGTGCAGGTTCAAATATGAATCTCGATCAATTGAGCAGGATTTTGTTAACTATCCTTACTTGAAAAAAATGATTCCAGTTTTGGTTAACTAATTTTAACACAAAGAAGTTCAATAAGAGTCTTCCCCCATGTGCATTCAAAGTTTTAAAAAGTAACTGTGCTTTTGATTACCAACAAAAGATTAAACTTGTAGGTTGTTTACAAAATGATAAAATGCATAAAATACCAGTGAATAAGTTTAATATTCATTTTGTCCAACAGAATAACTTTCAGTGTCGATATTGAAATTTAACATTTGCAATTTAAAGGCTAACAAATTGCATAACTACTTGCTGCAAAATTGAATACCTTAGCAACATATGATCGAACCATAGTTTCAATATCCTGAACAATACTATCTGGCTGACCCTCTGTAGAATCAGTCATATACCAAAGTTAGATATTGATGATCAGTTGTTTAAATAGGTCAGAGATTCAAAAATGATACATACCAACAGCAACCTTAGTGAGTCCAGGTAGATCAATCAATGTTAAATTCACAACTGCATAAGAATTAGAAATCAATGATTTGGAAGAGTGAAAAATTGTTCAAGCAGGTTTAGTGTGAAAACACAAGTAAAGCATATATAAACAATAAAAGGGTGAATAAGCCTTGATCTTGGCACATTGTTGACATACTTGTCAACAAACAACCATCAGAAGTTAATAAAAGACTAGGGCCTTACATGTCAAACTTTAACTAGCCCCAGTAATATGGTCACAATGTTCAATCTTTTTTTTTTGTTGGAAAACGCAATGTTCAATCTCAAAGTTGTACATTTTGATATGTTTAAACAATTTGTTAGAAATGACAATTAAGAATCAAATATGCACCAATGTATTTGGTAATTATCCATGGAAGTTGTGATAGCATCAAAATAGGGAAGGGCTGTAAGGTAATTGTACTGTATGAACACAACGACAGCTATACAACATTAAATCTCAAGCCAATATTCTTATGTAGTAGCTGTATCTTAAGCTAATGATTGATGAGAAGAAACTCTCTTACAGGTTGGTCTCCATCTACAATTTGGCTCAAGATCGATGGGTAGTTCTTTGATGCTTCAACTATATTACTTTGATAGACCCTATAAAGCATATATTTCTAAGTACTTTTCTTGTCATGGGTGACTGCTTTGGTGCCTTGGCTAATGCCAAGGCAATAAACACAGCTCAAGATGTCGAAGAAATTTTCGAATTATCTGCAATATCTGTGTTCATCACATGTCAGATACAGTGGTTTTTGGATACTCCTACAAAGCATTTCGAATACTCATATTTAAATTGTATTTTTCAGTTTAATTTATTCATGTCATGTCATATATCTTGTTATTTGTATCAATGTCATATCGTAAAAATAATAAGAAAATATATGCTTGCAACAAATAAACGACTGCAGTGTAGGTCTGTCACCTAGGTCTTAACCCTATTTAACAACATAGCATAGAATTTATTAACCAAACAAATGCGAAAGAGATTACACCAAAAATAATAGTAGAAGTCATAAGGCAATTGATAGAAAAATTAAGCAAACCCTCTAAGTACCATTTGGTGAGTAAATGCTGAGATGAATTGGATGGGTAGAAATTTGTTTTGTTTTTCCTGTCAACCTCTCTGTTTCATCTTCAATTTCCTTGCGCACAAGAGCTGCATGAAGAAATTATGGAGTGTCATCATTAAGAGGCAACTTAATTAAATCTTACAAAGACACTAAAGCACATGGATAGTGTTGCTCAGGGTCGATCATGTCAAAAAATATATAATTCCATAGGCATAAATCAAGAGAATATACATAGCCATGAATCAACCATGTCATAAATATGCATATCCACGACCGTCTCCACTGTATTACCCAATTGATCAGTGAAGAAAAGAGATTGTGCTGTGCTCCTTTGTATAAAACGACTATAAGTTATAATAATGATAGATCAATCATAAATCCATAGTTCAAGAAATCAACGATTCATAAAAGAAGAACAGGGTTGAACGAAAGAAGAACTTGAAAGTGATAACATAACATAATTAAGGAGAGAGTAACGGACAGAAGTCGGTGAATCTCCTCCTAGGAAGATGGAGGAACTCGGCGTACTCCACCTTTCCTTCATCAACCTTGTGCAGCTGTAGCACCAAGGGCCTCCTCGTGACGATCCCTTCAGATCAGAAAGCAGAGAAAGGAACGATCAAACATCAAGCAAAGACATGGAAACACAATAATCGAGACCCTAGAGCCACAGAGGCATACCAGAACCACGGGGAAGGAAGTCTCTCCCGACGAAACTCTCCAGGACCGAAGACTTTCCCGAACTCTGCTCTTAAACCGACATCAGGAACGACGCTTAAGAGATCAAACAGAGATGAAACCACGACAAAGACACGAATAAATCGAAGGACGGGGAAGTCACCTGTCCTCCGACGACAACGACGGAGGGGAGCGCCTCCCACAGGGTGGGCAACCCGACGCCGCTCTCCTCGGCATCGCCGTGGTCGCTGAGCGCCGTGCACGCTCTTTGGATCCTGTTCACCAGTCCGATCAAGCTCTCCATCGCCACCCAAACCCTAAAGCCTCCGCGATCGAGGGAGCGAGAAATAGCGAGAGAGGAAACTTGGAGGAAAAGGCTTTCTAACCGAATCGACAGTACAAGGGCGGCAGCGTGAGCGTTCGGAGTTGAAGACCACGGAACGAGTCATATCACGATCTCGCACGGAGAACCGTATGCGAGACGAACGGATCAGCCGTCCGAATCATCGACCGAGACAATCCCATCCGTCCAAATCAGACGGCGTTGCTTCTGCGTCGGTTCCTATGCGCCCGCCTGAAGAAGAAATCGGGGGAGTGGGTTGGTTGGTTAGTCGACTAAGAAGAATTAATCCGTGACGCGTGCAAACCCGCTGGCGTTTGAAGAAGATCGTGTGTGGGATTTCTCACGTGGCGATATAATCCACCGTCCGTTCTGCTTGATGAGAAGACGTGGACGGCGACGCGTGAGAATGTTCATGTGGGACGATGAGAAGTAAAAGGCTGCGAGGGCCGTGACGCGTCTTTGGGTTTTGAAGTCGTCCGCCACGTCAGCCATTGTAGTTCTAGAAGGCTATAGGGACGCCGTTATTCCATTTGGCCGCCAGCTTTTATTTAATATCTTAATTTTGTTTTAAATCTCCCATCTCAACAATCTTAGCGGAGATAAAGATGGCTTTCGGCTGGTGAAACAAAGATTTCTAATATTTAAAATAATTAAATTAATAAAATATGGATCGATCTTAACAAAGTGTTTTATCTTTATAAAAAAGGTTATTATGATGCTTTTATTTGTAAATGTATACAAAACATCTTGATAAGGTTAAAATTAATATCACGAAAGAGAATAGTTTTAACTATTCTGGACTCTGGAAATTTTTTTACAAATATAAGAAATAATTTTGAGGTGGAAGATGTATTAATTTTGTTTTATGTGTTAAGTTTTGATTGATTAAAAATAATAATCATATCATTTATTCATCAGCTTCCAGATAAAAGGTTTATCTATTCTTGAGTATAATGGTTATTTTAGAATCTCAATCATTATAATCTATGTTTAAAAAATAGTTAAATTATATTTTGATAATTTTCTTAATCTATATGGATGTATTATAAATAAAAGAAACGTTTTGGGATATGTCAAGTAATTCATATGCATGTTTGTTATAGTAGACAAAGTATACATAAAGGGAATGTATTATGTGCAAAGGGGATGTCTTGGGATATGAGTGTTTCATATGTTTTTCAGTTCTTAACGAGCATATCATTCCTCGTGAGGATATCTTGGGGTGTATTAAGTGCTTTGGATTTATTTTTTTATCTTAGGTAGATGCATTGTTTGCAAAAGAGGATGTCTTAGTGCATGACAGGTGCTTTGAATGTTTTTCGATCTTGGATATATGTATCATTCACAAAAGGGATGACATGCGATATATCAAGTGCTTCAGAAGATTATTGATCCAAGAGAATGTATTATAGATAAAAGGGATATCTTAATGTGCCAAAAATATTTTAAGCAAAATCAACTTTTATATAGATTTATAGTATATCTCTTAACATAAACAATGTGATAGTATGGTTGTACAAAGGTTTACCCTTGATCAAAAGATATTAGGTTCAAATTCAAGAAAAACTTATCTTTTTTCATTCATTATAAGATCCATCCTATATATAGTATATATATTTTGTTAAAAAAATTATATTTTTTTGGCACAAATTGCCTTTATGTAATTTTTGGCACGAATTGTATTTAAAACAATTATAATTTCAAGATTATGAAATTATGAAGGCTAAAATTATGTAAATTACTCTTTTAAATATATGTGGAGAGCTCCTTGGATATATTTGGGTGAAACCAAAGAAAACCTAAACAAGAAGAATAACTTGAGCTGGATTTTTGATTGGGAAAAGAAAATCATCATCACTCAAGATGTTGTTGATAATGTGGATATGAGATTAATCCATATGTTTCTATAAAGAAAAGATAAGACTCATTGCCCAGATAAATCAAGTGGTATAGTGAAAGTCAAGAGAGGGGCTCTCCACCAACATAAACACAATATCGTGAGATTTTTTATGTTTGGTTTTTCTATGGCAATTATCTCGAGGATCCTCCTTCCACCACTAATATGAGAAGATCATAATTGGTCATCAATTTATCTTAACAAAATTGACTTGATTGAGCTCACAGTATTATCAACATAACAACTGAAAGAAAAGAATAGTTAAGTAAGAGAAATTTTATTGGAAGTGAGAAATATGGTATCTTATTTTATCACACTTCAATGAGCAGAAGATATCTTCTCGTGTCTCATAATTATTTAATTGGGTTTCATGTGATAGGTCTTGATCGATTGAAAGCAATAACCCATGAGCTTGATTATATAATATTTTTTTATTAGTAAGCTCGATAATAAAATTGATTCAGATTAATATATATAATAATAATAATAATAATAATAATAATAATAATAATAATTGAGTTTCATATGTCAAGTCTCGATCGATTAAAAACAATAATAATAATTATAATAATTATTATTATTACCTAAAACAATAATCATGTCACAGGTGTACTTTGGTAGCATAGCCGACAGACTCGGTCGCCATTTTAAAAAATTATATATTATTATTAAAAGCATGCCTCTGTTTTCATGCTTTATCGGCCCATTGGGTTTCTTTCACGGGAAGGACACAGACCTCATTGGGTCGGTGCTACGGACGAGACACACGAGACCCAATAAAATCCGAGATCGACGCCGCTCTGCGAACCTGGCAATTTCCTCGCTGCCTCTCTAGCCGGGATCCCAAATAGGTCGAGATCTCTTCTTCCCTTTTCAGTTGCTGTGGAGTTTATCTCATTAATGTCCCTCACGCGTTTTCTTGATCAGTTGTTTGATGCATATTACTGTATATTTGGGTCAATTTGTTTTTCTTCCCCTTCTTTACCTTCTTTGGATCCAGTTGCTATAGGTATCTGTGAGTCACTTGTTGGAGACAGACATTGGAAGTACGATTTCATCTCCTCTAAAATCGCTTTAGTTGCAGTGATGGGAATCTCAAATATTTCCCTCATCTAACATTCAGTTTATCACAATTTTATTTTACATGTATTGTTACGAGTATAGCTTTTTATTACAGGTTGTCACTGCCCGTTGATGGGATTTACATGCCTCAGTGAATTATGAGTAAACGTCTGACACCATAGATCAATGGCTTCTTAGTGTTTTATGTGCTTAGTTAGATCTAATATGTAGTGAAAGGAATTAAATAGTTGGCAGGAACAAATACTGGAAGTAGGTTGTATAGCAGTTCCACCATATGCAAAAGAGTACACCTTCAAGAATATGGAGAAGAATATACGAGTCAGGACAAGATAATCTGGAAGTAAGTAGGCAGTATTACAGTGGTATCATACTTTTAATTTAGTAACCATTCTGGTTGATTGACACTATGTACTCTCTGTCATTGCCCGTGATATTATGAATGCAATGTGGTGTCTCGGAAAAGATCCTTATATTGCATAATATCAAGCATAAACCTACTGCTTTTCTGTCCCATGTCACATCATATTCTTCTCCTCTGTGCTCTTTTCATGAATCCCCTGCTTTGTAGTGTTTTCGGAATATATTACTACTATAGAGCATCGGGGCTAGACGAGCTTCTTTTGAGTGTTGGTGCGACTGGCAGAGCTATTGCTCCTAGATTTTTTTATGATTCTATTAATGTTATATTTTAGATAAATAGTTGTTGATGTTTTATTTATTATTAGATAATTGTTTTAGTTTCATATTAGAATTTTAAATTTGTACTTAAAAATATTTGGTTATTTTTGAAATTTCAATTTGGTTTATTTCTTGCTCTATGATATTGCTGGTCATGTTTGCATGTTCTTGTATCTCCACTCTGTTATCTATCTGCATGTAATGGGGCATGAACTCAGCAACACCATGTCATATATATGATCATTCTGTCATGATGGGCACTGTTCTAAAGATTTATTTAATTTCCTATTTAGTTTCTTTTGTTGTTCATCAATTATCTTTTTTTTTTTTCTGATGAAATGCACAGATGCAATAAAGTCTGATTCTTACAAGTTGTTTCTGTTGCAGGTATTTCCCCATAGGCTATAACTTGGCAGGATGGTTTCTTTTGAGATGAATGACCAAAAAAGTATGATCTTTGTGCTTTATGCATGCTTGTGACTTGTGATTTAGTTGTCAAATGATTGTAGCTAAAGAATCCAACATTCTATGCAAAATTACAGTTGGGTGAATTACTGGACAAGTTAGCATAACATACACTACTACTTATGGCAAGTAAATTAAAATCATAGGACTTTGAACCTTATTGTCATGGCTCAAACCGCTTGAGTTGTTGCATTGACTTGTTGATCCTTTGAATAAAAAAATTTATGGAATTTGGTTGAATGCTTTTTAATTGAATTAAAGGATTAGTACAACCAAGGTTCGTAATATCGAACTGTATCACCCGATACGGGCAGTACGTACCGGTCCGATAGGCTACCAGTATGCGGACCGTCCGCTACCGGGCGGTACGTACTGGTTTCGACTGTAGCAGTGTATTGTAGTAGCAATAGTAGTACAGTGCATTGTAGTAGCAGCAGTGCAGTAGCACTGTAGCAGTGCAGTGCACTGTAGTAGTAGCAGTGCAGTGTACTGTAGCAGTACTCGGTACACCTGGGTGTACCGCTCGGTATACCGTACCATGCCATACCGAGCCCAGGTCGAAACACTGGTACTGATCCTATCCAGATCAAAACACTGCTACAACAATTTGGATGCTCCAGATCAAAATTTTCTTGTGCTGATCCTATCCTTAATCAGGGTCCTTTTGATCATAACATTGGGTCTGTAACACGGATGATACTATACCTTGATAAATAATATGTGTATGTTACTCTCTTTAGATACTGCTTAATTGCTTTTTGACTCTTCTTTGAAGTTTTCTGAACCTTCTTTTGAATGTGAACTATTATGATAAGCTTATAAAAAATATGATTATCCTTATGTTTTACAACTTTTGAGAATAACAAATGGATATTACGATAATTTTAATGATATAGTTAGAGGTAGTTTTAGTCGAAATGTTATATATAGAGTGTTTTATGATATTTGGCCAATAAACATTATACTGCACTATGACAATTAAATTGATTAAAGATGCATTGATATTTTGTTACTTGGACCTGCTAGAGTGGGCTTAACGATGAGCATATGGGTTAGTTTTAGTGTTTGGTGCTTGTTTTGTTAATTTTTTTGGTATTTTTTACAGTAGTTTTTATACGACCCATGTTTCAAATTTTTTTATCGTTATCTTATTTTTAAGTTTTTAAAAGTAATTAGAAGACTCTTACAAGCCATTTTTTAGTCCGTAGTCCAATCTAACGTAAGATTTATATGATTTGCCATGTGTTCATAGTTCAAAAAACATGTTCAGAGTCAATCTTTAAGTGGCATCTAAAAATTGAGATGGTTGATAGGGCATGACATAAGCTTATTGTATAGTGTCTATAGACAATTGTCTTAAGTATGTCGTGTCATACTTGACAGGTTAAAATTCTAACTTCTGATCTTGTAAACAACATTTGAGTCATTTTGAATTGAAATGATTTTTTTAATGTAAAAAAACTGTTACAGTGCTAGTAAGGTTGCTTTGTCTGATGGTTTAGCATGATAAACTAATCACTGATATTTTTCATTCATTTTATTTTCTAAGCCAAAGACATGCAATTGGATAAGACCAAAATTTGTAGAAAGCTAAATTGTCCAAAAGTTTAGTTTGTGAAAGAAGTTGCAAAAAGCTGACATTTTGAAATTAAATTGCAAGTATCATGGCCACCAGTTCTGTCACATTCTTGAAGCGGCAGATCATCAATGAACTGCTTATCATAGTTAACATTTGAGAGATCCTTCGCCTGAGCACATTGAAGGTCTTTTTTCTTATCATAGTTGATATTGGAGACCTTTGGCCAGGGCTCTTGAAGGGTCTGCAATGGCATCATTTAATCATGCTTTGTTGTAATTTTTCACACAAACTAGAAAATATATATAATGTTGAACATCAATTAGCAATATGCTTTTGTTGATCCTTATATCTGTGAATTCTTGAGTTCATCTATTCAGTCAAAGGGTAAACTTCTTGTGCTACATTGCACCCACCTACTATTTTGCCATGACATTCCAAATTTTCTCTTGCATTCACCTGAAGTTGGACTTTTTATGCTGTTGCAAGGACACCTGTTATCTTACTGTCCACTAGTATCTTCTTTGATGTCTCATAATCTATATTTTCCATCTGGCACAGAGATTGGGCTGGGATTGACTGGGTTTGGGATATTTTTCTCATTCCTTGGAATCATTTTTTTTCTTTGATAAGGCACTTCTAGCAATGGGCAATGTAAGTTTGAACTCGTACTTCACTGGGTTCTCTTCTATTTTTCCTTTTTTCTTAGATTGTGAAGCTAAATATTAATTTTTTTGTGGACCATCAGATTCTCTTTCTTTCAGGTCTGATGTTGACCATTGGGCTAAAATCGACACTACAATTCTTTGCCAAACCTAAGAACTACAAGGTTTGCTACACTATCAGTCAATCTGAATTTAAAGCATTTGCTTTTTATAACTGATTGAACCCTTTGCTCATTGTACAGGGGACAATCTCATTTGGAGCTGGCTTCTTTCTAGTCCTGGTCGGATGGCCTGTAATTGGCATGATCTTGGAATCATATGGTTTCATTGTTCTCTTCAGGTTTAACCCCTATCATCGCTCTTTGTACTTTGTTGGGTGTTGTTATCTTGACTAGTAAGCTTGTCATCTTTCGGGCTTCTGACTTGGTTTATTTGGCAGTGGCTTTTGGTCGATCCTTGCAGTTTTCTTGCAGAAGATCCCTATTCTTGGATGGATATTCCAACAACCATTTGTCACATCAGTGAGCACATATACTAAACCGATCCGATCAAATTTGTCTCTAAATCTAAACTTGGTGATATCTAATGTTTATTTCAATATTCCCTTTTCAGTTCTTTGATCGCCATGGAGGCAAAAGGGTGCCAGTGTAACAACAATTTGGCCAGATTAAAGTACTTAAGTCAAATATTATTATTTTTATTATTTTATCGAACAATTGATAGTAATCAGATCTGCCGAATTATATGAGGGTTCCTTCTGTTCATCCTTAATCCAATTGAGTACAGAGTTGTTTGTGGATTAGTGATCAAGACCCTGTCGGAAGATTTATGTTGCTATGAATTAGGTCGGAAAAAACTGAGGCAATATTGCTGGGTGGAAGAAAAAATGACAGCTCTGATATGTTGATTTTGTTTAACAACCTTTCTGTCATTTTATTTCATTGTATCGTTCAATTTTTAGCCAATATATTTGATTTCACTCGTCACTACCAGCTTAATTGTTTGCTCATTTGTAAATACTTTAAAGTCCTGTGAGATTGTGCCTGTAATGCTGGAACAAAATACTTTTGCCCGATATCTTAAGGTTGTTTCATCAATATCTTTTGGCGGATATCTTGTTGTTTCATCAATATCTTAGGGCTTGGCATATTCTGGAACATCGGGCAATTGGGTAAATCGATTTGTTTTCAGATACGAAGAGATCTTGTCGGCCCATTTTACTTGAGGTGGTGTGAAGCTTGCGTAGCAGAAGGCTTTTGGCCCAGCTAATTTGCTTGCGCTCGTCAATCTAATCCCTACTGCTGCTACTGTGGAATGGCCTTCTCTTGGTTCGGACTTCACTAACCCATCTAAATGATGCGAGCATTCACAGCGTTCTCTCGAGTAACTTTGCTGCCTTCTCCCAGCTGGTCTTGGGTAACATGGATCCGGTTACCTTTCAGCGAAAGGAGGAAAAGAACAAGAGAAGACTAAACAAGCACGTGAAGATTCTATATTGAATTCGATCATGACTTGACCCATATTAACCCGCTACAAGTCGGAACCGAGAACCAGTGTGGTAGTGTATACGACAAGGAAATAGACATCATCCCAGGCGAGAGGTGATGGCGAGGGCGATGACGGCGAGCTGGAACAGGTCGTAGTTCACCTTGGTGAGCGGCGACGTGATATCCCCCTCTTGGAAGCTATCCTCGCACTCGCCGGGTGCGTCCACGGCGCTGCTTATGTACACCTTGGCATCAGCATACCGACCCGACTTGATTTGCTTGACGGAGTTCCTGAAGCTGGACGCCGCGTCGGAGTATAGCTCTCGGCAGGTCTGCAGGCAGGACTTCCGGTACGTGCTCAGCTGCTTCTCCTTCAACAGCGCCTTCACCCTGGACTTGGCGTGCGTCGCGTTGGCCTTCGCCAGCTTCAGCGATATGATGGCCAACCCCCGAAGGTCGGCGCGCTTGCTCTTGGAAACCGACCGCAGGGCCTGCGTGCAAAAGGTGTAGTTCACGTTGGGGTCGTCGTCCGCGATCCGCCTGCAGGTCTCATCGACAATGTCGGGGTGGGTGGCGGCCGTGGCCTTTGGAGAAGAGTCTTGGTGGAGGAGAAGGAAGAGAAAAAGGGTGAGGAGGACGGAGGTGAATCTCATCATCCTTTCAGATGATAAATGAATACGAGGGAGGAAGAAGAATAACAACAACAACAAAGAAGACGTGAGGCTGAGGAGATAGCAGCCATCAAAGGCGAAGTTATATAGTGGAGCAGTGAGATTTATGCGGAGGAAGAGGAGAGCGCGTTCTACAGACAAGTTAAGGTCCCGAACAGTTTCTTCCTTCACCGTGTGATCTACGAATATCCAACTTGCGAGGCTCCGAAAACGGGCCTGCCCACTCGATGGATTGTGCTACACGATGTTGTCCAAATAAGCAATGCATGCTTTCGATGGAAGGGAGAACGAAGGGTGGGCGCGCTTACACTGCAGGAAAACACTAATCAAGTGTGCAAGCCACGTTATTATTGTTCGGTAAGTGTCAAAGAGTGACTCGCCTTATAGGCACCCTAAACAGATGGCGGTAGCCCACAGTGTGTAAGACGCCCAATTAAAGAAGCCCATCGTATCCCGTACTGCGAGTGCCCGTTTGGTTCGAGCGAGGAGGGCGGACGGGGAGCGGGAGGGAACGCAGAAGACGGATGAGATATGGGACGGGCGAGCCGCACCCTCCCCGGCACAGCAGCTCTCCTTCCTCGCCCACGCCTTCCCCCTCGGCCTTATCCCATCCTTCTGCCCGATCCGCTGAGCCCCTCCGACGACTGGTGGTAAGCCGCTATTCGTCCTCCAATTCTGTTTCTTTTCTTTAGATTTTTCCTTCCTTTTCTTTTTCCTGTTCCATTGTTTTAGTTGGTCGCGTGTCCTTTGTTGATCTTCGATAGGTTTTAGATATCTATTTGTGTTTCCATGATAGATTTATATTATTCCAAACTGTTTCACATTCTCTCTCTTTTTCTTTCTAATTATTTCGCAAATGGATGCGCAGATAGTAAGTTTGTTATGTTCTAATACTGCCGCTGACTTAAAAAAGTTATATTTGGCATCCATCTCTGAATGTATGCTTCATATGTTGGCACACAAGACATGTTTACATAAAAGTAGGGTCAACAGGATAAGTGACAGTGGCAAATTAATCATAAATGCAGATATGGATTTGAGTTCTAAGAGAAGAAATCTCATTATGTTGCACACTTCACCTTGGGAAATTCAAGAAGATGGCCTGGCAAAAATAGATGCTCACTTAGACAAATGGTCATCTCCAGCATCTCTGAAAGGTGTACCAACTGATCTCTGACATTGTAAAAGGGCACAGCTTACAGAGATTTGAATTCTTTTGCTACCCCAATGCATAATATAATCCTTCAACAGCAGGTGTATCTTCTTACTCGCATCATTTCACTAACAAAAAAGGACCACCACTATGTTGTTAAACCAATTTTAGCTTGTTATATAAAGAATCATAGTAATTGGAGAGCACTCTCGATTCCCCATCTGGAAACCTTATGCTTCTCCTTGATGATGAAGAGCTTGGGTTGAGCTATAATCTAGGAAAATGCTTTCCTTGCTCTTGAGAGGAAAGAAGCAATGGTTGGACTGAGCCTTCTTGAGATTTAGAGTCTAATTATAACATACCTAATTCAGTGCCACACCAGAAGTGAGAGAATGAATTGGGTTGGTTGGCAAGGGCTGATTGGGTGTTCTTTCTTGTAAACTTGGGCTTAAGCATATGGCATATAATTTGGGTTTCAGATAATTTCATATAATTTTTGATTGCTAGTTACAGCCATATATTGTCAGGCTGAGCTTCTAATAGGCATCGAGCTGTCATCTGTTGAGGGATTCTGACAACCTTTCTGCAAACATCTTCAGACTAAAGCAGGAGAAACGTTTACACAGTGTTAGAGATCACTCTGTGCCCGAACGGTATGCTAGAAAATAACAATGATTTTGCTTTTTCATCATCAGCTGTTCTTAATCCTTTCTTATTCCATAGGCTTAGCCTTGCTTATAGTATGAGCACCTTCTTATGTACTTATAGATCATATCCTTTGTTTCTAATGTCAAATTTAGTTGTGGTGGAAATGCTCATTCTCTTCCTTCGGTTAAGAAACCATTTTCTGAATTTTTAATTCCAGAGAGTTGTGCTATTTCATGCTTGCATTATTTTTTTGCTAATAGAACTGTCATGGCGTTTGATTCATGCCTGCAATCTGTTTCTTGGAGGTCGTCAAGGGGCACCCGTCAACATGTTATTGCTGTGCATCTTATCTTGTGCTCTTGATTCATCTTCTTGTACAGCTGGGATTTTAGTGTGGTGGACTCCCAATGTTCTTGCAATTTTGACTATTTCTTGAGCATCTCAATTCAGCAATTTGAAATTTGTTATTGCATGCGGAAGTGAATGTTCGTTGGTGGCGAGAATAACCAATTATCATTTGATACGTGACATTAATATAATATCCAGGCTAAAAGAAAGAAAACAGATATCCTCTTCATATAAGGGTTCAAGGTAAAAAATTATATATGAATAAGGGTTCAAGGTAAAAAATTATAAGCGTCAAGAAAATAGTTGAAAGCTGTTGAGAAATTCCTCTTCATATAATATAATAATAAAATATTATATTTATTTATGATCAAATATAAGAGTTCATTTTTGGTGTAGTTGTCAAAAGGGGGATTATTTTTTATCTATTGATCATTACATTTATCTTCCTTAAGTTACTAACTTGAACATCATAAGGACTAGATTAGGAAACCTTTCTTGACCTTGCTCTTCATACAGGTGGCATATCGAGAGTTCATTATTCTACCTCGAAGGTATCTCAGATAATTTTATGCACATGGTTTAGAACCATGTTGGGCTGACCAAGATGCCAACGATATCTTTCCATAATATTTCTAGCACTAAAAGGAAGGAGAGTCCAATATCTCAAGAACACTCGTCCATCGATCCTTTTAATGAATACTCGAGTAAAAAAACTTTGCCCTTGACCCACAGTGCTTTCACTTAATGGAGGCTGCAGCCACTATCTTTGCACAATAGTATATCCACCTCGACGCAAACACCAATGAGATCCTAGAGCTTATTCAAAGACCTAGGTCTCTGACCCATAGTGACAACCTTGAGCCACTTACTCGTCCTTGCTGCCTCACTCAGCAAATGCATACGCTAACAGGTATGATGCAGGTTGTCGCTCCACTTTTGCTTTAGTTGGTCCAACAAGCAATACCACTAGCTCACTTGCGCTCCCCAACTCCATTGACATTGGCACCCATTGAGGTTCCTCGACCTTGTTAGGATCGAGAGCACTAAGAGGGGGGGGTGAATTAGTGCAGCGGAAATCTTTCAGCGATTAAAAACGAAAGCTGCGTTCGTTCGATAAAGACTATTTTGATGCCAAAGCCGATTCTAAGATCACTTAGGATTAAGTGCAGTTTACGTTCAAATACTGTTTGCGTCAAAGCGCAGTTTACGCAGTTTGCGTCTAAATGCAGTTTGCGTCTAAAAGCAGATTGCGTCTAAGCGCAGTTTGCGTCTAAACTCAGTTTACGTCTAAAACGTAGTTTTACGTCTAAACGCAGTTTTACGTCTAAACGCAGTTTACGTCTAAAACGCAGTTTTACGTCTAAACGCAGTTTGCATCTAAACACAATTTTACGTCTAAACTCACTTAGAAACTCGTTCGTAAAAGCACAGGAGACAGTTTGCAGTTATAAATAGAATCAAAACGTAAACGTAAACTGCAATGTAAAGATCATACGAAAACACCGATTTGCGTTTGAATGCAGATTCAGAAAGATCAGAGCTTAGAGGCTTGTTCGTAAAAGCGCAGAGAGCAGTAGCTATGTAGGAGGTTTGCAGTAATGATAAAGTGCTCAAAGTAAAAGCAAACCAGAGATTTAGAGTGGTTCGGTCAGTCTTGACCTACATCCACTTGCGAGGCCCCTCTTCGATGAGGCTCCCACCTTCCACTAGTAAATCTCAAGAAGGGGAAGGGTAAATACCCATCTTACAACTTTTTGTTAGGATCGAGAGCACTAAGAGGGGGGGGGATGAATTAGTGCAGCGGAAATCTTTCAGCGATTAAAAAAAAAAGCTGCGTTCGTTCGATAAAGACTATTTTGATGCAAAAGCCGATTCTAAGATCACTTATGATTAAGTGCAGTTTACGTCCAAACACAGTTTGCGTCAAAGCGCAGTTTACGCAGTTTGCGTCTAAATGCAGATTACGCAGTTTGCGTCTAAATGCAGATTACGCAGTTTGCGTCTAAATGCAGATTGCGTCTAAGCGCAGTTTGCGTCTAAACACAGTTTTACGTCTAAACTTAGTTTACGTCTAAAACGTAGTTTTACGTCTAAACGCAGTTTGCGTCTAAACGCAGTTTTGAAAAGATCTGAACTTAGAAACTCGTTCGTAAAAGCGCAGGAGACAGTTTGCAGTTGTAGATAGAATCAAAACGTAAACTTAAACTGCAATTTAAAGATCATACGAAAACACCGATTTGCGTTTGAATGCAGATTCAGAAAGATCAGAGCTTAGAGGCTTGTTCGTAAAAGCGTAGAGAGCAGTAGCTATGTAGGAGGTTTGTAGTAATGATAAAGTGCTCAAAGTAAAGGCAAACCAGAGATTTAGAGTGGTTCGGTTAGTCTTGACCTACTCCACTTTTGGCTTCCTCCACCGACGAGGTTGCCGACGTCAACTAGAGGCCTTCCTTCAATAGGCGAAGGCCAACTGCCCTTTTATAGTTTCACTCCTTTTGACGGGCTCAGGAGACAACCCTTACAGAAGCTTTCTCTCCTCTCTTTACAACTCAAGATTTGAAGAACAGAAAGAGGAGAACTTTTGGTCTTAACACAAATTTGAGCTCTTAGAATCACAGAAAAGATCAAGAATTCGGTGTGTGTCTCTTTCTTTTCAGTGCTGAATGGGTGGGGTATTTATAGGCCCCAACCCAGTTCAAATTTGGAGCTCAAAACGATCAAATCCCGGAATTCCGGGATCAGGCGGTTGCACCGCCTGGCAGAGCTCGAGGACTGAGCCCTGGGCGGTTCAACCTCCTGACATGGGCGGTTGCACCGCCCAGCCAGAGCTCGGAGACCGAGCTCAGGCGGTTCAACCTCTTGTCAGGGGCGGTTGCACCGCCCAGCCAGAGCTCGGAAACTGAGCTCGGGCGGTGCCACCGCTGGCCAAAATTTTGGGTTCGAATGGGCTGATCCATTCGGCCCAATTTGTGTCTTTCAGGGGCCCAATTGCCCCAAGATTAAGTTAATGGGATCACTTCCCATTTCTAACTTAATCATTGTGCTAACTACGACTTTTCTTAAGGCATATACTGCAGCTTGCTCCGATGCGTCAATCGCTTCTTCCGGCGAGCTTCCGACGATCTTCCGGCGAACATCCGACGAACCTTCGACGATGCTCTTGCGGACTTCCGGCAAACTCCTGGACTTGCGACGATCCACTTGGCGAGTTCCGACGAGCTTCTTTGGCAAGCTCCAGGACTTCTCGGATTTGTTCCCGCAGAACCTCCGACGACCGTCCGGACTTCCGTCGAACTCTCGAACTCCCAACGTGATCATAGTCTTGACTCCGGCGCAACTCCTGCTGCATGTCTTACTTTCATCGTAGTTAATCCTGCACACTTATCTCAACATATGGATTAGATAACAAATGACAATTGACTTCATCATCAAAATCCGAGATTCAACAGACCTGTCGTGATGTCAACATCCAAGGAGCACCTAAGACTTGTGGAACCATTAGCCAAGGGGGTATTTTAGTCTTTGACCATGGAATTTAACAAACTACACCACCCTTAGCCTACTCAACATAAATTTAAGACCTAGTCAACGGACTCGATGGATGACTCCCTACAAATCCAACTACAATAGATGGATCGACCCTTGGAGGAGATGCAATGAGAGCTTTAGCAATCAAAGGAGAAGCGTTGGTCAAGCTCACCTTAGGTCGATCGTTATTCACCCAAAAAATGTAAGAGAAACCAATTCCAAGGAGTTTCTAACTCGTCCTTAGAGGCATTCGACAATAATGCTGATCCAATGGAGCACATTTACAACTTTTCATACTAGATGTCGCTATATGGCACTTCGGACATCTTAATATGTCACATCGTCCTAATCAAGATAAGAGGATTAGCATGAGAATGCTACACTTGTTTGAAGTCACTTTCCATCTGCTCTTTCACCTAGCTAGCGAGAGAGTTTGAATTTCAGTTCCTTGGGAATATACACTCTCAGTCTTTTGTGATAACACTCTTCGAACTTAGATAGGGGGAGGAAGAAATGCTCGTAGGCTTTGTTACTCATTCATGAATGAGATTTGAGGTGTGGTAGATGCTCATCCATCACTTAAAATATATACTTCATGATGGAGTTAGACCCTCTTGTCTCTTTTGGTCATTTATAGAGCGATCATCGATGACTATATCCGATGTACTTCAAAGAGCCAGTCAATATATTATCACTGAGGTAATAATCTTGGACAAGCATGAGGAGTCACACAAGAGGCTAAAGTAAGAGCAACTACAGTCAGCCCTAACCCCGAGGTTACCTCGATAAAGGAGAAATGAATGATCCGAGCTACCTCGCCCGAGGTCCAAGCTAACCCCTCTAAATATGACTAGAACTGAAGTTATCCACTAAATAAATGAGAAAGAGCTCTTACGGGACCATCACCTAATAAAGACCCCAATAGTTCTAAGTATTGTCAGTTCCATTGAGTTTACAATCATGACATTAAAGATTGTCGCGACTTGAAAGTGCAGATTGAAGAGCCCATTACATCGGGGATGCCTTGGGGCGATTCATTCGAAATCATCAAAAACCCTTACCCTAACCTCAGGGGCCAATGGAGAGGCAAATTGATGTTATCATTAGTGGAACTATCTCGGGGTGAGGCAACTCCTCAAGATAGAGGGCGACTTAAAGCTTATACTCGAGCTACTACTGAAAAGTGCCTGAAGATGGAGGGCGTCTCGAAAATAACTTTCAAGGAGAAAGAGTTAGAGTACCTCAACCTGAATCATGATAATACCCTAGTGGTCTCTGTAAGGATGATTAACGCTCAAATGAAGAGGGTTGTGAATAAGACAGGTAGCTCTATCGATATCTTTTACTTTGATACTTTTTGAAAACTTGGGTTGTAAATTAACTATCTTACTCTAATTACTTCTTCACTGACAAGGTTCACTAGCGACTCTATCTCGTCTCTCGGGACTATAAATTTATATGTTTCATTTGGAGATGAGCTCTACTCTAAAACAATATTGACTAACTTCATGGTAGCGGATATCCCCTTAGCATACGTGATCATAGGTCAATCCACATTGAACAAACTCAGGGCTATGGTGTTGATTTACCACATACTATGAATTTCTTGAATAAGGGCTGGCATCGAAGAGTTAAGAAGCAACCCAAGGGAGTCATACTAGTGCTACTTGACGACGATCCCTCTACTAAAGAAAGCTTAACCTGAACCACCTATGGATCACTGAGACTTAACCAAGTTCACCCACATCCCGAGCCTATGGAGTCATTGATCGAGGCATCCCTAAATAAAGTCCGACCCGATCAAACTGTTAAGGTTAGGGTAACCCTTCCTGAGGAGAGTTGGGTATAACTTACCAACTTCCTCCGAGAGAATTCTAAGGTATTTGTATGGTCATCAAGAGACACACCCATGAATTGGCCCCAATATAGCTCAGCATCACCTGAACATTTTTCTCGAGGTGTGACCAATGAATTAAAGGACTTGTAAGTTTGTCCTTGACCACCAATAATCAATTAATAAGTAGATAGACAAATTGTTAGGAGCGTGGTTTATTACTGAGGTGTAGTACTCTCAATGGCTTGTCAACGTTGTACTCATTAAAAAATCTAATGGAATTAGAGGATATGTGTTAACTATACTAATCTCAATAAAATATGTCGAAAGGACAGCTACCCCTTCCTTGGATTGATTAGTTGGTTGATGCTATCTCGGGTCATGAGCCCCTTACTTTTATATATGTATTCTTAGGGTATAACCAAATTAGAATAACATTAAAGGATCGAGAATATACTTTTTTCAATGTGAACCAAGACACATATTACTATCGAATCATACCCTTCGGGTTAGAAAATGCAAGAGCAACACATAAAAGGTTGGTGAATAAAATGTTTAAGTTGTTAGGATCGAATCTACACTTAGGGAGGGGGGTGAATTAGTGCTTTTGGTAAAAATGTCGGTTTGAAAATTTTCATTCGATAAAGTTCATAATGAAAATGTTTTTAAACTTAAAAACATTCGTAAGAGTGCAAGCAAAAGTAGTAGACTGTTAAATAAGAAAGAAATGAAGGTAAATAGTAACAGAAAAGGGCACATCAAATTTATAGTGGTTTGGTCTTTGTGGCCTACGTCCACTCCTATTTCCTCATTCATCAAGGCCATCAGCTTCCACTGCCCAAGCCTCAAGCGATTCTATCGCCAGCCCTAGCGGTGCCACTGCCTGACCTGACTCTAGGTCACTGAATGGGCCATCCAATAGGCCCAATTTAGCCCTAATTCAGGCCCAATTGACCCCTAATTCAATTAGTAGGGTTACACCCAAAACTAACTCAATTTAAGACCTAACTATGATAATTAAGATTTAAACAATTATAAATCATGAAATCTCAATTGTTCAACACGTCATTTTTCATCCGAACTCCCTGCGAACTTCCGGTGTATCGTTCAAGCCTTTAGTGTATCGCCCGATCCATTGGCATGTTGACTCTCGCAACATCCGTTCTTAGCGCATTGTCCGATTCTTCTGACCCGATGCCCAATCTTTGACTCCGGCCCAACGTCTGATTCTTCTACTTTAATTGTTTTGCCTTTTCATGATCATAGTTAGTCCTACATCACTTTTCTTAAAACATGGATTAGATCATAAATTCATCAATTGATTTCATCATCAAATTTGAGATTCAACATAAGTATCAGATTGAGAGAAATGTTAAAGCTTATGTGGATGACATGATAGTGAAGAGCAAGACAATCGACTTGTATCTAGCAGATTTGGTCAAGACATTGTAAGTTTTGAAAAAGTTTAACTTATGTCTCAATCCAATTTATCATGCATCGAAGAGGAATGAATGTAAATTTTGAGAAAATATGAGCCATATTAGAAATGCACCTACCATGGTCATTAAGGAATGTTTAATAATTAATAGGTTGACTAGTAGTGCTCAGTCGATTCTTATCCCAATTTGACGATAATTATCTACCATTTTTTGGCATTTAAGAACTTGAAGGATTTTCTATCGACCAAGGAGTGCCAAGATGTGCTCGAGAAGTTAAAGGACTATCTTACCAAGCGACCACAAATCACTTCCTCTACCTCGAGTGAAATTATAAGCCTCTACCTCAATGCCATCGACTTAGCTATTAGTTTGATATTGGTACAAGAGGACATAGGAGTTCAAAGGCTCATCTACTATATCAATCACATTCTTAGTAGACCTGAGATGTAGTCCCCTATTGACAGGCTCACATTTGTGCTAGTCTTGGTGGCAAAGAAGCTTCACTCCTTTTTCAAGCACATATTGTATAGGTGATCACCACCAACCACTCAAGTAGGTTGTCTCTCAGTTTGATATCTTGGGTCGGCTATTGAGGCAACCAGTAGAGCTGAGAGAGTTTGATATCTGATATATCCTAAAAACTATCATAAAGGCCTAAGCACTAATAGACCTTATCTTAAAACTAACTCCTTCATTCGTGGTCGATAAGCACACCCTACTTACATGGACACTATTTATAGTTGGCTCCGCCACATTAGATTGAGGTAGCATTGGACTCATTTTGAAAGTTTCGAATAGACAAGTGTATAAGCAAGCTCTTTGATTCAGGTTCAAAATCTCAAGCAACAAAGCTAAGTATAAGGCACTTCTCTCGGGGCTTCAGCTCACCCAAGAGCTTCAAGTTCAATACCTAATTGTATTCAGTGACTTGCAACTAGTCATGAACTAAATAAAGGAGAACTATAAGACCCAAGATGTGACTATAAAGTACCTCACTGTAAAAATTAACCCACAATTTCTTCTGTCTTAACATGTTGCAAGTTTTCCATGAAAAAAACACCCATATCGATGCACTCATTAAATTAGCATTGGCTCATGCTTTGAAGGTTAACCGGTTGCTAGTCGAGATGCCCTATCCTGAACCATAGACATGCATGAGGTGGTTGCAATCGAGGAAGAGTCGAGCTGGATGGAGACTCAAACATAATAAAAAAAAAGATAAAACAATCCCAATGGACTCTACATTAGCTCGGATAGTCAAGCATCATCAAGCATGATGTTTCCTAATTAATGATCACTTATATTGTAGGTCTTTTAGTAAGCTATTTTTCAAATGCTTAATACCTCAAGAACCCAAGAGGGTGCTGGCCGAGCTATATGAGGGTATTTATGGGGAATATATTAGTGAACGAACTCTCGCCTTCAAAATACTTTGGCAAGGATTATACTAGCCGATGTTGCGTAAGAGTGCGATAGCCTATGTGCAAAAATACGATCGATGCCAAAGGTTTGTATAGATACAACAATAACTGATAATCCCTTTGAATCCAATCAATTGTGGATGTTTCTCCGCTAAGTGGGGTATAAACATCCTTAGATCTTTTCGACCAAACATGAACCAGCGAAGGTTTCTTATCATCAGACTTGGCTATTTTATAAAGTGGGTAGAGGTTGCGCCACTAGTGTCAATCAATGAGAAATAAGTCAAGAGATTCATATGAAAGAATATCATCACCTATTTTAGAATTCTGAGAGATAATCATTGATAATGGGACTCAGTTAAATAATATGAAGTTCAAGGAGTTTTGTTAATTTTATAGAGCTCAACTTGGTAGCTCATCTCTAATCCAATAGTCTCGTCGAGGTCATCAACTGAGTCATTCTTGAAGGATTGAAGAAACGAGTCGTTGAAACAAAAGACACTTAGGTGGACGAGTTACGAAGTATCTTGTGGGCCTCCCGGATGACACCTAAGACTATATCAGGAGTGTCACTATTTAGCTCAGCTTTTAACATCAAGGTTATCCTACCAATTGAAATAATCTTTCCAACACCTCATATTGAGAATTTTGACAAAAAAATTTCCTAAGAAAGACTTTGAGTTGGACTCAATCTAATCAATAAGGCCCAATCAAAAGCTGCTAGTCATCGGTGTCCTGCAAGCCAATCACATGAGTAATGACACGTATGACACGATACGCACTCTTTTTGCTTATTATTTATTTGATATTTTTTCTCATTTTATGTTGCATGTTGTATGTATGGTGATGTCCATCGATCTATACAATGGGAATCAGATCGTGAAGAGATCACGATAATGAGACTGATTCTCTTTTAAACATGGACACTAAATAATCCTAGTCATAAGTTACTCGAGAGGGACATCGAGATAACCGAACAGACTGGTGTGCTGTATACCTATCCATATAATTAAGGCGGCTACTTGTGTGGGGACACTAGGGATACAATGCAGGTGCTCATTGGAGAATGAGTTTACTGACCGATCCGCTCATGGAATGCTGGATGGTTGATGATACTTTATTGTCAAATAGTGATTCTATCATCCCGATTGTGTATCTAGTTCTTAGACTTGAAATACCAAGGATGTCCTGTATGAGTACTCATCTCTTTGATACCAGACTTATGCTAGTCATAGGTGTCTTGCAAGCCAATCACGTGAGTGATGACACGTGTGACTTGACACGCAGTCTTTTTGCTTATTATTATTTGACATTTTATCACTTTATATTGTTTGTTGCATGAATATATTGTGATGTCCATGGATCTATGTAATGAGAATCAGATCGTGATGAGATCATGATAATGAGACCGATTCACTTTTAATCACAGATTCTAAATGATTCCGATCATAAGTTACTTAAGAGGGACATCAAGATAACCAGACAGACTAGTGTGCTATATACTCGTCCATATAATGGATGTAATTGGTCTCATAATTGCTCATGTGGGGATACTAGAGATATAGTGCAGGTGCTCATTGGAGAATGAGTTCACTGATTGATCTGCTCATGAAATTCTAGATGATTACTAATACCTCATTGTTAGACAGCGATTTTGTTATCCTAGTGATGTACCTGATCCTTAGACTTGAGATACCAAGGATGTCCTATATGAGTACTCTATTCTTTGATACCAGACTTACAAGCATGAAAATTCCAGATCTAGCACAACCGGTTATCGGGAGTGGCAACCAACCTTACGAGGGCTATTGAGTGTCGATAGAGGATCATCCACTCTCGATGTCATGAGAGGAATATCCCATATGTTCTTGCTCAGACAAATCCCTAGCTAGGGTCATTTGGATTGAGAGAGAAAGAGTTCTCCGAGAGAATCCGATTAGAGCGAGACTCGTGTAGAAACTGTGTGGGTCTAACAGCACCATGCCTGATATACGATCTTCAGGATATTAAATGGATGAGGGACTATAGGTATACGATAACTGAGGATAGACAAGTCCAAATGGATTGGATTTCCCTATATTATCTGGGGACTGCGGTGTAGTGGCCTAGTATGTCTGCAGTCGATGAGTCGAGTGAATTATTATAGAGATAATAGTTCACTGAGTAAGGAGTTTTGACATGTATGACTCATAGCCAGCTCAATATTGGGCCTAGAGGGTCACACACATATAATAGGCGTTGCGACAAGTAGAGGTTCGGATATGAGATATCTGTCGGAGCCCCTATCTTATTGGATATCCAATAAGCCCCTGAATTATTGGATCCCATGGATGAGATCCAATAAGAGCTAATGAGAGATTATTGGATAGAGATCCACTAATCTAAGAGACTTGGGTAGTTGGATAGAGATCTAATACCCAATAGGGCAGGATCCATTAGGGTTAAGTTGATAGGGTACCTCTATAAATAGAAGAGAACCAAAGGCCCATATGCTAGAGCCTCTCTTGGTTGTCACCTCCTATTTCCTCAGATAGTAGGCTTGGAGATTTGAGGAGTGTCGTTGTAGCCCTGTTATGTGGATCACCGCTAGAGAGGAGGGCGTTTGACCTCCTTCTACTCCTACAAATCTGTAGGGATTCAGGGATATACGATCTCCCTAGGTAAAACACTATCTCATATGTGGATTTAAGTTTCACGGGTTTTTGCGCACCAATCTTCGGACGACGATAAACACATCATTGAAAAATTTAGGGATTTTGTTTTTATATTATTCTGTTGCACATATGATGCCCCCTAAGATTTTCCTATAGTGGTATCAGAGCCAGATTATTTGTGCAATAGATTGGTTTTGAACTACGTGTGTTGTGTGTTTTAGGAAGGCTTTTGTTATCAAAATCGTTGACGTAAAAAGTTAGAGAAGGCAGCAACCGTTGCTGCCCTCGCAAGTTGGCCAATGGCTGCTTGTAGCCTTTAGTCGAGGCTTGGCCACCTATGTGTAGGTGGTTAGCGGGTAGTAGCCGACCGCCTACGACCAACAGCATGCAGCCCGCAGGCTGGTAATTGCATGGGCGGCCTGCCCGCAAGGGTAGGCAACACCCGCAACGACGCATGCGGGCGTAGCGCCCACGAGCAAAGGCACCACGGGGCAACGGTGCCTACGAGCGCTGCACCCGCAAGCAGAGTCGCCCGCGGGCAAGGGCAGCACCCCCTCCCCCCAACGTCGTGGCCGCCACTGGTAAGGTGGCAGTAGCCACAATGCAACAAGCGGAGAGACGGGGTTTAGGGTTTTTTTTGGCAAAAGATAGTTTTGCCCCTCGAAATTTTAGAATTTCTAAATTCTATCCTTTTATCTAAATTACTAAAATACCCCTCAGAATTTAGAAAATTTCTTGCATATCCCTAATTTTAAAAAATATTAATTAATTAAAAGATTTAACTAATTAATTATTATTATTATTATTATTATCTAGTAGTCATACATAATGATATTTACATGTGATGTATGATGTGGATAGATGATCATGGACCATGTGATATGTGTAACTTATTATTATTATTATTTAGGCTTGCGACCCACCACTTTATTTCTCATTTATTGTCAGGTCTGCATACCTATGATTAAGTTATAATCACACAAGGAGATGCTAGCGGGAGCGTGGAAGCAATAACGGGACCCATGAGATCGAGACGGACGATCGTGATGCATGGAGATGCACGGAGATGCCGACGGAACCGACGAGGACGAGATGGACAATCACAAGGCATGGAGATGCGTCACTACACATATAGATCTTGATGTGAGTGATTGGACCCATTGGCTCGGGCCTAATCATATTAGGCTGTGGTCCATGATCATATAGTGTGATTGCTCATGTGATGTATGATTGTTTATACACCTACTATATATGTAGATATATTTACATGCGATGTAGATATATATTAAATATGTATATGTGCGATATGTCATATTAGGAGACTAAATCAAAATTTCCTCTCTCGATAATATTAAGTCGGTAAACGTTAGATAATTAGATTAACCCATGTGGCCTTCCATCGTTATAGGTAAGGACCGATTCTCAATGTAGGTTGAGTTGGTTGAGTCCCTCGAGGCTCACCTATATCACGATTTGCTATCTTGCCTACGACATAGAGATGTCACCAGTGACCTAAGGACATTATATGCTTGGTCGAGTCCCTCGAGGGTATATCATCATATCAGACTCATCTCGTAACGATGGTATTGACTTAACTGAACATCATGGTTGGTTGAGTCCCTTGAGGTCATGATGGCTCGGAGGCTGAACAAGATGAGAATCACAATGAGTTGTGATCGACAAGAGTTGTTAGGATCGAGTCGGCACTAAACGGGGGTGAATTAGTGCGTACATAAAAATCACGTTGAGTCAGAAATCTTCGTACGATAAAAATCATTTCAATAATGTTTAACTTTGAAAATGTTCGTAAGAGTGTGCAGCTAAAGTAATGAGGAAGTAAAGCAGTTGAAAAGTAAGTAAATGGCAATAATAGAAATGCAAACCAAGTTTATAGTGGTTCGATCGTCGTGACCTACTTTCACTCCCGATTCCTCTTCCGTCGAGGCCACTAGCATCTACTAACGATCTTCTTTCAATAGGCGAAGATCAACTACCCTTACAACTCAATTCTCCTTTTGACAGGTTTAGGAGAGACCTTTACACCCTCACTACCTCCTCTCTTAAACTTCAGCAACACATAAAGCTTGAGAGGAGTTCTCACAAGATTACAATAGCATTTTTCTTTCTTTTTGCTCTTAGTTCTTGTGTAATCTGAGTAGGGATGAGAGGGGTATTTATAGGCTCTAAATGGATTCAAACTTGGAGCCTAAAAGTGTCTCATCTCCGGTTTTTGGGGTACTGACGGTACCACTACCAATACTGGGCGGTACTACCGCTTGACACTTTGACACTAAGCAGTACCACCGCCTAGTCTGGCGGTACCATCGCCTGACAGAGCCTCAGAGACTGGGCTCTGACGGTACCATCGCATGACAGGGCGGTACCACCGCTTAACAGCCTTTATGGCTGGCAGTACCACCGCCCAAACCTCCTTGGAGGCTGAGCCTCAAGCGGTTCCACTGCCCACCCTGGGCGGTGCCATCGCCTGGCATGGTTCCAAGTGGCCAAGTGGGCCTTCCATTTGTCCCAACTCAACCTTACTTAGGCCCAATGGCCCCCATAATTGAGTTGGCCTAATTCCAACCCAATTATATCTTAACACTACTTCAATCTAGACAATTATTACAAAGCATTAATCAAATATTTTCTGACATGTCATTGGTTCATCGGTGCTTCGTCTAATCCTTCGACGCATCATCCTCTTTTGCGGCCTTTTGCCTAATTGGCATGTTGACCTCCGTAACTCTAATCTCTTTAGCGTAGTGTCCGCTCTTCTAGGCCCAATGGTCGAACTCATAGCATGAAGCCTTCTGTCGATACATCAATCGATCCTCCGACTCGATGTTCAATTTTCTAACATGTTTCACTTCGGCCCAACATTGGTTCTTCCTGCTTTAATTGTCTTTCCTGATTGAAGCTACTCCTACGTCACTCAAAACGTAGATTAGATTATAACATTATCAATTTGTTTCATCATCAAAATTTGAAATTCAACAATCTTCCCTTTTTCGATGATGACAACCAATTGATGATGGAGTTAACCTTAACTCCCTCTATCAATATATCATATTGATAGAACAAGTCAAAGCAATTCTAATTATGATCATATGCAACACATTATATATATATCATTGCATTGCATGCATCATTATCATAAGTTTTACATGCATCATCATAAATATTTCAAATCATTATGGTATCAAAGTATATTACATCGTACCATGTATGATCATCATATCATCATATCTTCTCCTCCTTTGTCATCAATAAAAAGGAGAAGTACAACTATCAAGTTTTAGAGATATGAAAGCTTAGTTGTTTAGCAAATTTTTCATCACTTTAGAATATGCAAGCTAGTGAGTTCTTTCTTTTCTTTTGAAATGGGCAAGATAGCATGTTTTTGCATCTTCTTGAAATGTGCAGGCTAGCAAACTTTGCTTCTCTTTTGAGATGAGCAAGCTAGCAAGTTTGCTTTTCTTTGTGATGTGCAAACTAGCAAGTTTTACTTCCTTTTGCAATATGCAAGCTAGCAAATTTAGCAAGTTTTACATTATTTTCTAATATGCAAGCTAGTAAATTTTACAATATTTTAGAATATGCAAGCTAACAATTTTATCTCCCCCTTTGTCATTGTCAAAAAGAAGGGAAGAATATAATTTTGTAATTATTTTCCCGTTACATCAATTTTCACATTATGACAAAGATAAATAACAAGGATAAATTTACATCAATATTTTAATCATAAAAAATATTTCAATCATTATAAGACATACAAGCCATAAATACCAAGGAATCATATAATGAAAGATATAATATCAAATATCATAAAGGATTAAGTTATGAATACCAAAAGACATGATTCATATAGAAAATTTTCTCTTAAATAAAATGCAAGAACATACGAGAATAAAGAGTAAGAGATCTTGATTCATAAAAGAAAGTCTCAAGTAAAGAAATCAAGAGAAGGTTCATGATTTGATTAGAAAAATCTCATTTAGATTCAAATCATCAAATCATCAAAATCATTTTGAAGAGATTCAATATGACAAATAGATTTATCAATCTCTTGAGATGCTAGTGATTTTCTTTCTCCCCTTTTTCATTGTAAACAAGAAAGAAGAAGAGGAGAATTTTATATTGGTGCAATTCATTTCCTTCTTACATCTATGCTCTAAGCATCACATAAATACAAAAGTAATCATATGAAAATAAATATAATTTCGAAAAATCATGATTCATTTAGAAAATTTTCTTCTTTAGTAAAAGACAAGAAGCAACATAGCAATGATACCAATCATGATTCATTTGGATAGTAGAAAGCAAAAAGAAACATCGAGGATAAAAGATCTTGATTCATATAGAATAAATCTCATCATGATTCATTTAGACAAATCTCAATAAGATATCTTGATTCATAAACGAGTTCAAGTTATAAATCTCAAGAAATCAAGATCATGATTTCAATAAAACCCATTAAATTCAAATCATCAAAATCACTTTCATGGTTCACAAAATTTATAATATAAATAGATTCATTAATCTCTTATTGAAAAATTTAATAAGCTTTTGGGGATAGAGTCATTTTCAAGAGAAATAATGCATTCCTCTATGTGATTGATTTCACGCCATTGTTTTCCAAGCCAAAATCATGCATCATCATTTTAAACAAAAAAAAAAGTAAATCTTATTATAAAATCATTAAGATCAAAAGATCAATAGTATAACAAAAAAAATCATTATTACTTCAAATCATCATACATCATTAAATCATCAAGCACGATACCAAACCTTTTAATATTTTCATTATATAATTACATCATTAAAAAATCAATCATGATTTCATTGAACATAAGGTATTTTCAATCAAAATCATTTTCGACATAAAGTAAAATGATTTACAAATTCAAATCAGCATAACTTAAATTTACAAAATGATCATTTTCAATTAAAATGATTAAGTGAATCTAACTTGTCATACTTAATGTTATGAGTTAATATGCAATTGTCATACTCAATTTTTTATTTTTTAAATTCATTAGAAAGATAAGTATGATCCCAATTTTTTTAACAATTTATATATTATTTTTTAACCTAATTTAAAACCAACTCATAAAATGTATCAAATAATTTCAAAATAAAGTAAAGGGGTTTTGGTTACCTCGTCGTCAAAAGCCATTAAGGCGTAGCTCGCCACCTTGTCTTTGTTGGTTTGCTTCTCGTCTTCGGATGAGCTCAATTCATCCTAAGCCACCTTGAATACTTTCTTCTTCTTTGGTAGCTTCTTCGTTATTTTATTTTTATTCTTCGATTCTTGTTTTAAAATTTTCTTAAGCTTTATTGTTAAGAGTTCAAAGCCATCATCACTTGAGCTTTCGCTCAAGTGGTCTTCATTTGTTCTAAGTGTAAAATACTTCATATTCTTTGGAAGGTAGTTCTCATGTTCATCAAATTCATCATGTGCCTTGCACATCATTTCATAGGTCATCAAAGACCCAATAAGTTCTTCAATCAAAAAATGGTTCAAGTTCTTTTATGATCCCAACTCTTTGGAAGGGATCTTAATATATTGTTAACAAGTTTAAAATTTAAAAACCTTTTACCAAGTGCTTTTAAACTATTGACAACTTTTGTAAAACGTGTGTACCTGTCAACGATAGTTTCTCTTGGCTTCATTTGAAATAATTCAAAATCATGTATTAAAAGATTAATTTTTTAATCTTTAACTCTACTAGTGCCTTCGTGTGTGATTTCAAGAGTATGCCAAATGTCATGTGTAGTTTCGTAAATGGAAATCAGATTAAACTCATTTTTATCTAAAGCATAAAACAAAGCATTCATAGCTTTTGCATTTAAGGAAAAATATTTTTTTTCAAAATCACTCCATTCATTCATAGATTTAGAAAGTGTTTGGATAATATTCCATAAATTCATATCTATAGCAAGTATAAAAACTATCGTTCGAGTTTTTCAATAAGTGTAGTCCGTCCCATTGAACATAGGAGGATGAATCATAGAGTGATCATCTTGAAAGCTGAAAAGAGCTATTTCTCTTGGGTGTTAAACCAAATGAGAAAAAAATATGGCTCTAATACCAATTGTTAGGATTGAGTCGGCACTAAGAGGGGGGTGAATTAGTACGTATATAAAAATCACGTTAAGTCAGAAATCTTCGTACGATAAAAATCGTTTTGATAATGTTTAACTTTGAAAATGTTCATAAGAGTGTGCAGCTAAAGTAATGAGGAAGTAAAGTAGTTGCAAAGTAAGTAAATGGCAACAATAGAAATACAAACCGAGTTTATAGTGGTTCGGTCATCGTGACCTATGTCCACTCCCGATTCCTCTTCCGTCGAGGCCACCGGCAACCACTAACGATTTTCTTTCAATGGGCAAAGATCAACTACCCTTATAACTCAATTTTCCTTTTGACAGGTTCAGGAGAGAACCTTTACACCCCCATTACCTCATCTCTTAAACTTCACCAACACTTAGAGCTCGAGAGGAGTTCTCACTAGATTACAACATCGTTTTTCTTTCTTTTTGTTCTCAGTTCTTGTGTAATCTGAGTAGGGATGAGAGGGGTATTTATAGGCTCCAAATGGATTCAAACTTAGAGCCTAAAAGTGTCCCATCCCTAGTTTTTGGGTACTAGCGGTACCATCGCCAGTATTGGGCGGTACTACCGCCTGACACTCTAACACTATGTGATACCACCACCTAGACCTCCTTAGAGGCTAAGCCTTAAGCGGTTCCACCGCCCACCCTAGGCGGTGCCACTGCTTGGCATGATTCCAAGTGGTCGAGTGGGCCTTCCATTTAGCCCAACTCAGCCTTACTTAAGCCCAATGGCCCCCCTAATTGAGTTAAACTACATCAGTCTAGACAATTATTATAAAGCGTTAATTAAATTTTTTCTAGCATGTCATTGGTTCATCGACGCTTCAGTACATCATCCTCGTTTATGGCCTTTTGCCCAATTGGCATGTTGACCTCCGCAACTCCGATCTCCTTGGCGAAATATCCGCTCTTCTATGCTCGATGCCCGAACTCATGGCACGAAGCCTTCTACCGATACGTCAATCGATCCTTCGGCTCGACGTCCAATTTTTTGACATATTTCACTTTGGCCCAACATTGATTCTTCCCGCTTTAATTGTCTTTCCTGATCAAAGCTAGTCCTGCGTCACTCAAAATGTAGATTAGATCATAACATTATCAATTGGTTTCATCATTAAAATCTGAGATTCAATAAGAGTTGCCTATCTTTTAGGCTTAGTGTGATTGGTCGAGTCCTTCGAGGTTACACTAAGATGCTGATTGGATCTCGGTCCCCACTAGAAGTCTGTCAGATACTTTCGTTTCACGTATTGAGGGTGTCACATGACTTGCCAGAAAAATAGTGGGAGTAGATTAAGATAGAAGTCAATATCTTATTTGTTTATTTTTTTATAAAATTTGCATGTTATTTATTTCTACTACATCTTTATTTTCAGAAAATATCGCTTTCAAATCCCTTACTTGGCATACTGGATGTCAACCACCTCACTAGTCCGAATTATACAGATTGGCTCCGCAACTTGAGAATTATTCTCATAACAGAGAAAATCGCACATGTCCTTGATATAGTGATGCCTACGCCTAAGGAAGGAGCAAGCGAGGATGAGATCGCTCGATACGTGAAGTACATAGATGACTCCACTCTTGCTCAGTATTACATGTTAGGCTCCATGACTCCTGAGTTATAAATACATCATGAAAAGATGGATGTCAGATCCATTTTCCTACATGTCCATAAATTATTTGAGGAATAGGGAAGGACTCAGCAATATGAGATATCCAAAAGCCTCTTCCGCGCTAGGATGACTGAATGGACACCAGTTCAGAACCATGTCCTAAAGATGAATGAGTGGATAAAGAATCTCATACGTCTAGGAATGGTCCTAGAGGATAACTTGTGTGTGGATCTTGTACTTTAATTCTTACTAAATTCCTTTTCACAGTTCATAATGAATTTGAATATGAACAAGCTTGAGGTAACTCTTCTTGATCTCCTCAATATGTTAAGGGAGGCAAAGAGCACTATCAAAAAAGAGAAGTCAGTTCTCTATACTGGTGAGACCAAAAAGAAAAGGAAGGTAGAAAAGTCCCTTAAGAAGGGCAAGGGTAGACCGGATAAAGTAAAGGTTATTAAAAAAGATTCGGCAAAGGACAAAGGTCAATGCTTCCACTACAGCAAAGATGGGCACTAGAAAAGGAACTGCAAAGAGTACCTTGCAGAGAGGATGAAACAGAAGCTTAGACAAGCTTCAAATGCTATCATGGATGTAAGCATGTCCAAGAGGAAACATGCTGAAGTGAATAGTGTATACTTGTGACAATGTAGGCTAGGTCACATCCGTGAGAGAAGGATTCAAAAGTTGCTAAAGGATGGATATCTAGATCCATTCGACTATGAGTCATATGCAACTTCCGAGCCTTGCCTTCGTGGAAAACTGACCAACTCTCCTTCTAATGGAACTAGAGAGCTACTTAGTTGTTGGAACTCATACATAATGATGTTTGTGGACCCATGTTAACTCATGTCATAGGTGGTTACTCATACTTTATTACTTTTATTATTGATTTATATAGGTATGGACATGTGTACTTGATAAAGTACAAGTCCGAGGCTTTTGAGAAATTCAAAGAGTATGAGAATGAAGTGGAGAACCAGATTGGAAAGAGTATTAAGACTCTTTGTTCAAATCGAGGAGGTGAGTACTTGAGTATAGAATTCACTCAATTCCTTAAGGACCATGAGATTCTATTATAATGGACACCTCCTTATACACCTCAGCTCAATGGTATATCTGAAAGGAGGAATCGTATATTGTTATACATGGTGTGGTCTATGATGAGTTTCGCTGACCTACCCATCTCATTCTGGGTATATGCCCTAGAGATCACATCTTACATTCTAAACAGAGTTCCAACTAAGTCGGTAGTGTTTACACCATATGAGATATGGAAAGGCAAGAAGTCTAATCTTAAGGTTGTTAAGATTTAGAGTTGCCCTAACCACGTTAAAAGACGCAACCCTTATAAGTTGGAATTCAAGACGGAGCGGTATAAGTTTATGGGATACCCTAAGGAAACTTGTGGGTATTATTTCTATCATCCCATTGATGAAAATATCTTTGTAGCCAAGAGAGCGGTGTTCCTTGAGAAGGAACACATTCTTGGCAAAGATAGTGGGATCATGATAGAGTTAAGTTAGGTTGGAGAACCTAGCTCAAGCGTCACTCCACAGCTCAAGTCTGTTCATGTACCTAACACACAAGTTCCGACTTTACGTAGGTCCGGCAGAGTATCACATCCTCCTGAGAGATATGTGGGATATATTAGAGGAGAGAATATTGAGGATATTGATCCTCAGACCTATGAGGAGGCTATTATGGGTATAGACTCCGAAAAGTGGCAAAAAGCCATGAATCATGAGATAGATTCCATGTACTCCAATAAGGTTTGAAACCTAGTTGATGCACCCAAGGATATTGTACCTATCTGTTGCAAGTGTATATTCAAGAAGAAGATCGGAGTAAATGGAAAGATAGAGACTTATAAGTAAGGCTAGTGGCTAAGGGGTATCGTCAAAGGCAAGGTGTTGCCTATGACGAAACCTTCTCACCCGTAGCCATGTTAAAATTTATCCGAATTCTATTGGCTATTGCAGCACACTATGATTATGAGATTTGGTAGATGGATGTGAAAACTACGTTCCTCAATTGCAACCTCGAGGAGTATGTGTATATGATATAGCATAAGGGATTCGTATCCAAGGACTACCCAAATAAGGTGTGTAGGTTGCTTAGGTCCATTTATAGACTAAAGCAAGATTCTTGAAGTTAGAACATAAGATTTGATGAGGTGATCAGATCTTATCACTTCGTTAAGAACGAAGATGAGCCTTGTGTGTACAGGAAGGTAAGTGGGAGCGCTATCACCTTCTAGGTGCTCTATGTGGATGACATCATGATCATTGGGAATGATGTAGAAATGCTATCCATAGTAAAGACTTGGTTATCTAGACACTTCTCCATGAAGCACTTAGGGGAAGCATCTTATATCTTGGGGATCCAGATCTATAGAGATAGATCCAAAAGGATGCTTGGCTTGTCCCAATCCAAGCACATAAACACCATTGTCAAAAGGTTTGGCATGAAAAATTTCAAGAGAGGTCTTATATTGATGAGACATGGGATATCGCTTTCCAGGAGTATGTCCCTAAAGACTTTTGAATAAAGAGCGAACATGGATATGATACCTTATGCCTCAACGATAGGGTCTATCATATATGTCATGCTATGTACTAGGCCTAATATAGTACATGCTTTGAGTGTCATGAGTAGGCGAATCCAGGCTTGGAGCACTAGAAAGCAGTAAAGTATATCCTTAAGTACTTGAGAAGGACTAATGATCTTTTACTAGTATATAGAGGTAGTAGCCTTAGGGTTGAAGGTTATACAGACTCGAGATTCCAGTCCGAAGTCGATGATAGCAAGTCAAATTCGGGGTATGTGTACACCCTGAATGGAGGAGCAGTATGCAGGAAGAGTTCTAAGTAAGATACTACTGTTGACTCGACTACAGAGGCGGAGTATATTGCTGCAACAAAGGCAGTAAAAGAGGGAGTCTGGATGAAGAAGTTCATCATAGATATAGGAGTCGTGCCGGGCAGCGAGGAGCAGATTCTCTTATATGGAGATAGCAACGAGGCGATTGCTCAAGCGAAGGAACCCAAGTCTCATCAGAAGTGTTCTGAGAAAGTTTCAGCTTATTAGAGAGATCGTGGCTCAAGGAGATGTTGTAATGGAAAGAGTTCTATCCGAAGATAACATCGCAGATCCACTAACAAAGTCGTTGTCTCAGATTATTTTTTAGAGACATACGAGTCTGATGAGGATCAGACACAGAGATGATTAGCTTTAGGTCAAGTGAGAGATTACTTGTCATATATGCCCTGAAAGCTAATCATGTGAGTGATGACATGTATGACTTGACATGTAGTCTTTTTGCTTATTATTATTGTTGGGAAATCTAGGGGCGACAATACATGCGTAACGAAAGAACAAAAAACAAAATTCCTAAATTTCTCAAAAGGTGTTCATCGTCATGCGAAGATTGGTACGCAAAACTCATGACACAAAAAACCATGTGTGAGATAGTTATATTACCTAGGGAGTTCGTATATCTATGAATCTCGATAAATCTGTTGGAGAGGATGAAGGAGGTCAAGCATTTTCCTCTCTAGTGGTGATTCATAAAACAGGGCTACGACGACGCTCCTCAAATCTCCACGCTTGCTATCTGAGGAGGAGAATAGGAGAGGAGAATAGGAGGTGACAACCAAGAAGCCCCAAACTATGAGCCTTTAGTTCCCTCCTATTTATAGAGGCCCCTAATTAACCCTAATGAATCCTACCCTATTGGATCTCTATCCAATTACCCAAGCCTCTTAGATTAATGGGTCTATACTTAATAATCTCTTATTAGCTCTTATTGGATCTCATCCATGGGATCCAATAATTCAGGGGCTTATTGGATATCCAATAATATAGTGGCTCCAGCGGATATCTCATATCTGAACCTTTACTCGTCACAACACCTACTATATGTGTGTGACTCTCTAGGCCCAATATCGAGTTGGTCATGAGTCATACTGATCAGAACTCCTTTTGGCTTAGTGAATTATTATCTCAATAATAATTCACTCGACTCATCGACTACGGACGTACTAGGCTACTACGCCATAATCCCCAAACGATACAAGGGAATCCAATCCTTTGAACTTAACTATCATCAGTTACCATGTACCTATAGTCATTTATCTATCTAATATCCCAAAGACCATATACTGGGTATGGTGCTGTCAAGCCTATATGATTTCTCCTCGAGTCTCGCTCTAATCGGATTCTTCCAGAGAATTCTTTCTCTCTCAATCCGAATGACCTTGGCCAAGGATTTTTTTGAGCAAGAACACACAAGATATTCCTCTCATGATACCGATAGTGGATGATCCTCTATCGACACTTAATAGCCCTCGTAAGGTTGGCTGCCACTCCCAATAACCGATTATACTATATTTGAAACTTCCAAACCTATAAGTCTGGTATCAAAGAGTAGAGTACTTGTATAAGACATCCTTGGTGTCTCAAGTATAAGGACCAGAGACACTACTGGAACTATAGAATTGTTGTCTAACAATAAGGCATCATCAACCATCCAGTATTCCATGAGCGGATTAATCAATGACCTCATTCTCCAATGAGCACTTGCACTGTATTCTTAGTATTCCCACACGAGCAGCTATGAGACCAACTGCATCCATCATATAGACAGGTATACAACACACTAGTATGTCTAGTTTTCTCGATATCTCTTTCGAGTAACCTATGACTAGGATTATTTAGGATATGTGTTTAAAGGTGAATCAGTCTCATTATCATGATCTCATCAGGCTCTGATTCACAATATATATATACATATACATACATATATATACATATATATATATATATATATATATATATATATATATATATATATATATATATATATATATATATATATATATATATATATATATATATATATATATATATATATATATATATATATATATATATATATATATATATATATATATATATATATATATATATATATATATATATATATATATATATATATATATATATATATATATATATATATATATATATATATATATATATATATATATATATATATATATATATATATATATATATATATATATATATATATATATATATATATATATATATATATATATATATATATATATATATATATATATATATATATATATATATATATATATATATATATATATATATATATATATATATATATATATATATATATATATATATATATATATATATATATATATATATATATATATATATATATATATATATATATATATATATATATATATATATATATATATATATATATATATATATATATATATATATATATATATATATATATATATATATATATATATATATATATATATATATATATATATATATATATATATATATATATATATATATATATATATATATATATATATATATATATATATATATATATATATATATATATATATATATATATATATATATATATATATATATATATATATATATATATATATATATATATATATATATATATATATATATATATATATATATATATATATATATATATATATATATATATATATATATATATATATATATATATATATATATATATATATATATATATATATATATATATATATATATATATATATATATATATATATATATATATATATATATATATATATATATATATATATATATATATATATATATATATATATATATATATATATATATATATATATATATATATATATATATATATATATATATATATATATATATATATATATATATATATATATATATATATATATATATATATATATATATATATATATATATATATATATATATATATATATATATATATATATATATATATATATATATATATATATATATATATATATATATATATATATATATATATATATATATATATATATATATATATATATATATATATATATATATATATATATATATATATATATATATATATATATATATATATATATATATATATATATATATATATATATATATATATATATATATATATATATATATATATATATATATATATATATATATATATATATATATATATATATATATATATATATATATATATATATATATATATATATATATATATATATATATATATATATATATATATATATATATATATATATATATATATATATATATATATATATATATATATATATATATATATATATATATATATATATATATATATATATATATATATATATATATATATATATATATATATATATATATATATATATATATATATATATATATATATATATATATATATATATATATATATATATATATATATATATATATATATATATATATATATATATATATATATATATATATATATATATATATATATATGTATATATATGCAATAAGCAATAGAAAGTGATAAAATACTAAAATATAATAAGCAAAAGAATTTATATCATGTCACACATGTCATCTCTTACGTGATTAGCTTGTAGGGTGTCACGCCCCCGAATTAATAATATTAAAAATTTTCACCACAAACCAATCCAAGATCTAAACTAACATTTGAGGACACTAAGAAACATTCAGTTAAATTCACATCCATAAAACATGTGCAGTTTATAATCATATATCACATCGCTCAATAATTTACATTTATGGCAACCCAAGCCAACTTAACAAACATTAACAATATTTATAAATCCATAAGCTAAACAATTTATATAATCAGAACTCCAACCATTCTTTTACAAATTTGTATCATCGTAAACTAAATATAACACTCCAAAATTTCAAACGAGAAAGATCTTTTAAAACTTTTACACGATATGTCAATTCAAACTTGTTGACAACATTTTAATTACATACAAAATATGCTTATATAACAATAACATAACAACCAACAACACTTGCCCACAATTTTGAATACCTCTCCACTACCTCAACCCAATACAAACATCTCAAAGAATGACAAGCTAACATGAAAGATTTATATACTAATAGAGTGAGCTAAGAAGCTTCGCAAGTGACAAAACATATTAATAGCAAAAGGAGAAGTTTCAAGCAAGCTTGGTATCAAAATGCAAGGTAGAATACAAGAGATTCAAGGGAATAATCTCATTAGATATAGAATCACAAATGTCATTTCATTCAAAATATATTTGGTTCATAACAAATGGAGCACAGAGTAATTGGAACATATCAATAGCCTATGAAATATTTCAGAGCATATCAACGGCATATGAAATATTTCGGAGCATATCAATGGCAAATGAAGCATTTCAGAGCATATCAATGGCGTATGAAATGTTTTGGAGTATATCAATAACGAATGAAACATTTCGAAACTTATCAATGGTGTATGAAATGTTTTGGAGTATATCAATGACAAATAAAATATTTCAAAACATATTAATAGCATATAAAATATTTCAGAGCATATCAATGACATATGAATCATTTTGGAGCATATTAAAAAATAAATACAAAGCAGAAGCTCCAACGTCGCATTTGACATTGCATTCATATCATTCTTATCCAAAGCACACATAAAAGTATATAACCGAAGTTCTGGATATCATATCAAATATATAGAAGGTGAAGTGGGATCCTAAATATAATCTTCCACATTTGGGAGCATCATCCATCCACATTTGGATGAAGCTAGAGGGGGCCAGCAAAGCATCATGGGCTCTATGCATACACCCTTTACCATTTTTGGCAAAGGTCTAGATAATCCCTTTACCATTTCTGGCAAAGGTCCAAATAATCCCACAAACGCCAGAGTAAAAAAGGATAGTGTGAACAATAAAATTAGCACATTTCAGAAACATATGCAGAACAACAAAACGTACATGTGCCTTTATGAGTCAATACGATGCAAACATAATCTTTCTCAAATGCATTCAAATTTGAAAGGAAAAAAAGGCAAGATCATATAAGGATTTTGGCACAAATCGGAAGCACATGCGGAACAACAGAACATACATGTGCCCATACGAAACAATGTGATACAACATAAACTTTACATAATATATTTCAAGTATGTAAATAATTTAAGGACAAGAGCATATAAGAAATCAAAGCAGTAATATAAAGCTGAATTGAAGAAAAAAAATACTAGATGAAATCAATTTCCAAATGGAATGAAATAAGAATATGTGAAATCGACCAAAACTCAATTTCTGGTAGAATTTGAGAGGCACATTAAATAAATAATTCAAACTATCAATTATGCTCTAATTTACTCAAGAAGGGTATAATTAGAAAGAGATTCCAATCTACTTTCAGGTAAAATAAGTTTCATATGAATTAAAGTTTCCAACAAAGAGTTACACATAATTTAGTAACCAAATGTCAGAGAACTAAATCTCTGTTTTGTAGAATTCATAAGATCGGTTTCAATAAAAAATTGGGTAGGTATTTGGATTCCAAATCTTTCGATCCAGATATCAAAAGAAAGATCTATGAGTCTGGTTTCTAATGAAATAAGTTTTAAACAAATTGGAGTTTCTAATAAGGACTTAAAGGTAGCTTAGTCTCAAAAGGTTAGAAGTTACGATTCCTATTTCACAAATCCATAGGGTCAACTAAAATAGAAGTTTGGGCAAGCAAATAAGCTATCAAAAGAAATGTTTATGAGTTTATATTTAGATCAAATAAGTTTTGTCCAAATTAGAAATATATATAGGGATTTATAGCTAAAACAAGGTGGAAGGGTTAGAATCTCGAAAGTTTTCCAAATTCAAATCGTTATGTCTAAACAAGAGATGTACCAAATGCAAGGCTAGAACAATTCAAAGTTTTCATATACAAGGAAAAAGGCAGAGATGGAATTACAGTAGAAAAGATCAGAATACTTGCAATAAGAAAGATTAGAATACTTACAATAGGAAAGATAAGAACACTTGCAGGAGAAAAGATCAAAATACTTAAAGTAGAAAAGATGGAAACACTTGCCTTTCGAAGATTTTGATCCGAATATCCGAAGGTGTAAGCCTGAATCCTTTTTCTACTTTTCCTCCATCTCCTCTCACTTTTTCATTTTCTGCACCTATCTTCTTTTTCCCGGCCGTAGTGGCAGCTGTCGCAACTGCAGCCGCAACCGCAATCACCGCCGTAGCCCCTTCCACTGTGTTACTTCCTTTCTCCCTTCTCTCATTCTTTCTTTTTCTTTTCCAAACGCAGCTGCTGCAGCTACCTTCCCCTCTTCCTCTTCTCCCTCTTCTTCTTCCTTTCCTTCTTTCTTTCCTAGCTACAACTGCCACAGTTGCAGTCGCAACCTCTTCTGCCTCCCCTGCTCTTCTTCCTCTCCTTCTTCTCTTCCAATTGTAGCTGTCACCGCCGCAGCCACAACCCCTTCTTCTTTCCCTTCTCTTCTTCCCTCTCCTTCCCTTCTTCTTCTTCTTCTTCTTCTATTCTTCTCCTTCCAACCCTTCTTTCCTAGCTGCAACTGCCGCAACCCCCTTCTTTCGCTGCCACAGCCACAGCCACAGCTCCCCTTCCTCTCTTCTTCCTCACCTTCTTTTCTTCCTCTCCTTCTTCTCTTCCAACTGCCACCGCCGCAGCCGCAACCGCAGCCCCTTTTTCTTTCCCTTATCTTCTTCTCCTCTTCTTCCCTACTCCCCGATGCATAGCGCCTCCTCTCCTCTGTCCTCTCCTGCAAGAAATAGAGGTGCCGCAGCCACCTCGTCCTTCTTCTTCTTCTTCTTCTTCTTCTTCTTCTCCCCAATGCCCCACACATCCTCTCTTCTATTTCCTTCTGCGGGAAATAGAGGTGCTGCTGCCACCTCTCTCTCCTCTCCCTCTTCCCTCGTTTCTCCTTCTTCTCTTCTCCCTCTTCTTCTTCTTCTCTTCTTCTCCTCTTCTTCCCTTCTTCTCCTCCCCGATACCCCACACCTCCTCCTCTATTTACTCATCAGGAAACAAAGATGCACACAAGGAAACAAAGAGGCGGCGGGATAAAAATCATAATTTTTAATTTTTTTACAACTTAACGGTTTAATCACTGGAATTTTTATATTCGGTCCTTCGATTTACAAATAGATCTTTATAAATAAATTTTAGAAATGAGGGATATTACATAGGGCACCTATAACTAGAAATCTTTCACTTAACCTAAAGTCAATCACCATGTATTTGATCCCCATTAAACACCTTGTGATGCTCAAAGACAATATGAGACAACGACTTTATTAGTGGATCTACGATGTTATCTTCAGATGGACCTCTTTCCACTGCTATATTTCCTCGAGTCACGATCTCTTTAATAAGCTGGAACCTCCTCAGAACAGTTCTGATGAGACCTAGATTCCCTCATTTGAACAATCGCCCCGTAATTATCGTAATATAAGGAAATCGGCTCCTCGCTACCTAGCACGACTCTCAAAATCTATGATGAACTTCTTCATCTAGACTCCCTCATTTGTTGCCTCTACTGCAGCAATGTACCCCGTCTCTATGGTCGAGTCATTAGTAGTGTATTGCTCGAAACTCTTCCAACACACTGCTCCTCCATTCAGGGTGAACACATGCCCTGAATTAGACTTGCTATCATCGACATTGGACTGGAAGCTCGAGTCCATGTAGCCCTCTATCGTGAGGCTACTACTTCCAGATATTAGTAAAAGATCCTTAGTCCTTCTCAAGTACTTAAGGATAAACTTTATTACTTTCCAGTGCTCCAAGCTTGGATTCACCTAATACCTGCTCATGACACTCAAAGCATGCGCTATATCAAGCCTAGTACATAGCATAGCATATATGATAGACCATATCGTTGAGGCATAGGGTATCATATCCATATCTATTCTTTCTTCAAGAGTCTTTGGGAACATATTCCTAAAAAGTGATATCCTATGTCTTATCGGTATAAGACTTCTCTTGAAATTTTTCATGCCAAACCTTTTGACAATGGTGTCTATATACCTAAACTAGGACAAGCCAAGCATCCTCTTAGATCTATCTCTATAGATATGAATCCCCAATATGTAGGATACTTCCCCTAAGTCCTTTATGGAGAAGTGTTTAGATAGCCAAGCCTTTACTGTGAAGAGCATTCCTACATCATTCCCACTTACCTTCTTATACACACAAGGCTCATCTTTATTCTTAACAAAGTCATAAGATCCGATCACCTCATCAAATCTTATGTTCCAACTTCGGGAAGCTTGTTTTAGTCCATAGATGGACATAAGCAGCCTACATACTTTATCTAGACTATCCTTGGATACGAATCCCTTAGGTTGTATCATATACACCTCCTTCTCGAGGTTGCCATTGAGGAATATGGTTTTCACATCCATTTGCTAGGTCTCATAATCATAGTGTGCTGCAATAGCTAATAGAATTCAGATCGATTTTAGCATAGCTATGGGTAAGAAGGTTTTGTCATTGTCAACACATTGCCTTTGACGATACCCTTTAGCCATTAGATTTGCTTTATATGACTCTACCTTTTCATCTACTCCGATCTTCTTTTTGAAGATCCACTTGCAATCAATGGTATAATACCCTCGGGTGCATCAACTAGGTTCCAAACCTTATTGGAGTACATGGAATCCATCTTAAAATTCATAGCTTCTTGCAACTTCCCAGAGTCTATACTCGTAATAGCCTCCTCGTAGGTCTGAGGATCAATATTTTCAACATCCTCTCCTCTGATATGTCTCACATATCTCTCAGGAGGATAAGACACTCTACCGAACCTACGTAAAGTCGAAACTTATGTGCTAGGTACCTGAACAAACTCGGCAGTGGAATGGTTCTTGAGCTAGGTTCTCCAATCTCGCTCAACTCTACCACGCTCTCACTGTCTCCACCAATAATGTTTTCCTTCTCAAGGAACACTGCTCTCTTGGCTACAAAGACTTTTTGGTCCACGAGGTGATAGAAATAATACCCATTAGTTTCCTTGGGGTATCCCACGAATATACACAATTCCGTCCTGGATTCTAATTTGTTGGGGTTATGTCTTTTGACGTGGGCAGGACAGTCCTAAATTTTAACAATCTTAATGTCGGGCTTCTTCCCTTTCCATATCTCATATGAAGTAGACACCACCAACTTAGTTGGAATTCTATTCAAAAGGTAGGTTGTAGTCTCTAGGGCATATCCCCAGAATGAGACGGGGAGGTCAGCGAAACTCATCATAAACTGCACCATATCTAACAGTGTGTGATTCCTCCTTTCGGATACACCATTGAGCTCAGGTGTATAAGGAGGTGTCCACTGAGATAGAATCTCATGGGCTTGAGAAACTAGGTGAACTCTGTACTCAAGTACTCACTTTCTCGATCTGATCGAAGAGTTTTGATACTATTTCTAGTCTGATTCTCCACTTCATTTTTATACTCCCTGAATTTCTCGAATGCCTCGGACTTATACTTCATCAAGTATATATGTCCATACCTTGAGAAATAATCAGTAAAAGTAATGAAGTAGGAGTAACCACTTATGGCATAAGTTGACATGGAACCACATACATCACTATGTATAAGTTCCAATAACTCAGTGGCTCTCTCTCCAATTCTACTAAATGGAGAGTTGGTCATCTTTCCATGAAGATAAAGCTCGCAAGTTGCATATGACTCATAGTCAAATAGATCTAGGTATCCATCTTTTAATAACTTTTGAATCCTTCCTTCATGGATATAACCTAGCCTACAATGCCACAAGTATGCATTGTTCACCTCATCTCATTCCCTCTTGGACACACTTATATTCATAATATATGGAGCAATGTCTAGCATAAATAAACCATTATGCAATGTTCCTCTTGTGATGATCTCATCATATAATAATATTGAATAACCATTGTTCTTAAAACTAATTTGTATCCACTAACTATCAAACATGAAATGGAAATTATGTTTTTGATAATAGAAGGAACAAAATAGCAAGCATCTAATGCAATAATAGCTCTACTAAGCAGATGTAGGATGACCTCGCCAACCGTCATTGCAACAACTTTTGCTCCATTGCCCATCTTGAGGTCCATCTCGCCTCTTGCCAATCTCCTAGGTCCTGCCAGAACCTATAACGAATTGTCGATGTGATAAGTGCTAGTCATAGGTGCCCTACAAGCCAATCACGTGAGTGATAGCACGTGTGACATGATACGCGATCTTTTTGCTAATTATATTTTGGTATTTTATCACTTTATATTGATTGTTGCATATACATGTATATATTGTGATGTCCTTGGATCTGTGCAATAGGAATCGGATCGTAATGAGATTACAATAATGAGACTGATTCACCTTTAAATACAGATCCTAAATAATCTCCGTTATAGGTTACTCGAGAGGAACATCGAGATAACCAGACATACCGGTGTGTTATATACCTGTCCATATGATGGATGTAGCTGGTCTCATAGTTGCTCATGTGGGGACACTAGGAATACAGTACAAGTACTCATTGGAGAATAAGTTCACTGATTGATCCACTTATAGAATACTGGATGGTTAATGATGTCATATTGTCATATAGCGATTTCGTAGTCCTAGTGGTGTATCTATTCATTAGACTTGAGACACCAAAGATGTCCTGTATGAGTACTCCACTCTTTGATATCGGACTTATAAGTTTGGAGATTCCAGATCTAATACAACCGGTCATCGGGAATGGTAGTTAACTTTACGAGGAATATCAAGTATCGATAGAGGATCATCTACTCTCAGTGTCATGAGAGGAATATCCCATGTATTCTTGCTCAGACAAATCCCTAGCCAGGGTCATTCGGATTGAGAGAGAAAGAGTTCTCTGGGAGAATCCGATTAGAGCGAGACTCGAGTAGAAACCATATGGGTTGACAGCACCATGCCCAGTATACGATCTCTAGGATATTAGATGGATAATAGACTATAGGTATATAGTAACTAAGGATAGATAGGTCCAATGGATTGGATTCCCCTATATAATTTTGGGACTACAGCATAGTGGCCTAGTACGTCCGTAGTCGATGAGTCGAGTGAATTAGTATAGAGATAATAATTCACTGAGCTAGAAGGAGTTTTGATAGGTATGACTCACAGTCAGCTCGATATTGGGCCTAGAGGGTCACACACATATGGTAGGCATTACGATAAGTAAATGTTCGGATATGAGATATCCGTCGGAGCCCCTATCCTATTGGATATCCAATAAGCTCTTAAATTATTGGATCCTATGGATGAGATCTAATAAGAGCCAATGAGAGATTATTGGATAGAGATATATTAATCTAAGAGGCTTGGGTAGTTGGATATAGATCCAATACTCAATAGGGTAAGATCCATTAGGGTTATGTTGACAGGGGACCTCTATAAATAGGAGGGAACCAATGGTTCATAGGCTAGAGCCTCTTTGGGTTGTCATCTCCTATTCTCCTCCCTTCTCCTTCTCATATAACAAGCCTGGAGTTTTGAGGAGCATCGTCGCAGCCCTACTGTATGGATCACTACTAGAGATGAGGACGCTTAACCTCCTTTACCCTCTCCTACAATTCTGTAGAGATTCAGGGATATACGATCTCCTTAGGTAACACAATCTTTAATATATGTAGTTTTAAGTTTTACGGATTTTGCGCATCAATCTTCGCACGATGACAAACACTACTTTGAGAAATTTGGAGATTTTGTTTTATGTTCTTCCACTGCGCTTGTTATGTCGCCCCCTAGATTTTCCTACAATAAACACTACCAGTATCCAATATCCATGTGTTATCATAAGATTTTAACAAATGGAGACTAATCACGAATGTACCTGAATCTTCTCCAAACTTTTATTTCGCCCTCTCTGCAATGTACTTTTTGTAGTTCATCTTCTATTACCCATCTTTGCCATAATGGAAGCATTGGCCTTTGTCCTTTGCTGGGTCTTTCTTAGCAACCTTTGCTTTCCCTGATCTGCCCTTGCCCTTGTCCTTCTTAAGGGACTTTATTATCTTTCTTTTCTTTCTGGTCTCATTAGCATAGAGAATTGGCTTCTCTTTCTTGATGGTGCTCTCTGCCTCCCTCAACATATTGAGGAGCTCAGGGAGAGTCACCTTAAGCTTATTCATATTAAAATTCATTATGAACTGAGAAAAAGAATCTGGTATGGACTAAAGTATAAGGTCTACACATAGGTCATCCACTAGGACCATTCCTATACCTGTGAGTTTCTCTATCTACTCAATCATATTTAGGACATGGTTTTGAACCGGTGTCCCCTCAGTCATCTTAGTACGGAAGAGACTCTTGGATATCTCATATCGTTGAGTCCTTCCTTGTTCCTAAATCAGTTTACAGAGATGTATGAGAATGGATCTGGCATCCATCTTTTCATACTATCTCTATAACTCATGAGTCATAGAGCCCAACATGTAACACTGAGTAAGAGTTGAATCATCTTTGTACTTCACTTAGCGAGCGATCTCATCCTCGCTTGCCCTTTCCTCAGGTGTAGGCATCACTGTATCAAGGATTTACGCGATTTTCTCCATCGTGAGAATGATTCTCAGGTTGTATAGCCACTCGGTGTAATTTAGACTAGTGAGACGGTTGACATCAAGTATGCCATGTAAGGGATTTGAATGCGACATTTCTGAAAATAAAGATGTAGCAGAAATAAACAATATGTAGATTTTATAGAAAAATAAACAAATAAAGATAAGGACTTCTATCTTAATCTTCTCCCACTATTTTCTCGCGAATCACACAACTCCCTCAGTATATGAATCGGAGACCCCCGACAGATCTCTAGTGGGGATTGAGATCCAATCGACGTCTTAACGTGACCTTGAGTGACTCGACCAATTAAGCTCAGCCCGTAAAGGTAGGTAACTCTTGCCAATCACAACTCCTTGTGATTCCTGTCTTGTTCGGCCTCTGAACCACCATGGCCTCGAATGACACGACCAACCATGGTGTTCGATTAAGTCATCACCATCGTTACAAGATGAGTTTGATTCGACAATATGCCTCGAGTGACTCGACCAAGCATACCATGTCCTTACGTTACCGGTGACATCTCTATATCGTAGGCAAGATAGCGAATCGTGAAATAGGTGAGTCTTGAGTGACTTGACCAACTCAACCTATGTCGGGAATCGGTCCCTACCTATAACGATGGAAGGCCACGTGGGTCAATCTAATTACCTCACATTTACCGACTTAATATTATAAAGAGCGGATTTTTTATTTGGTCTCCTAATTTGACGTGTCACACACATACATATTTAATATATATCTACCGTTGAATGTCGGATTTTGATGATGAAATTAATTGATGTGTTTGTGATCTAATCTGTGTTTTAAGTGATGCAAGACTAGCTTCGATCAGGAAAGACAATTAAAGCAGGAAGAATCATGTTAGGCCGGAGTGGAACATGTCAAAAGATTGGACATCGAGCCAAAGGATCGGTCGACGTATCAATAGAAGTCATCGGGCCATGGGTTCGAGCATTGGGCCAAGAAGAGTAAAAATTACGCTAAGGAAATCGGAGTTGCAGAGGTTAACTAGCCGATTAGGAAATAAGTCGCAAGAGAGGATGATGCACTAAAGCATCGGACGAAGCGTCAATAAACCAATGACATGCTGGACAACATTTAATTAGCTTTGTAATAATTATCTAGATCGAAGTAGGTTTTAGACGTAATTGGCGGTGGTACCGCCCAATGTCAGTGTTGTAGGCGTTGGTACCGCCCAGCATAGGTGGTGGTACTGCTAGTACCCCGAAAATCAAGGATGAGACACTTTTATGCTCCAAGTTTGAATATACTTGATGCCTATAAATACCCCTCTCATCCCTAGTTAACATAGACAAGAATTGAGAGCAAAAGAGAAGAAAATTGCTATTATAATCTTGTGAGAACTCCTCTCAAAGCTCTAAGTGTTAGTGTAGTTTAAGAGAGGAGTAAGTGGGGGTGTAAAGGTTCTCTCCTGAACCTGTCAAAAGGAGAATCGGGTGTAAAAGGATAGTTGATCTTCGCCCATTGAAGGAAGATCGGTAGTGGAAGCCGGTGGCCTCGAGTGAAGAGGAATCGGGAGGTGGATGTAGGTCACGACGACCGAACCACTATAAAAACTTGGTTTGTATTTTTATTTTGCTCTTTACTTTAATTGCAAACTGAATTATTACATTCACAACCTTACGAATACGCTTTCAAGTTAACATCTTTCCAAAACAGTTTTTCATCGTATGAAGATTTTTGACTTGACGTAATTTATCCATTGCACTAATTCACCCCCCCTCTTAGTACCAACTCGATCCTAACATCTACATCGCATGCAAATATATATACATATCTAGTATGTGTACAAGTTCACAACACATGAGTAATCACATCAAATGATCATGAACCACACCCTAATGTGATCAAGCCCGAGCTAGTGGGCCTAATCACTCACATCAAGATCTATGTGTGCAGTGGCGTATCTTCATGTCATGTGATCATTCATCTCATCCTCGTCGGTTCCGTTGGCATCTCGACGCATCTCTATGCGTCGTGATCATCCGTCTCGACCTCGTGGGTCCCGCTATCACTTTCATGCTCACGCTGCGCCTCCTCATGTAATTACAACTTAATCACAAGCACGTAGGCTCGACAATAAATGAGAAATAAATTAGAGACTCGTAGGCCCCAATAATAATAATAATCACATCACACGGTCCATGATCATCCGTCTACATCATACATCACAAGTACTCATCATCATCATGTAGGACTATTAGATAACAATAATAATTAGTTAATTAATTTTTTTAATTAACTAATATTTTTTTGAAATTTGGGATATGTAGGGAATTTCTTGAATTATGAATGGTATTTTGGTAATTTGGACAAAAAGGACAGACTCAAAATTTCTAAATTTCTAAGGGGCAAAATTGTCCTTTTGTCGAAAACCCTAATCCCTACTCTTCTCCCCTATTGTGGTGCCACCTCCGCCACCCTACCAGCGACAACCATTGTAGGGGGCGGGGGTGTCGCCCTTGCTTGCGGGCTACGTTGCCCCTACAGGTGGGCGCCCCCGCGGGCGTCTCTACTCGCGGGTGCAATGCCCGAAGGTGTCGCTTGCTGGGGCTCGCACAGGCACAGCGCCCGTAAGTGTCGCCCTTATGCGCAAGCGCAATGCCCGTGCGCATACAGCCGTCGTGCTTGCGGCCTTGCCTGCGGGCTTGCTTGTAAGCGCCACCAGAGGCAACAATACCTGTGGGCACAGTGCCCACGCGTAGGCGGCCACCGCTGCAACATCCCGTTGGCCGTCGGTCGAAAGCCTGCACGTAGATAGCAGTGCTATCATTTGCGAGGGTAACATGGGCAATAATAGTTGCTGCCCTTTCTTGCTATTGCATCAACGATTTTGACATCAAAAGCTTCTCCAAAACATAACATACACAGTTCAAAACCAATCTTTCGCACGAACAACCTAGCTCTGATACCACTATTAGGAAATCTATGAGTGACATCACATGCGTAGTGGAAGAACAAAAAATAAAAAATCTAAATTTCCCAAAAGGTGTTCATCGTCATGCGAAGATTGGTGCGTAAAACCTACGACACAGAAAATCACGTATGAGATAGTTGTGATACCTAGGGAGATCATATATCTCTGAATCCCTATAGATATGTTGGAGAGGATGAAGGAGGTCAAGCATCCTCCTCTCTAGCGATGATCCACACAATAAGGCTACGACGATGCTCCTTAAATCTTCACGCCTATTATTTAAAGAAGAGAATGGGAGAGGAGAATAGGAGATAGCAACCAAGAAGCCCCAACTTATGGGCCTTTAGTTCCCTCCTATCTATAGAGGCCCCTAGTTAACCCTAATGGAATCTGTCCTATTAGATCTCCATCTAATTATTCAAGCCTCTTAGATTAGTTGGTCTCTACCCAATAATCTCTTGTTAGCTCTTATTGGATCTCATCCATGGGATCCAAAAATTCAGGGGCTTATTGGATATCTAGTAAGATAGGGGCTCCAGCGAATATCTCATATTTGAACCTCTACTTGTCACAACACCTACCATATGTGTATGACCCTCTAAGCCTAATATGTGTGTGACCCTCTAGGCCCAATATCGAGCTGGCCCAAGTCTCGTTCTAATCGGATTCTCCCACATAACTCTTTCTCTCTCAATCTGAATAACCTTTATTAGGGATTTGTTTGAGCAAGAATACATAGAATATTTCTCTCATGACACCAAGTGTGAATGATCCTCTTCCGATACTCAATTGCCCTCGTAAGATTAGCTGTTACTCTCAATGACCAATTGTGCTAAATCTAGAACTTCCTGACTTATAAGTCCAGTATCAAAAAGTGGAGTACTCATATAGGACATCCTTGGTGTCTCAAGTCTAAGGATCAGATAGTAACTAGGATGATAGAATCGTTGTTTGACAATGAGATATCATTAACCATCCAACATTTTGTGAGCGAATCAATCAGTAAACTCATTCTCCAATGAGCACCTATATTGTATCCCTAGTGTCCCCACACGAGCAGCTATGAGACTAGCCACCTCCATCATATGGACGAGTATACAACACACCAATCTGTCCAGTTATTATGATATTCCTCTCGATGAACCTACGACCAAGATTATTTACGATCTATATTTAACGATGAATCAGTCTCATTATCATGATCTCATCACGATTCGATTCACATTGTAGAAATCACAATATATGCAATAGGCAATAAAATGAGAAAAATATCAATAAATAATAATAATAAAAGAATATGTATCATATCATATATACCATCACTCACGTGATAAGGTACCTATGACTAGCAAAAACTATGTTCCTCAATGGTAACCTTGAGGAGAAGGTATATATGATACATCCTAAGGGATTTGTGTTCAAGGAAAGTCCGGATAAAATGTGCAGATTACTTAAGTCCATCTATAGACTAAAGCAAGCTTCTCGATGTTGGAACATAAGATTTGATGAGGTGATCAGATCTTATGACTTCGTTAGAAATGAAGATGAGCTTTGTGTGTATAGAAAAATAAGTATGAGTGCTATCACTTTCTTGGTACTATATGTTGATAACATCTTAATCATTAGGAATAATTTAGGAATGCTCTCCACGGTTAAGGCTTGGTTATCTAGACATTTCTCTATGAAGGACTTAGGGGAAGCATCCTACATTTTGGAGATTCGGATATATAGAGATAGATCCAAGAGGATGCTTGGATTTCCCAATCTAGGTACATAGACACCATTGTCAAAAGATTTGGTATGAAAAATACCAATAGAGGTCTCATACCGATGAGACATGGAATATCACTTTCTAGGAATATATCCCCAAAGACTCCTATAGAAAAGGTAAACATTGGTAGGATACCCTATGCATCTACGATAGAATCTATCATGTATGCTATGCTATGTACCTGGCCTAATATAGCGCATGCTCTAAGTGTTACAAGAAGATATCAAGCAGATCCAGGTTTGGAACATTGGATAGTAATAAAGTATATCCTTAAATATTTGAGAAGAACTAAGGATCTTTTACTAGCATACGGAGGAGGTAGCCACAAGGTTGAGGGCTACATGAATTCGTGTTTTCAATCCAATGTCAATGATAGCAAGTTAAACTCAAGTTATGTGTTCACCCTGAATAGAGGAGCAATATGTTAGGACCGGAGCGGCACTAAGAGGGGGGGGGTGAATTAGTGCAGCGGTAAAGAACAATAAACTTTCGACGATTTAAACACTTTCGGAAACTTCGTACGATAAAAGCAACGTTTCGCTTAAAACCGTTTCGATTGCGTTTTAACTTAAAGGCATACGTAAGAAGGAGACAAAGAAGTAGAGCATCAAAGTGAAGATGGTTTGCAGTAATGTAAATGACAATAAGATAAACGCAAACCGATTTACAGTGGTTCGGTCATGCGACCTACATCCACTCCTCCGATTCCTCTACTTGAGGCAACCGACTTTTCCACTAGCTATCCTCCTTCCAACGGGCGAGGATCAACTCCCTTACAACACCTCTCCTTTTAATGGGTTTAGGAGGTAACCCTTACAAGGCCTCTCAACCCTCTCTAAGGCTAGACCACACTTTAGAATAAGAGGGAAGGTTTTGACACTATTAGAGCAGAGTTTTCCCATTTTCTTTCTCGGTTTTTGTGTTTCTTTCAACCATGAATGAGAGGGGTATTTATAGGCCCCAAGAGGATTCAAATTTGGGCTATAAATTTTGAATTCTCTTGGGTTCCTGATGCTGGCGGTGCCACCGCCTGTCAATTTCTGAAACTGACATGGACTGATGGTGCCACCGCCCCAGCCAAGCGGTGTCACCGTCCAGCTCTCGGGTGCTG
>LVTN01000112.1:253704-403991 GCA_001649415.1 Musa itinerans | reverse complement strand
GTGCTAACTATAATTTTAAAGACATTTTCTAAGCTATTACAAAGTCCATAAGTCAAGACTTCTTCCGGGGAGCTTCCGGCGAACTTCCGGCGGTCTTCCGATAAACTCTCGGAAACCATTCTGCGGACTCCTGGCAAGCTCGTAGACTTCACGATTTGATCTTGGCGAGTTCCAATTAGCTTCTTTGGCAAGCTCCGATCTTTCTCGGTGAGCTCCGTGAACTTCCGACGAACCTTTTGGCGAGCTTCCGAAAAACCCTTCGGCAGGCTCCCTACTCATTCTCGGCTAGTTCCGGCAGCATTCCCGACGAACCTTCGGACTTCCGTCGAACTCTCGAATTCGCAACAAATCCTTCGCGCTTGACTTCGACACTTTGTTTCGCTTTATGTCTTCATCTTTATCGTAGTTAATCCTGCACACACAAGCCAAAACTCTACTCCGATCTAGACAATTATTACAACGCGAATTGACATTCTGTTGCCCGGCACGTCATTGGTTGGCGCTTCATCCGATTTTTCAGCACATCGTCCTCTCTTGTGGCTTGTTGCCCAATCGGCGGTTGACCTCCGCAACCCCGATATCCTTGGCGCAATTCCGCTCTCCTTGGCCCGATGCCCGACGTCCGAAGCCTTTTGCCGTCCAATACCCTGACGTGATCTCCTCCGGCGCAATGTCAATTCCTCCTGCGTTAACTGTCTAATCCTGATCGAGTAGACCTGCATCACTCAAATTACAGTTAAACATCTAAACACAATCAATTAGTTTTATCATCAAAATCCGAGATTCAACACAATAAACTGTAAGAGTTCCAAGTAAGATATTATTACTAACTCGACCATTGAGGCAGAGTATTACTGTGGCAAAAGCAGTAAAGGAGGGAGTCTGGATGAAGAATTTCATCATAGATTGGGAGTTGTACCGAGCAGCAAAGAGTCGATTCCCTTATATTGCAAGTGATTGCTTAAGCGAAGAAACCCAAGTCTCATCAGAAGCCTAAGTATATTTTGAGAAAGCTCCACTTAATTAGAGAGATTATAGCCCACGATGATGTAGCAATGGAAAGAGTTTCATCCAAAGATAATATTGCAAATTGACTAACCAAGCCATTATCTCAAAATATTTTTGAGTATCATAGGGGTCTGATGGAGATTAGGCATATAGGTGATTGGCTTTAGGTCAAGTGAAAGATTACTGGTTATATGTGCCTTGCAAGCCAATTACGTGGGTGATAACACGCGTGATACGCTGCATAATCTTTTTTGTTATTATTATTATGATTTTTTATCACTTTATATTGGATGATGTATAATATATATTGTGATGTCCTTGGATCTGTGCAATGGGAATTGCATCATAATAAGATCAGAATAGTGAGACCAATTCACTTATAAACACAGATCACTAAATGTTCTTAGTCATAAGTTACTCAAGAGGGACATCGAGATAACTAGACAGACCGATGTGTTAAATACCCATCCATATGATGGAGGCAACTAGTCTCATAACTGCTTGTGTAAGGATACTTAGGATATAGTGCAATACTCATTGGAGAATGAGTTTAACTAAATAATCTGCTTATAAAATGTTGGATGGTTAATAATATATCATCGTCGATTAACGATTTCATGGTTCCAATTGTGTATCTGGTCCTTAGACTTAAGATACCAAGGATGCCTCGTATAAGTACTACATTCTTTGATACCAGACTTATATGTCTGGAAGTTTCAAATTTAGCACAATCGATCATCGGGAGTCGTAGTCAACCTTACAAAGGTAATTATGTATCAATAGAGGATCATCCACTCTCAATATCATAAGAGGAATATCTCATATGCTCTCACTCAAGCAAATCATTGGCCAGGGTCGATCAGATCATAATGAATCTGATAAGCATACGATTCAGATTAAGAGAAAGAGTTCTCGGGGAGAATCCGATTAAAATGAGATTCGTATGGATTTTATATGGGCTTGACAGCGCCATGCCCGATATACGATCTTTGGGATATTAGATGGATTAGGGACTATAGATACGTAGTAACTAAGGGCAGACAAGTCCAATAGATTGGATCCCTCTATACCATCTAGGGACTATGGCATAGTGGCATAGTACATCCATAGTCAATGACTTGAGTGAATTATTATAAGGATAATACTCATAGAGTTAAAAGAAGTTTTGATATGTACAACTTACAACCAGCTCGGTATTGGGCATAGAGGGTCACATGCTAGTTATATGTGCCCTACAAGTCAATCACGTGAGTGATGGCACGGGTGATATACTGCATAATTTTTTTGCTTATTATTATTGGTATTTTCTCACTTTATGTTGCTTGTTGCGTATATTATGATGTCTTTAGATTTGTGCAATGAGAATTTATCATGAGATCATGATAATGAGACTAATTCGTCTTTAAACACATATCCTAAAGGTTCTCGATCATAGGTTAGTTGAGGAGGATACTGAGATAACTAGATAGACTAGTGTAATAATATATACCCGTCCATATGATGGAGGCAGTTGGTCTCGTAGCTGCCTGTGGGGACACTAGGGATATAGTGCAAGTGCTCATTGGAGAATGAGTTTACTGAATAATCCGCCCATGGAATGTTGGATGGTTAATGATACCTCATCATTAGACAGCAGTTTCATGGTCCAAGTTGTGTGTCTATTCCTTAGACTTAAGACACCAAGGATGCCTTGTATGAGTACTCCACTCTTTAATACCAGACTTATGGGTTTGGAAGTTCTAGATCTAGCACATCCGATTATCGAGAGTGGTACCCAACCTTACAAGGGCAATTGAGTATCGATAGAGGATCATCCACTCTCGGTATCATAAGAGGAATATCCCACGTGTTCTCATTCAGACAAATCCCTGGCTAAAGTCATTTAGATTAATAGAGAAGGAATTCTTCGGAAGAATTTGATTAGAGCGAGACTCAAGTAGATTCTGTATGGGCCTAACAACCCGATATATAGTCTTTAGGATATTATATGGATGAGAAACTATAGATACATAGTAACTGAGGGCAGACATGTCCAATGGATTGAATTCCCCTATATCATTTGGAGACTATGGCATAGTGGCCTACTACGTTCATAGTCGATAAGTCAAGTGAATTATTATAGAGAAAATAATTCACTGACTCAGAAGGAATTCTGGTATGTGCGACTCACGGTCAGCTCGGTATTAGGCCTAAAGGGTCACATACATATGGTCGATATTGTGATGAGTAGAGGTTTGGATATGAGATATTTGTTGAGCCCTCATTTTATTGAATATCCAATAAGCCCTTGTATTATTGGATATTTTGGGTGAGACCCAATAAGAGCAAATAGTGATTATTGGATAGAAATCCATTAATCCAAGAGGCTATGGTAGTTAGATAGAGATCCAATACCCAATATAGTATGATCCATTATGGTTAAGTTGATAGGGATCTCTATAAATAAGAGGGGACCAAAGGGGTTATAGGCTAGATCTAATTGGCTATCACCTCCTATTCTCTATTCTCCTTCTCCTCCTCAGCCAAAAGCCCTCTTAGTGGTGGAAGAGGACAACAAGAAGGGATCGGCCCTTCTTAATCACTACTATAATGTGGTACTTAAAGACTACGAGGATTTGTGCTGCAAAAGGAGTGTTGTTGCTTTATCTACCATGTGGATCACCACTAAAGAGGATGACATCTGACCTCCTTCATCCACATATTTGGATCTGTGTCTTCAAGGATATACGATCTCCCCTATGTAATACATCTCACATGTGTTACGCGGTTTTTTGGTTTTACGATTTTTTACGCACCAACCATCACACGACGACCAGATATTGTTCTTTGGGAAACTACTTTTGTTTTCTATTCTTCCGTTGTGCATGTGATGTCTCTCCAAGGTTTTCCAATATCACACACATACGATAGACAACATGACGAATAGATGATTGGATATGGTATATCTGATAAGCCCCTATTTTAATGAATCCTTAGGAGAGACCAAATAGAGCGGATATAGTGCAATACTCATTGGAGAATGAGTTTAACTAAATAATCTGCTTATAAAATGTTGGATGGTTAATAATATATCATCGTCGATTAACGATTTCATGGTTCCAATTGTGTATCTGGTCCTTAGACTTAAGATACCAAGGATGCCTCGTATAAGTACTACATTCTTTGATACCAGACTTATATGTCTGGAAGTTTCAAATTTAGCACAATCGATCATCGGGAGTCGTAGTCAACCTTACAAAGGTAATTATGTATCAATAGAGGATCATCCACTCTCAATATCATAAGAGGAATATCTCATATGCTCTCACTCAAGCAAATCATTGGCCAGGGTCGATCAGATCATAATGAATCTGATAAGCATACGATTCAGATTAAGAGAAAGAGTTCTCGGGGAGAATCCGATTAAAATGAGATTCGTATGGATTTTATATGGGCTTGACAGCGCCATGCCCGATATACGATCTTTGGGATATTAGATGGATTAGGGACTATAGATACGTAGTAACTAAGGGCAGACAAGTCCAATAGATTGGATCCCTCTATACCATCTAGGGACTATGGCATAGTGGCATAGTACATCCATAGTCAATGACTTGAGTGAATTATTATAAGGATAATACTCATAGAGTTAAAAGAAGTTTTGATATGTACAACTTACAACCAGCTCGGTATTGGGCATAGAGGGTCACATGCTAGTTATATGTGCCCTACAAGTCAATCACGTGAGTGATGGCACGGGTGATATACTGCATAATTTTTTTGCTTATTATTATTGGTATTTTCTCACTTTATGTTGCTTGTTGCGTATATTATGATGTCTTTAGATTTGTGCAATGAGAATTTATCATGAGATCATGATAATGAGACTAATTCGTCTTTAAACACATATCCTAAAGGTTCTCGATCATAGGTTAGTTGAGGAGGATACTGAGATAACTAGATAGACTAGTGTAATAATATATACCCGTCCATATGATGGAGGCAGTTGGTCTCGTAGCTGCCTGTGGGGACACTAGGGATATAGTGCAAGTGCTCATTGGAGAATGAGTTTACTGAATAATCCGCCCATGGAATGTTGGATGGTTAATGATACCTCATCATTAGACAGCAGTTTCATGGTCCAAGTTGTGTGTCTATTCCTTAGACTTAAGACACCAAGGATGCCTTGTATGAGTACTCCACTCTTTAATACCAGACTTATGGGTTTGGAAGTTCTAGATCTAGCACATCCGATTATCGAGAGTGGTACCCAACCTTACAAGGGCAATTGAGTATCGATAGAGGATCATCCACTCTCGGTATCATAAGAGGAATATCCCACGTGTTCTCATTCAGACAAATCCCTGGCTAAAGTCATTTAGATTAATAGAGAAGGAATTCTTCGGAAGAATTTGATTAGAGCGAGACTCAAGTAGATTCTGTATGGGCCTAACAACCCGATATATAGTCTTTAGGATATTATATGGATGAGAAACTATAGATACATAGTAACTGAGGGCAGACATGTCCAATGGATTGAATTCCCCTATATCATTTGGAGACTATGGCATAGTGGCCTACTACGTTCATAGTCGATAAGTCAAGTGAATTATTATAGAGAAAATAATTCACTGACTCAGAAGGAATTCTGGTATGTGCGACTCACGGTCAGCTCGGTATTAGGCCTAAAGGGTCACATACATATGGTCGATATTGTGATGAGTAGAGGTTTGGATATGAGATATTTGTTGAGCCCTCATTTTATTGAATATCCAATAAGCCCTTGTATTATTGGATATTTTGGGTGAGACCCAATAAGAGCAAATAGTGATTATTGGATAGAAATCCATTAATCCAAGAGGCTATGGTAGTTAGATAGAGATCCAATACCCAATATAGTATGATCCATTATGGTTAAGTTGATAGGGATCTCTATAAATAAGAGGGGACCAAAGGGGTTATAGGCTAGATCTAATTGGCTATCACCTCCTATTCTCTATTCTCCTTCTCCTCCTCAGCCAAAAGCCCTCTTAGTGGTGGAAGAGGACAACAAGAAGGGATCGGCCCTTCTTAATCACTACTATAATGTGGTACTTAAAGACTACGAGGATTTGTGCTGCAAAAGGAGTGTTGTTGCTTTATCTACCATGTGGATCACCACTAAAGAGGATGACATCTGACCTCCTTCATCCACATATTTGGATCTGTGTCTTCAAGGATATACGATCTCCCCTATGTAATACATCTCACATGTGTTACGCGGTTTTTTGGTTTTACGATTTTTTACGCACCAACCATCACACGACGACCAGATATTGTTCTTTGGGAAACTACTTTTGTTTTCTATTCTTCCGTTGTGCATGTGATGTCTCTCCAAGGTTTTCCAATATCACACACATACGATAGACAACATGACGAATAGATGATTGGATATGGTATATCTGATAAGCCCCTATTTTAATGAATCCTTAGGAGAGACCAAATAGAGCTCATGATGGTTATTGGATAAAAATCTAATATCCATTAAGTCAGGTGTTACTGGACGGAGACCCAATAGCCAAAAAGAATAATCCATTAGAGTTAGTTAAATGAGGCTCTCTATAAATAGAAGTTGGGACTAAAACTAATCATAGGCTAGACCCTTGCTGTCATCACCTCCTACATCTCCTCCCTACCCCTTCCTATAGCTGACTGCCCCCTCTCTAGTGTGAGAGGACAGCAAGAGGGACTGATCCCTCCTTGGTTGCTGCGGTGTGGTGATTCATGAACATCAGGAAAGAATGTGCTATACAAGGAGGTGTGTCATCATCACATCCACCATATGGATCACTGCTAGAGAGGAGTTTGTGAGATCTCCTTCATTCATAGACTGAGATCTACATATTAGGGGATATATGATCTCCCCTAGGTGAGAACATCTCAACTACTATATGCAGTTATGCGATTTTTATCGCTTTCGAGTTTTTCGCTCTCGATCTTTGCACGATAATTTTATAAATCTGTTTTTAGGAGACCAGTTTTTGTTTTTATTTTTTGCTATACATATGATGCTCTTTGTGGTTTCCCAACATGTATGAGTCAAGAAAACCCAATCGCATGAGAAGAAATTGATCACAATCGAGGAGGCACAAGATAAAATGTGTTTGAGGCACGAGAATCTAAAAAAACCTGAATCATGTGAGAAGAAATTTATCATGGTAGGAAGCATAAAGCAAAATATGTCTAAGGTACGTGAGTCAGAAAAATCAACCTACATGAAAAGATGTCCACCATGGTGAGAGGCACAAGCCAAAATGTACCTCAGATGTATTAATTTAGAAAACCCAACTCACGTAAGATGAAGCTGGCCATAGTGAGTGATGTAAAGGAAGAAATGCTCAAGACATACTGGTTGAGAAAGCCCATCCCACCTACCGAGGATTGGAGGTCAGGAAACTCGATCCCCTCTCGCTACTAAGGTGCCAAGGTCAAGAAACAACAATCCACCTCAAATTGCCACAACCATGCCTAAGTTAGTAATATGATAAAGGTGAATGTAGTGATCAACAGAAAAGATAAACCCGCCTTGGCAATTGTACCAAAAATGAACTTTTATATCCAATCTTAAGAGGCAAAATATTCTATGAAATATTCAATGGGGAGACAACCCTTAATCGCCTCCAACAACCTTTACTTGGTATTTTCTCTATGTGAGTTACACGAGTGAAGAGAAGATAGCCTGCAACTGTTGACCTTAGACCCTTGTTCATATGGACAAACAATAAGAGACAGCATCTGTCTTCTTCTTCCAACCTAGATGCCATGCAAAGGCTATGTGTTGGATGATGATTGATTAAAAATATTCTTTGCATCATTTGTCCTATTCGAAGGTATGATTTAGGAACTCTTTCTGAGAGGTCTTAAAGTATGATTGTCATCTTATCCGACACGTGCGTTATGTAGAGGTGGGGGGAAGGAGCCATTGAGATCCTAAAGTATTGCTCAATTTGTTGAGAGACCAACTTCAGGCAAAGGATGCTTGCTCTCGGTCAACTTTTTGTAGGAGCCAAGGCATGCCCCTCCATTGCCTATCACCAAGGCGGGCTATGGTGGGCTCCATTTTTACTTATTGTTGAGGTGGGTTCCTCTCCCACTTGTCGCTAAGGCTAATCCTGGGAGGAGTCGAGGTGGGCTCCTCCTTTGCTCATTGCTGAGGTGAGCTATGGGAGGGACCTATGCTTCGACCTTGGCATGGCTGTGGCAAGTTGAGGTGGATTGTTATTTCTTGACCTTGGCACCTTAGTAGCGAGAGGGGATCGAGTTTCCTGACCTCCAATCCTCAGTAGGTGGGATGGGCTTTCTCAACCAGTATGTCTTGAGCATTTCTTCCTTTACATCACTCACTGTGGCCAGCTTCATCTTACGTGAGTTAGGTTTTTCAAATTAATACATCGGAGGTACATTTTGTCTTGTGCCTCTCACCATGGTGGACATCTTCTCATGTAGGTCGATTTTTCTGACTCACGTGCATTTGACATATTTTGCTTTATGCTTCCTACTATGATAAATTTCTTCTCGCGTGATTCAGGTTTTTTTAGATTCTCGTGCCTCAAACACATTTTATCTTGTGCCTCCTCGATTATGATCAATTTCTTCTCATGCGATTGGGTTTTCTTGACTCATACATGTTGGAAAACCATAAAGAGCATCATATGTATGGCAAAAAATAAAAACAAAAACTGGTCTCCTAAAAACAGATTTATAAAATTATCGTGCAAAGATCGAGAGCGAAAAACTCGAAAGCGATAAAAATCGCATAACTGTATATAGTAGTTGAGATGTTCTCACCTAGGGGAGGTCGTATATCCCCTAATATGTAGATCTCAGAGAGTCTCTAAATGAAGGAGATCTTGCAAACTCCTCTCTAGCAGTGATCCATATAGTGGATGTGATGATGACACACCTCCTTGTATAGCACATTCTTTCCTGATGTTCGTGAATCACCACACCGCAGCAACCAAGGAGGGATCAGTCTCTCTTGCTGTCCTCTCACACCAGAGAGGGGGCAGTCAGCTAGAGGAAAGGGTAGGGAGGAGAAGTAGGAGGTGACGACAGCAAGGGTCTAGCCTATGATTAGTTTTAGTCCCAACTTCTATTTATAGAGAGCCTCCTTTAACTAACTCTAATGGATTATTCTTTTTGGCTATTGGATCTCCGTCCAGTAACACCTGACTTAATGGATATTAGATTTTTATCCAATAACCATCCTGAGCTCTATTTGGTCTCTCCTAAGGATTCATTAAAATAGGGGCTTATCAGATATACCATATCCAATCATCTATTCGTCATGTTGTCTATGTGTGATATTGGGAAACTATGGAGAGACATCACATGCACAATAGAAGAATAGAAAATAAAAGTAGTTTCCCAAAGAACAATATCTGGTCGTCGTGTGATGGTTGGTGCGTGAAAAATCGTAAAACCAAAAAACTGCGTAACACATGTGAGATGTATTACCTATGAGAGATCGTATATCCTCGAAGACACAGATCCAAATATGTGGATGAAGGAGGTCAGATGTCATCCTCTTTAGTAGTGATCTACATGATAGATGAAGCAACAACACTCCTTTTGTAGCACAAATCCTTGTAGTCTTTAAGCACCACCTTGTAGTAGTGATTAAGAAGGGTCGATTCCTTCTTGTTGTCCTCTTCCACCACTAAGAGGGCTTTCGGCTGAGGAGGAGAGGGAGGAAAGAGAATAGGAGGTGACAACCAATTAGATCTAGCCTATGACCCCTTTGGTCCCCTCTTATTTATAGAGGTTCCTATCAACTTAACCATAATGGATCATACTCTATTAGGTACTGGATCTCTATCTAACTACCATAGCCTCTTAGATTAATGGATTTCTATCCAATAATCACTATTTGCTCTTATTAGGTTTCACCCAAAATATCTAATAATACAACGGCTTATTGGATATTCAATAAAATGAGGGCTCAACAGATATCTCATATCCAAACTTCTACTCATCACAATATCGACCATATGTATGGCACCTTAGGAGTTTATCATTTTCATCTTGAAGGTACCTCAAACATTCCTACACATATGGGTTAGAACTATGTTGAACCTATAAGGATGCTAAAAATATCTTTTCATAAGAGTCATCAAATGATTAGTTCCACCAATTTTTTTATTTTAACTAATGCCCAATTTCCCTTATTAACATTTATCATTTGTTCATGTAATTTTGGGCGTGCTTTGGCATCATAATGTGTAATTAGAACTTAGAATTGCAAAAAGTATCCTTGTGTTTTCAAGAATAGGATTATATAAGTTGACTTTCCTTATTTAATTGCTTTTTCCACAACTTTGTCCACATTTCTGCTAGTTTTGAAGGCTTTATAAATCTGACTTCATTCTTTTTTAATCTGAGCTTATGATTTGTTTGAATCAGTCTCCGGAAGTGAAACCACGACGGATCCCAAGTGTTCGACACAATGACATGCAACTTGCAGAAAACAAAGGAAGCAACCGTCTTCATGCAAGATTACTGGGCTGCACGTCCGTCTTAAACTAGGCAGTGCAATCGCGAGTTCCTTCCTATATAATAGGCAGCGCCGCGGCTCCGGTCTTCACCACCCTCCACCACCACCCAACACAAGATGGCCGTGGTCCTCGGTGCCTCCGTGCTCCTCCTTGCTCTGCTGTGCATTGCCGTCGTCCCCAGCCACGGGGCGCTGCAGGTTGGGTTCTACAGTGGGAAATGCAACGGCACCGATGTGGAGGCGGCCATCAGAAGTGTCGTCGCTGCGCGCTTTGGTCGGGACAGCAGCATCGTCCCCGCCCTCCTCCGCTTGCACTTCCATGATTGCTTCGTCAGGGTAATCTCGAGTTCTCGACTTACCATATAATTTTCCGCGTTTGATATTGTAGTAATCGACTGCTTCTGTGTCAAAGGGATGCGACGCTTCGATAATGTTGGATGGGAGCGGAACCGAGAAGACTGCACCCCCCAACTTGAGCGTGAGAGGCTACGACCTCATCGATCAGGCGAAGACTGCACTGGAGAGTCGATGCCCGGGCGTCGTCTCCTGCGCCGATATCATTGCCGTGGCCACAAGAGATGCTGTCGTGCTGGTAAGCGTCCGACTGCACAAGCTGTTCTTCACAGTTTCAACGATCTTATGTTCTCTCTTCGGTCATCGCAGGGTGGTGGGAGTCAATACACGTACGCGGTTCAAACGGGGAGGAGGGATGGCGTCGTCTCGCTGGCTTCCGAGGCGATTAGGAATCTCCCCGGCGCTTCCGTCTCCGCGCCGCAAGCTATCGCCGCGTTCGGGGCGAAGGGGCTTAACGCTTCCGACATGGTTTTGCTGCTTGGTAACCTACTCTTCCACAGATGCTCGACCACATCTAGATCAACTGTAGTGGGTCGTTAGCAACTCCTTTTGTGATCCGCAGGAGGTCACACTGTTGGCGTCACGCATTGCTCCTTCATCCGCAATCGTCTGTACAACTACAACGGGTCCGGAAAACCTGATCCGACCATGGATCCCGCTCTCGTCAACTTGCTTCGGTCGAGGTGCCCGCAGAGTTCGACGGTGGACAACACGGTCTTCCTCGACCACTCTACGCCCAGCACGGTGGACAACGGCTACTACAAGCAGATCCTAGCGAAGCGGGGGGTTCTCAAGGTCGACCAGAACATAGCCATGGACGGTGCCACCAACGCCACCGTCAGGTCGCTGGCCAACGGCGTATCCAGCTTCCCCAGCCTCTTCGGCAGGGCCATGGTGAAGATGGGCGCCATCCAGGTGCTCACCGGGACGCAGGGACAGATCCGGAAGTCTTGCCGCGTCGTCAAGAAATGAAAGCTACAACTCCTCTGTAGCTCGGTGTTTCCTCTCGTTGGGTTTCGGAATTGCTCTTTGTCGGTGATAATAAACGATGTCTGCAACGATCGGCTTCTTAGGAGGGAGATGAGGTTGTGTTGATTGAGAACATGCGTGCTTTGTGATGCGTGCCGTCTCATTATTTCTTTGATGAGGAATTTGTCGTTGTTATATTCACTGTTAAAGTTTACAAATATATTAAATGTTTTTCTTTAAGATTAAGTTTTTGGAATTATTGATCACTCCATTGTCTTGTGTCTTTTATGTTTTGAAAACTGGAAGCTATAATGCATTTCCATGATGGAAAACGAAGGAAACATTGGTGGCATCTTTTCTTGCTGCAATGGATGCTCAAGGTGGTGTGTGTCTTCCGACACAGACGAGGACAGAATCCCATGGCAGCGGAATGCTTTACCAAAAGCCGGTCTTTGAGCCATTAACTCCAACTCCTTAGCATGGCAAACACACCAACCAGAAAGATCTGTTCTTCCCGTCAGCGCATCTCAGTTGTCCATAACCACACGATAAATCATCAGAAATAGGTCCTTTGATAAACAATACATATGTCGATTTACCCGAAATTGGAGTTGCAAGCAAAATCGAAGAGGTGCACCGAAATGCTTCCTTTTACCCTTTGTGTTTGCAGCCTCAGATCTGCAAATGGTGGTGTGAAAAGCAGCCTCGAGCCAACCGAGGCTTTCTTTTTCTCCCCATCGTGAGAGAATGGTGGTGTCTCTGCCATCTTTTCCATTCACGTAACCCCCCCTCCCCACCACACTGCCTTCTTTTTCCCAGCCCCCCTCATTATTCTCTCTGTTTCCGAGCACTGCACTCTGATGAGCTTTAAGGAAGGAAGGACCTAATTGGCTTCGCCAACTGGAATAGCCTTTGGTGCCTTCGAACAGCTGCCCGGAACACCTCCAGTTGCCCGGGGCGCACCAACCTCACGAGGAAGGCACGCGATTGGATGAGCGATATCCAGCAGGGAAAGCAGATACATATATGGTGTTTCGAATCGTGGACACCTCATCGATCGTCGGATCTTCATCGGACGGTCGTGCGTCCCGCGTAGCCTCTCAATCGAATAGTGGTCCTGATAGCTGTGGGCCCGCGGCGCCGACCATCTTACGTGTCGCGACTCCGTTGGTTGTTAGAGGACACCGCGTCCTCACAGGGCCTTTTCCGACTGAATTTACCATAACGCCCACCACGGTTTCCCGCTGCCGGGGTTATTTGCACGAGGAGGAAAGGGTATTTTCGTGAAAGAGAGGATATACTGGCACATATCGTAATTTTCTCAAGATATCGGGGACAGGTATATCCTGAGGATTTAAGTCGAACGTGAGGCCAAGGGCTGTTCTCTGTCTCTTCTCTCTCTACACCTCTGACCGTATCTCTATCTCGCTCTCGGCCGCTCCGCCAGAGAACCTTCTTTTTGGCCAAACCCCCAACCCTAGAGGGATTGGAGTGATCAATCGCCCTAATTCGTGTGGGGTTCTTGGAGATCCATCGATTCCTCCCTCACTCATGCGAGATTTGACGCCAAAGAGATCTTAATTCCATCTACAACGGTGGTAATCTTTGGGTAGGTACCGAGGGAAACAAAAAAGAGATTGGCGCGATGACGTTAATTGCCCTGGATTCGCTCCCCTTGGGGTTCCGATTCCAGCCCACGGATGAGGAGCTGGTTAATTACTACCTCAAGCCCAAGATCACCGGCCGGATCAGGTCCCAGATGGAGGTCATCCCCGAGATCGATGTCTGCAAGTGTGAACCGTGGGATCTTCCTGGTACTACCCTCTTTCTCCCGGTTCTTGTTCGTTCGTTTGTTTGGGGTGGGAACATTTGTGGTAAAAGTGGAGATCTTGGTGTGGTTTATGATCGAGTTTGGTGGGCGTTCCGATGCAGATAAATCCGTTATTCAGTCGGACGATCCTGAGTGGTTCTTCTTTGCGCCCAAGGATCGCAAGTACCCGAACGGCCATCGGTCCAACCGAGCTACTGAGGCTGGTTACTGGAAGGCCACGGGGAAGGACCGGATCATACGGTCCAAGTCTTCCGCGGCGAAGAGTACCATCATCGGCATGAAGAAGACGCTGGTTTTTCATCGCGGGCGAGCTCCCAATGGCGTCCGAACCCACTGGATTATGCACGAGTACCGAACTACTGAACCCGAGTTCGAGTCTGGCTATCAGGTAGGGATTCCCTTGCTCCTACATAGACCTTACCTGATCAGAGAGTCATTGCCATCTTTTTTACGCTATGAGATAGAGCAAGATTGATTCTTATGTCGAGAAAAAGAGAGTCTTTTTCTTGTGCTGTCATTGAGGTGCTGTGTAAATATGCTTGATTTCTGTTAGGCAAATTGCTGCAGCTGTAACGTAGTTCCTTTTTGAGGGGTCTACGGTATACGGGTTCATTAGTGGCAGTGAGAAGGTGCTATCGACAAAAAATATTGGGAAGTTTATTGCGAGTGATATGTTGGACTTAATAGTCCATTTGGACATAGCTCAAGTTCGAATTTATTAGGTTGTTCCTGATCTATCAATAGTGCCTTTTTTTTTCTGTGTATTTACAGTATTTTCATTTGTGCAGGGTGGTTATGTTATTTATCGCTTATTCAGAAAGCAAGAAGAGAGGATTTCAACCTCGAAGGCAGATGAAATGGAGACAAATGGTTTCTCTCCGAGCCCAATTAAGTCCTCTCCTGGTGATACACAGCATGAAGCAGATGTGATGGATGACACTGAGACTCTGTTGAATGACTCTCCAAAGTCAGACTTGAAGGAAGAGCCAAAATCCTCGTCTGTTTCTGTTCATAAGCAGTCTGCTGGTATCAAGAGACGAATGGTTGATAAAGTTGACTGTTCAACTAATGTATCCGTAAAACCTGGGAGGAGTTATTGCAAATTGGATTCACCTGATGAAGAGATTGAAGTGGGAGAAAAGGTGCGGTTGAAATGACTATTTGTAAGTTTTTCTTTTTCTTGTCTTATTTTCTCGTCGCTTAAGGTAATACACAAAATTGCAGGCTGATCCTCTGCAGGATGCCTTGGCCAAGTTTTTCGACCAAGGGAATGAGCAAATAGATTGTGATGTTTTTCCCAACATCAGTTCCACAGAACTACCGGACACAAACTATTCTTGCATGGGCAATGAAAACCAGGAATTTCAGATAGGATCCCTTCCGGTTGATAATTTTGATGAAGACCTTCTGAACGAATTCTTAATTTCAGCACTCAATCCTGACGATCTTCCTTCTGGTGCATCAATCTTTCCAAATGATTCAGTTGCTGGAAATTTGCCAAATCCCAGTTTGTGGGACTCAGCATCATGTAAGGATAGCGGCACAAGCAGTGATATAGAAACTGAACCAGGTTTTCCAGAGGTAAGGATGCTTACATCATAATCTGTGATCTGTATCAAATAACCAGTATAATCCCTTATTTGTCATTTCCTTTTGTAATTCAGGGTGCTGCAGGTTTGGAAGCTTCCGAGTGGTTCTGCGGATTATCTCTTCTGCCAACTGATTCATCTCTTCTGCCAACCCAATTGAGCACTCTATACGAAAATGCAACTCTGCTACCTTATGACATTACTGGAACAGATATGTATTCCATTGATTCTGGTGCAGACTCCTTGCAAGATTTGTTTAATGGAATGGGGGAATTGAATAACCAGAAAACAGTATCAGATAGTAAGGATGATTCTGAGGGGACTGGAATCAAGATCGTGAGTCATCAAATGCAGCCTGTTCAGCCAAATTCAGACAATTTCTTTGTTCAGGGCACTGCAGCTAGAAGGATTCGTTTGCAATCCTCAATTTTGAAGGTGCCGTTTGCTGAACCTCTCAGTAGGAGTAATGATGAAGACGAAGCATCAACAACAAAAGCAAAAGGAGATATCTTGGGTAGCATGGAGGAAGCAACTTCCAAGAAGAATACCATGAGAAACAGAGATGGTCCTGTGGAGACTGGACTTAAGATCAGGGATCAGCAATCTCCAAATGAGTTATTCGCACAGCAGGGCGAAACATCAACAAATGTCACTTGGTGTTATGAACGTCAATCAGGTTTTGATCATGAACCAAGTATCAGTAGTGACTATGTGATCAGATCAGGCACAACAGAGGTGAGGAATCTTTGTCATTATGCATAAGGAAATGGCTGGTTTATCCGTCTTTAATTACAATCCAAACACTATTATCTGCAGGTGGAAGAACAAGTGGGCGACAACATTTCTGAAGGAGGGGAGAGTGCTGCGCCTGCCTTACCAGACAAGCTGGACCAATCATCCATACTTGGTAAAGAAGATCAGAATTGATGCTTTCTTCTTATTGCATTCGGGTTCAGTTGATAGACTCCTGCTAACTATATATATATATATTTCTTTTTTTGGTATTAGATACAGATGAAAAACCAAGTGCTTCAAGTGAGTACCAAATGCCGGACTCCGTGCTCAGGTTGAGAACAAAATCGACAAGCGACAGTGAGCATATGCATAAACACTCGCCCTCGTGTCCAAAAGCATCTAGAGGCCATTTGGTCATAATTTATATGATGTATTTGGTTCTCTCAGTGGTACTTTTGCTGCTGTGTTTTGGAATACGGAGGTGCATGAGCCCTCTGAGTGTTCAGCTATAAGGCAGCAGCTGCATAGCTGTTATTACATAGGTTTTGCTTGGTCTGGTCATGTAAAATTTCACCCTTGTGGTGTTCAGTTTGTATCATCCCAGTTTGTGTATTAGCCTTTTCCTAGCTTGTTCATCACAGTGTTGCATTCCCTCGCTGGCTAAGCTAATCAAATGCTACACGGTTGGAGATAGTATTGCTCGAGTAGATCCAAGTTAAATGGATAAACTCGGCAACCATTCTGATCCTTGTATTATTAATGGCTTCAAAATGCCTCCTACCTCTTGCGAGTGCCCCTATCAAGACTTGGGCAGCGAGTGTTGCTCTCTGAAACTGATGCCTCTTGTTGCTTCGAGGTGCATATGTTAGTTATCCCGACCTACCTGATGGTCCTTCCCACGTACGGCATCTCATTCTCACCGAAATTTCCTATTTCCCTTCCTCGAGATTATGAGGTTCATCGAGGATCCTGAAGCATCCATATCAAGTCATCTTTTATTTCCAACGTGGGGTTAAATGGGGGGTCGTAATAGATGGCGACTGATTCCTAACACACTTTTATTAGTTACCGGTGGAGCAGATAGCCACGCCACCGGATGATTCAGTGCAAGAATGCCGAAGAATCGAGCTTTGCTTTCCGTTGTCTCTCTTCTCCTCTCGACGGAGGTCGCATGCAGGAAAGAAAAGAAAAGAACGAAAGAAAGGAATCACGTTGTTGGAGACTCTGAGGTGGCGCGAGCAACTCGCTTTCCATCGTATGCTTTCCACTGCCGATGGCTCGCCCTTCAGCAGCAGACTTGCTGCTGACATGCAACAACTCCTCCAGAAGCCAATAGCGCAAATGCATGCACACATAATTATTTAGGGTCGGTATTTTGTATAATGCAATATCTTTAGTTACACAAAAATCAGTCAAATATTCTCTTTTTTCTTTTTTTAATAAAATATTATTAAATCTTCATTTGTCTCCTCGGGCACTAAAAACCTGTACACATCGTCTCGCTAGAGAATAAATTGTACATGTAAATACTCTAATTCAATCTCACATTAAAGATGGACAAAGATTTAGATTGATTTATAAGGGTTTGATGTGTATATTATTGTTAACTTGAAATATGTTACGTATGAGACATATTTCAATAATGATTTATGTGTCCCCCAATACTAATTTAGTATCCACCTTACTTGATGAAATAATTATAACCTAATAATTTGGTTAAATCTGAACCAATAAATGTCCTCATCAAATCCTAAACACTAAGCCATCACAACAAACCACGGTAGCACAGAATGTTCTCCGACATTCTTCAAGATTCAGTAAAAGAAGTTTCAGGCCTAACTCATCACGGATGTTATTGTTCTTTCTGTGCATACTATGCTGGTCGACTAATCTTCGTACGATATTATGAGAAGATATATGATGACAATTTAGCTTCAAGGAGAGCTACAGCTGCTATAGCCTCGTTCATGGAGCTCATGCAAGCATGCGATATAAAGGCGGACTCACTGCTTACAGAAACAGTCCTTTCCTTTGTTCCTGAGATGCCTAACTCTCTGCCTACCTTCTTTTTGGCCACTGCACAGTGACAAGGATGAAAGCCAACCTTGCATCTTCTTCTTCCTCCTGCAGAAAACATATGCAGAAAATAATCAATGACCATGCATGTCAATTTCACTTGTGCGTTGTAGCCATTGCACCACAGAGTTAGTGATAAGCATCAAAGCCAATGTCTCTCTCTCTCTCTCTCTCTCTCTCTCTCTCTCTCTCTCTCTCTCTCTCTCTCTCTCTCTCTACAGAAACCAATTCCAGTCTTCCATTTTCTCCATCCTCATATGCATCAAAGACAATTCAGATGACAAGAATATGCAGCATCAGAACTTTCTCAGATGGCATGACTGGGGATTAGTAAGTATAACATGATGAGACCAGCAGTAGTGGTCATAATTGACATGGATGCAAGTACTAACATAATATGACGATTGTTGCTATGATCTGATGCACCACATAGCAAGCAAAGAGCTGAGGATCTGTAAGATTAAATCTACAGTTAGTGCTCTTTGACCTCCTAAATTTGTATGGCCTAAACCTTGACATTAGTTTGAGAGTTTGAGATGTTGATCAACATATGGACTTTTGATACTGCTAGATAAGCAAAGAACAAGCTTCAAGATGCATAGTGGATCTCCATGGATTAGGAGGATCATGCTTTGATGAATACTGTAGTTCATTCTTCCACCCTATACATGCTAATGACTCCATTTTCTCCAACAACATGAAAGAACATTCAGTGGCACATTCACATTCTTTGTGGCCTAATCAATTGTCTAAAAAATGCAGACTTTGCCTCACTTCTCAAGAAGTTTCAGTTATCATCTCAAGAAATCACATAGAGATATTGGATCTATCCTATATGGTTCAATAAATTTGGTGTTTTCTCTCATTTAAGTAAAGTTGGATTGATGGAATACCTAGTAATGCTTATTAGATCTAAGAAAAGTTGCACGATTTAAGACTATGATTTTGTATGATACCATAGTTTCCATAGGCCTTAGATATAATATGTTTATAATTGCATTAAGCATATAGGTTAATAGAAGCTACATACAAATAATAATCAGATAATTAAGTAGCTTTAAGGCAAACAAAACCAAAGTAGCTTACACTTGCTTGAAAAAGCTCCTAAACCTGTCATAATTCATAGGGGTTGATCCAATTGCAAATAATTACCTGATGCAGGCCAAATATCAAATATAGAAAATGAACTGAATAATCACAAAAGGGATATATAAGGTTCTTTCTAGTTGTCCAAAGAAATAGTCTTGTCTGATACTCAATAAAACATATTAGTAAGCCTCACTAAAAGTACTACTACAGTTTTCCTGCTACCAAAATAACAAGTGCAACTGCTTGGGGCCATTTTTCCCTTGATAGATGGCTCTAAATTAGTGTAAATTATTCTTTGTAATGTAATTCTTCCAAGTATATATATATGTATATTTGTGTATATATATATATATATACAAATATATATATATATATATGTATATTTGTATATATATGTATATTTGTATATATATATATATATATATATATATATATATATATATATATATATTCATTTGCTTGAGTTAGTTCATGATAATATAAAAGAATTACTAGTTATAGATCAAAGAAACTTATTTGCTGATAAATATGCCAATTACATTATATGGAAAAGATAGGGAATCAAATTATGCTCTCATAAAAAATTGGAGGATAATAATGAATGAGTGAGTCTCTGACATGCTTAAATGTATACTCAAATATGGTAGCAATTGGTAAGAATACTCCTTGTTCCTACAATATCAACATGCATAATTGAGATATTCAAACATGTGCATGTGAGCCTATGTAAGATTACATTCATATGCAGTATTAAGTGTATTATGTATGTTTAATTCATATCTCACAACAGCAAACCAGTTATTGTCTGAAGTGCATTAAACATTAAATGCTAGTCTCTTTTGCAAGAAGGCACTACACAGATAAAGGAAAGAGTCTAATATTCTATAAGAAATCTTTTAAGAGTTGTCAATTGCACCAATATAAACAGAAAAAAAAAAAAAGGAAAGGAGAAAATTTGTACTGTGTATATCCATTATCTTTACAATCCATATCTAACATAGTAAAAAGAAATCAAGATATTTGACCATGCATGTTGGTGCATAAATAATGCAACATGTTTATAACATTTAAGGCTTCCCCATGGATCCAAATTTTCACAAGGCCTGAGGATTTCTCTATGAAAGATCTAACCTGACATGCCACTGATAGTACTCCTTGGGCAATGGTCTGTAAGGCAATCAAGCTGCAAGAAACCTGCCAAGAACAAGAAAACAGATCGCAGAATCACACAAGAATTAAGGTTTAGGGAGGAAGAATTATAGAGGAAGGTGGTAAGTTGGAGAGTGAAGCAGAAGATGCATCATCATGTACAATTGAATCAAAAAGTTTCAGATGAACAAATCAAATACAGAAATGACATCCCTCCCTTCTTCTCTCTCTCATCTAACACATCACGAGCTCTTCAATTTAGTAGCCATGTTTCAGGAAATCAAAAGACTGGCCAAATACTGAGGCTTATTTCTACTGAGGAAGATGTGATGGTGGCAGATGAGAAGTAGAAAGGATATGATCAGGGTCTCTTCATCTTCTTCCTTCTTCCCTGTCACTGCACCCGAAGTGGGGGTGCATGGAGGTCTGCCTCCTCTCTGTGGAGATGTCGGTGGACTCATCACTTTCAGTCCTCGACTGACAAGGAGGCAGCAACGGGGAGTTCTTTCTGTCCTCCGTCTCTGGGCACTCTAGGTTTACTCCGAACAGCCTGATCCGCTTTGGCTCAGCAGCGGCGAGGACCACCGGCACCGAGTCCAAAACCGCGGGCATGGACCCCATGTCGGCTCTACCTGCGGCAGCTTGCACTCCAACATGCCGCGGGGGCACCACCGATCCGTAGTAGAAGTGCGGCAGCCAGCTCCCGCGCAGGGGCGGCGCCGTGGAAGCTATGAGGACGCCCTGATGTCCTACTGGCCGAGGGCGGTGCCTGCGGCGCTGCAGGTCAATGAAGAGGCGTCGACGCTGGCCGGCCTCTCCGGAGCGAGCGCGGAAGAACGACACGGTGTCGCCGGCATCGAGCTGCTTCTCCTTGACGAAGCGGCACCACCCCTTGGTTATGACGTAGCTCTGGCTGCTGCTCCAGTAGGAGTAGCGGAAGCACCATTGCTTGCCGGCGCCGTCCTCGAAGAACAGCACGAGGCCCTTGTCCGCAAAAGCCGGCTCCAAGGGGAAGAACCTCTCCGCGTGCTGCTTCGGGATCACAAGGCGGTTCAGCTTGCCGACGTCGCTGGGCGTTACCACCTTGTCAAACATGTGCTCACGGTCCAGAAGTCGGGCCGGCGCTCGTCGTACAAGCTCCGCCACCGATGGGATCCACAAGAAAGAGGAAGAAGAGGGAGTCTCTACTCCAAATCCCTCCATTAGCTAGCTGACCTTCCTTGAAAGAACCACAAAACTAGCTAGGCCTGATCTCCTATATGCTGAGCCTTCTCTTTCCTTTTGTTTCCTGATATGATAGGGCTGACTCCAAAAAAGATAGATCAGCGGAGGCTCAGAGATGAATCTGTGTGCTACTGACCCCTAAAGAGAGAGGGAGAGAGGCTTCCTCGATCTGCCTAACATGCTACCCTAGTAGCAGCCTGCCTGCCTAAAGAAGGTGGGTGAATTTAGCAGCAACAGCCTGGTCAAGATGGAAAGAGGCTGAGGAAAAAGAAAGAAGAGGAAAACGGTGAGAAAAGAAGAAGGCCAAGAGCATCTGAGATGATAAGAAAGAGAGAGGGAGAGGGAAGAAAAGGGGACCATGAGCAACCCTGCATAGTCTCATCATCTGAGAGCATACTCATCACCATATGCAGGTCCTCTTTGGATGGTGACAGCATCAGCTCGGGGTTCATCCGGCAAAGCAAGACAAATGGGGAAGCCACGCAAAACTAGTTTAAGTAGCAGGACATGACCATATGGTCTTGTTTATGTGGTGTCTACAAGGATGTCTTATCTACCATCACATGTAAACTCAGAGGAAGCTCAGATCGGCAGATGATAAGATAGATCAGAGAGAGAGAGATTAGTTATGGTGGCGGGAATAGATACGGAGCAGGCAGGAATAGATACGGAGCAGCAGCAGTGGTCGCTTGTTGCTTCGCTGTGGTTTTTTCGGGGGTGCCTTTTGACTTTTTGGGCGCATGGGGTTTGGTACTGTGACCCTCTATCCAAGATAAGAAGTGGAGTGGCGTGGAGAAGAACACGCAATAATAGGACATGCAATTCTTGCAGGCACTATTGAATCGAAAGAAATCATGCACGTAATGATGTCATAAGTTGAAGCTTATCAACTTCTATAATAATTCTAATCTACTTTCTTAGATTACTCAAAGAGTAAAAAAAATAATGGAAGAAATGTGATAGACCACAAATCTTAATTGCAGATATTACGAATATTTATCGTTTCTTTCTCCATCGTTTAAGGCTTCTCCACGGTTGCAGCACAAAACCCATAAACCTCTCATTTAATGTCCATTCCTTTTCCCCAACCCCAACTTCTTCTTGAAACTTCACTTGGAAGCTGCTGCTCAAACTTCTGCATGTCAACTTCTTGGTGTAATCCACATGTCCATACAATCCTTACAATGATCAATAATCCACATGTCCCCATTAAACAAACACCTCTTTGTTATCTCAGTCTCCCCAGCTGATAGACATGTCCAAGACAAAGCTCATAGTTTGTCCCTTCCATCTCATACATCTCCTCGTTTCTGCCATGAAAGAGAAAGATCATTGGAGTGCCAAGACTTGTGAACCCTATGAACCGGGTGGGGGATGGCCTTGAAGCTTGAAGAGAGAGAGAGAGAGAGAGCGAGAGAGAGAGAGAGAGAGAGAGACCTTGCCTACCCTCTCTCACTTGTCTTGATCTCTGTCATCACTTATCTTTGGAGGATATTAGACCTTGGACCACTGTAGTCCCCCCTCCCTTGGCTTGGTCCAGTTTGCTGCACCACTCGTTTCTTCCCTTCTTACACATTAGAACGACGGAAACCAAGCCATGTTAAGCTTCACAACCTACAGTTACTGCTCTCGGAGGCAATTCAAGGGCTCAGACAAGAAGGCGTTGTGATCTTTACCGATGTGGAAGGCGTAGAAATGTACTGTTGGCTGTTCATCAGTGAATGAGAGACCTGAACTACTTTTGTACGAGTTGGAGTAATCATTATGGTAATGAGTAAAGAATGTGTATAAGATAGCCTGTCACTGTATTACACTTTGGGTTTCCATATCATATATTTCTCTCTCTTGTTTTCTTTCCTCAACTAATACTTTTGACTCAAGCACCGCGATATGTATGAGTCCTTGATCTTATCTTTTGAAGATAAGTATAGCTTAGGTCAAACCTTAATGCATCGTGACGAGTCATTTGATTCCATCGATACCAAATGTGTGATCCCATAGGTTAACTAGCATGTTAACTTCGTTTGATATAAATTATTATTTAAAATATTTAATTTAAAATTAATAATAATATATTTATTAAACTGTTATAAATCAATATTCATGAGACATATACTCAAAGTTTTCCTCTTGAATTATAATAAGAAATTGGGCTTGAGCTTCATAAATTGGGTTTACATTTTAGGCCGATGTGGGACTTGAGCTGATGAGTTGGGCCTACATGTTGGGCCTATATGGGCCGTCTCACCCTATGGCTCGTAGTCTCAAGAGATAGCCCGTATGCGTATTCCGCAAGAATACGTACCGTAAAGTGCCGACGATGCGGTCTTTAGTTGGGGTTTTAGGGTTTCCGTCTCAATTGCTCTACTCCTCTTACCCTCCTCTGCTTCGGCCATTACCAGGTGGAGGAAGGATTGTATAGGAATGGATCCTTTTGGGTCCTCCGCACCGTCGAGCGGGCCGTCGTCGGGTCCGTCTGCTGAGGCCATGATGGAGCAGATCAAGACCCAGCTTGCTCAGGCCTACGCCAAGGAGTTCCTCGAGGTCCCTATTCTTTGTCTCCTGCTTTTCTTGAATGTTTGGATGCATCGTTTCTTGAGAAATTGTTATGTGAACTATTAATGATTAGAAATTACTGTACCAAAAATCTTGTTGGACGATGATTTTTGTGGATGGGTTGAGTTTAAGATGTATTTGGTGGGATCAGCAAAGAATCATGAAGGAGTTGAATTTGCCTGCATTTGACTTTAGTTTGCTTATAAACAATTGCATACATGAGGGCAAAAATAGCATTCTGGAATTGAAGTGGGGTGCCTTCTCCAGTGTGTGGAGTTAACTGTTCTGTTCTGTAGTGGCTGTGAAAGTGTTGATATCACATTTTTGTGTGATCTATGTGAAAGTGTTGATATCGCATTTTTGTGTGATCTGATTGTTAGTGTTTCTTGACTCTTGTAATAATCTTTGATATTAGTATGTTTCAATCCGATCTCAGCAGGATTTTTAGAAAGTCATTTAGATGTCTAGCGCTGGAATAGTTGACCTCTTGAATATAATGCACATCAGGAGATAGACATATTGTTTTTCTTCAAGCACCAAAAATTATTAGGAATTGAGGATGATTCTGCTCCTTGGGGTTGCAGAAAAGCAAATGGATATACAACTAAACAATGTGTTCAATTTTTTTATCGTAAATCATTTAATCCAATGGAATCAAAGTTAGTTTGGTACTGGTAGTGTCAAGACATTACTTGGACTATAATCATCTGATGGACCAAGATTTAACTTGGAGATACACGATTCCAAAGGGATTACTGAAAGAATATAGTTAATTAACAGTTCCTCAATTGCTTGATAATGACTCAAAACAAATTTTGCTGCATACAGATTGATGTCACATATGCCTTCTGTGTCTAAGGTCTCAATATTACTTGAATGCCCAAGAAAGCTCAAGAATGAATTAGAAATAATGACATTATTTGTTAATAGGGATGCCTAAGTTCAGAGAAGCAAGGCTTTATACCTCTTTCGATCAGGGCCAGACAAAACTTTTACTTTTTTGCTTCTAGATTGAATTAAACTATGTGAAAACGTGCAAGATAAATTTATTGCAAAGTTGACATGCTTTGACATGAACTTGATGTAGAGCACTTTCAGAGGTCACTATGCGTTTTTACTATATTGCGAAGTTTCTATACATCCTTTGGTCATTTTATTGCAAAGTTCCCCTTTGACTACTATGTTTTCATGTTGTCAATTGTCGTATGTCATTTGAATTAAACAAGCATTAATTATGTATTTTTAAGCTGTGACATTTTAATAACAATGTTTTAGTAATTTGCACAAAAACACATAATAAAAGAAATTTATTTAAAATATAAAACAACTTGTGTGCAGCATGAATCGTCCACTAGCATAAGAATAATTTGAGAACCCCACCACATTTTTTGACAATCATAATTAACAAAGGGTTGGCATAAGTCACGTTTACTGGTAATGAAAGCATTACAAACAGAATAGGGAACAGTTGACAGATTAATTACCTTGCTTTTGTGATGGAAATGACAGAACCTGCTTGATGTTTCTGGATCAAGGTTCAAAAGATTATGACAGATTCGTGAGTGATACAGAATTTGGAGGGTTGGTTTAAGTGGATCAGCAGATGAGAATTAGTGAAAATTTATGATATTGGGTAAGGTTGCCTCAGTCTGCTGGATTGATTAGGAGTTATTGGGCTTGGTTAAAAATGCGCCTGAATCAATCAATATCCTTCGGAGATTACTAAAATCAATTATAACTGCATAGTATCTATTAATTAGCCCAGGATCAAACATATTGACTGAGATCAACTGAATTAGTCGGAATTGCTTGGATTGGATATGCTAATCCCAAATGAAGTTGTTTGTTGCAACATATTTAAAGAATTTCAGTCTGATTTTCCAAAGAATGGTTTAGTTGCCCAATTGTGGTGCAGGTTAAAGAACCATCACCAGAATTCACTATAAATCCCTAGAAACAATTAGGTAGAGCTTCAAATTTGTTAGATCCAGCTTGCAAGAATTAAGTTGCATCTTCTTCCTCGAACCAATAACTATTATATTTTGTTAAAATTTTCTTCTTCTTCTTGGGCATTGCAAGTTTCTTGCTTATTGATGTCATGACTTAAGTACTGATTGCTATCATTTCGAATTTTATTTGCTGGGAAATTCTCTACTGGTAATGTCTTATATATAAGTGAGCAGAAAATAGCAGTCGGATTGATCAGATGTTGAAGATGTGGAATGAACCTGCGGAATTTTTGGGTCACTCTGCTGAATTTAGCATGATTTGATACAGAAATGTTATGTTTTGTAAGACAGCCTTTAACTTCTTGTTAAACGCATTATGGTGGCTACTACAAGTAGCACCATCTGATAGATCCTGTTGAAATAATTTATCCACTTCCGGAGTTCAGAGTTTTAATTATGATTTTCAGGTATTTTAATGGAACTAGGAGAAATGAATTAAGAATTAGCAATGGCACTTCGTTGAACCTCTCAGCTAAACACATTGACTTTGTCTTTTTTTAGATATGCACACCTCTCTCTTTAAAAAAAGGGTGAAAATATCATCCTGTCCCATGTATTTTTTGTTCATAAATGAAGTCATATTCTGCACACGTCTTGGCATCTTTTCATCTCTGTACGCTGAACACATGCTTGTTAGCAGATTTAAGCTACTGTCTTCAGTGCAATAATTAAAACCACCTCACAGGATAGGTGGAAATGTGGTTGACCTGTTGATGGAACTTTGGATTTGTTTTCGTTGCTGTTGCATGTTTATGACTCAATTGGTGGCCTTCTTGATTTATGTCTGTGGTATATTTTTACTGATGTAAACTCCATATTGACTTTCAGGAACTTCCTCAATTTAGAGAATTGTGCCATATGCAGTGTCATATTAATGGAAAATGAAATAGATGACAGTGGCAATGGTTTAAAATTTTCATTCATGGTTCTCCATTCTTTTTGCACTTATTCATGTCATAGGGTCAATGTTTGATACCTATGTTACTGGTCATTGTTACTGATGGTAATTGGTTTGCTGCTTACATGTGCCACTCTTTTCGGTTATGCAGACTGTGGGAAGCAAGTGTTTTGCAAAGTGCATAACAAAACCGGGTACGAGCATAAGCGGGAGTGAAAGCAGTTGCATCTCTAGGTGCATCGATCGATACATTGAAGCTACTGGAATAATAAGCCGATCTCTGTTCAGCTCCCCCCACTAGTTTCCGGGACTTGAGCTCTGAGTTACTAGAAGAGATGCTGAAAATGATGAAGAGATGCCTTGATAATTATAAACAGATTTTATCTACTTTGATATGCCAGTTTGGACTATAATTCTTGAACATTTCTTGCATTAGATTCGGCCAATGACATATCCAAAAGAATGTATGCTTCAACATTCTTTTTCAGGAGCTGAAATTGCCTCGAATAGTGCTTTTTCTTATCTGGATGGGAATTTTATTCTGTGAAATGGATATCTTGGTTGTGACGTAAACTGATAGTGAACCTGTTATTGTTGGTCCTGGGTGGAAAATGTGGGCCCCATCTTTAACGACTTGTTCACTCTGATGATGGGAGGCGGATGGATACCGGAGGGTCCTGTTAACGACCGCGTGGGACCGACATGGGTTTCTCTCCGGTCATGAGGCGGGTAAATTTGATTGGTAAGGTATCGAAGCGAAGTGGAATAAAGCCACGAATCGCCATCGCGGAATCCACCGTTCTCTCTTGGATCGGCTCGTTCCCACGCAAAACAGTCTTCCTTTTTGGGGCTTCACAGAGAGACCGAGGAGTTCCGAACACAATCGCTCTCACCTTCTTTCCGTGGGTAAGATGAGTCTTCACAACGCCGAATCACTTCCGATTAATTTTCGTTTGCGTTTCGTGGTAGTCCATGGAGTTTAACGTTTTGATGGTAATAATTCTTGCAGCAATCTGTTCTTCTTCCTCTTTTCTTGATCGGTTTAGGGAAAACGTTTGATCAAATTTCTTTCTCATCGTCCGGGGGCGAATTGAGCTACATTGTCTGTTCTTAGATGGTTAGCAGCAGTAATTGTCAGTGTTGTGATAGATCTGTCGAAACAAAGATTGATAGTCGGTGACACGTTGGAACAATTAGGTTTTGAGAGGATATCTGCATGTCCATGGCGCCACGGTCTGTGTTTGCCTCATTTTAATCGCTCTCTTGGTTTTGCCTCAAATTGTGTGCCCAATTGATGGCTTTTGTCCGTGAAAGCATATCATTTAAGGTGAATTCCCTCGCGTCGATTGAGACGGAGCTCCCTTTCAGCTACTACAGTCTTCCCGACTGTCAACCACAGGGTGGGATCAAGAAGAGCGCCGGGAATTTAGTAGAGCTTCTCATTTGAGATCTTCCATGTCAACGTCGATGGATCCTTTTTTACTTGTGCACCACAAACCCACTAAATGAGGACAAGGTGAAGCTCCTGAAGCAGAGAACACCCGATCTCTATCAGGTCAACATGATACTCGACAATTTGCCTGTGAGGAGGTTCACCAAACGGAATGGCATCACCATCCAGTGGACTGTGCGAAGAGACCTGAGAAGATACGAGGGGTTGGACAAAAAGGCCCAAACTCAGCTGAAAGAGGAGCTGTCTGGATGGAAACTTGTCGTGAATGACGTCTTCGGGTAGCCAACTTGCTCGAAGCTGCTCTGCGTCGTGGTTGGAGATGACATACAGATTACAACCATGGTGGTTGAACAACTGTGTTTGCTGCTCTTGGATTGATCTCTCCTGCTTCAAGAGTCATGCTCTTGACAGGAACGATCGTTCTATATCTTTTCCTGGGAAGCTGCTGGGTATGTTGGAGTAAGGCTATGGAGGACAATAGAAGGTGGTTCACAGGGATCGAGATCTCTTTCCTGGTCGATTGTGTTTTTGTCGTCCGAGGGATTGTAGTCATCGTTCCTCAGCATTATGAACTTCTTGTAGCTGGGGAAGAAAAGCACACGAGCAGAGCCTTTGTGGTTCTGCATCTTGGTTCCTCTAACCCTTTGGGTTATTGCTTGGGCACTCAAGCGGAACCTATATAGTATCATGTTCTAACAAATCAGAGCTCAATAGAAATTCCTGCCAGAACCCTTCATGGCTCCTCGTCCTTGGTGCCAGAACTCTACCATTTGGGACCCTCTTTATTGAGCTCTTCTTTATCCTTTCCAGTGTTTGGCTTGGTAGGTTCTACAGTGTTTTTAGATTCCTCTTGATTGTTATTCCATTGTTTGTAATTGTCCTAACTTATATGCATCTCTGTGTAGAGGACTGGCAGTGGCGGTGGAAATCTTTCTTTTCTTCTGGATCAGCTGCCCTTTGTCAATTCCTCTAACTCCATGAACTACTACTTGGTATTTTACGTTAGGAGCTTGAGTGGGCTTTATATCCTTTACCTTGGCTATTCCCCTATCTCTCAGTTGAATTTTCTTTATTCATTTACAGTATGAAGATATTTATTTTACTTGTTTGTACATCATTTGTATTTAGTTTTCATATCTACTGCATATCTCTTCTGGATTTTGGTGAATTAGAATTAGTAATTTATCATCCCGATGAATTTAAGGTATATGTTGTTGACTGGGACAATATTTTTGGTGAAAGGTACATCTATAAAAAATATTTAAATTTCTTGACATTGTAAACTCTGCCAAGATAAATGCAATTAGTTCTGCTGAAGAATCATATCAGTTCAACTGTTCAATGCTATAGCTACATCTTTATTAGTCTATTGTTTGGAGTAACGTAGTTGAGCTAACAGTTACTCGGGTTTGCTGACCTGGCAACCGTGTGAAGTCAAAAGCATGTATCAGAGTCATCTCAATACTCAATAATTAATGGATTAATAGAATAAAGAAGGCCGTCATGTGCTGGATGATCATTCAATTAGCTTTCTTGGTTGTAATTCTTTTAATGCTTTATGATTAATGTGTTGGACGGTGGTCACGTAGCTAATCCTACAAAAATATTGTAATTGCAGGGAGGAGCAGCACTCATGACTCTTTTTGAATTCCTATTTCTCAGTACGTAGCACACAGATCGCCATTCTGGATTCGAGACTGACTTGAGATTTCTCTCCAGTTTCCACCATCCATTGTCGGCACAAGTGCAAGAACATGGCTGCTAGTGGTTTGACATCCGCGGAGCACCGTCTCTGGACCATCTCTTCTTCCCAAGTTGACAGGCAACAGGTACTCTTTCTTTCACTTAATACGGTCCTAAAGGGTGTCAAAGGAAGCTTCTCCTTGGCCCAAACTCATGAAACATATGCAATAGATTTGCGATGTTTATACTCGATTGTTATGACATTCTAGTGTTCACTTTGGCCCATGGCAATACTAGCCGAGATTCTCAATTTGTGAGAACGGACGGCAGAGACAGACAGCACATGGTGTCTCAACCACCTTCACCTGTGATCTCTCTACTCCTCTCCTATTTATTCGTCCCTCATATCAACTTCGTTACACTACCCATACCAATCCTCCCTTCTTCTTCTTCTTCTTCTTCTTCTTCTTCTTCTTCTTCTTCTTCTTCTTCTTCTTCTTCTTCTTCTTCTTCTTCTTCTTCTTCTTCTTCTTCTTCTTCTTCTTCTTCTTCTTCTTCTTCTTCTTCTTCTTCTTCTTCTTCTTCTTCTTCTTCTTCTTCTTCTTCTTCTTCTTCTTCTTCCACATTCCCTGGCTCACCCACCTCCAACTGCATCATGGGCTTTCCTTCTGTTTGCTACTGCGTCATCCTCCCCAAGCCTCTACTGCTCGTTGTCCAGCTCGTCGACCTCGTCGTCTCCTTCACCATCTCCTGCCTTGGGCTGTGCCCACCGCAAGAAGTCTCCGCTTATCCTTCGCCGGCGAGTGCAGTCCACCCTTCTGTGATCAAGAGGAGCCTCCCCATCGTTGAATTCTCGACCCCGAGGAGGAGTCCGGTGCCGCTCGAAGGCGACGAAGCCGTTTGCGCGGTTTGCTTGGGGACGCTGGAGGAAGGAGATGAGGTGAGGGAGCTGGGAAACTGTTGTCATGCATTCCATCGCCTGTGCATAGATAAGTGGGTCGACGTGGGTCGGGTCACCTGTCCGCTGTGCAGAACTCAGCTGCTGCCGAGGGGAAGGGCGGAGAAACAGCAGTCGGTAATGGCAGTCGAGTTTATGTGAAGATCTTCTTAGAATTCAAATGGTACAGAATGTGTAGAAGACTGGATTATATCTTTGGAGTTTTTATTGGAGCTAACAATTAAGCTTAATTAAAATAATGTGCTGATTATTAAGTAATATCTATCAAACTGTAACGTTCTTTATAATGACAAAATGGATCCCGGTAATGCCTAAATCGGGTTCGGGTTCGGGTTCTATTCTTCGGGTTGGAGGATGGAAGATCCGGATCCGTGTGGATTCGAGCGTGTGGGTGTTTGCCTCCCCGAGCCACTATAAAATCGGCATCTGTTCGGATACTATCACCGTTCGCGTGGAAATGGAGCCGGATCTCCTCAAATCATCGCTTTTCCACGCCGATCAGCGGCTCTGCTCCGCCGAAATCCTCCCTCCTTCGCAGGTTTGCAGATCACGATCTTCTCTCCTCCTCGTCTTCTTCATCGTTATATGCTTTGTTGGCTCGAAGTTTCTCTTGCAATGGTCTCCAGGTGCGGTCAAGAATCGAAGTCGCCGTCCTCAATTTCCTTAAGAACCTCACTGCTTCCAACCCCGCCATATCCAATCTCCCCTTGGTCTGTCTGTCTGTCTCTCTCCTCTCTGTTTCTCTCCTTGTAGTAGCTTTGCTTCTAATCTGTGCTACAAATGGGTTGGTAAGACGAGTTGCCTCTTGGGCTCTTCGTGCCTATATTTGGACGATCGGTTAGAAATAGTTGTACTAGAATCGTGGACATTAACTCTCTTCCTGATTTGTTTCGATTTTTCGCTTCATAACATGATTTAGGGTTTCCATGGTGTTTGCCGAAGTAGTCATCTTATTGCCATATCTGATAGCACCATTTTGATGAGGTAGATCAGTAGGAAGTACGATAACAGTGGGCTACGTCATGGGCTTTTGAGTGATGTTTCTTCGGTCTTTCTCTCGCACTCTGTCTGCACAAGGGCTCTCATGAGAGCAAATGATGCGAAGGCGTTTGTTAGAGGTGAGAAATCTGAAGCCAGGACTTGTTCCTCGTTCGCTATGTTCGCATCTTGCATGTTCATGTTGTTCTTATGTTTGTTGGGTTGCTATTGTAGTGTGGATGGTTATGGCAATGTGCTTTCGGATTCTTGTCCAAGGGAAGCTTGCTACCCAGAGGGAGCTTTTCTATAAGCTTCTTTGTGACGCACCTGAATATTTCAGGTCACAGCGTCAGGTCAACAGAGCAGTACAAGGTCATTTTTCCCTTTCTACTCAAAATAGTGTCGTTTATGTCTTATTGCTTAAGTTTGCTGTATATCCATTGCAGATGTTGTGGCATTGCTCCGTTGCACTCGGCATAGTCTAGGCATCATGGCATCCAGCAGAGGTGCAGTTATTGGACGCATGGTGTTAGAGGTGCACTCTCCTAACTTATGTTAAGGTTGTATTTTGCAGATGTGACATGTAGGATTCATGTTTGTAGATATTACTGCCATGGGAGTCAACCTACAGAACAACCAAAGATTTTGAAAATATATCAACTGTAATGTTATTTCCCCTTTCTTAGAATTACATGAGATATTTGATGGTTGATTTAAAGTGTTCCTTGATCTTAGGAGTCTGGTGAACAGATTGTTGATTGTTCCATGATTGGACATGCTGGCTATGCTATAACTGGAGACCTTTGTACGTTGAGCAAACTTGTTCTTCATTCTGATGCTCGATATATCATTATAATAGAGAAGGTACATTCAGGTCTCCCGTGATTTACTTATGTTGACAATTTCTTTTCAGTCTAATTAATTTATGTTCTATAATTCGAGTAGGATGCTATATTTCAGCGGTTGGCAGAAGATCACTTCTTCAATCAAATACCATGCATATTAATCACTTCCAAAGGATATCCTGATATTGCCACAAGGTAGAAGCAAGTGTTATTCTAGTACATCAGTTTGTTCTTTCTTATATATGGGGAGACCTACATGGGAAATGTTGAGGTTGAAAATAGTGTGTAGGATCAGGTACAAAAGGTCTTGCTAAGGACAGAAATGTGGAAATGCATTTTTGGAACATCACATAATCATAACTTTTCATTTGGCTGGTGTTGTCGTGCAAGCCTTTCTGTGCTATTTGGTTGAGCTCATACAAGTGTGTGGATGCTTGAGTGTGGAGGGCGTCTTGCATTCTGGTAGGGAGTACCAATAGACAGCTATCTCTGTTTCACATGCCCATGTACATTGTATATCAAAGATGAAAGCCTTTTATGGAATATTGTATATCAAGAACAGATACATGGAATCTTGGATATAAATGTTTTAGAAGACAGTTGAGAAAGCCTTTTATGAGGTGAAAGTTATTATCAAAGTTTAGGAACAAATTTATGTCATTTATCAGATATTAGATAAACCTGGGTTGGGATTATTGTTTTGATGAAAAACTGATAGTTTCTTTCTTTCTTTTAAAGGAAAGAAGTATATGCATGTGTTTTCTTTTTTGCTGTTTAGAGCCATATTGTTAATTTGGTTGCTTCTTGATTTTAATGCGATGATTCATAGACATGGAAATACAAATGCTTTGTATCTATATATGCAGTGAAAACTGCATCTTTGGATGTTACCACATGCTATTACATGCTCTAGCAATTTTTTTTAGCTTTTCCCCTATCATGAACCTTTCATCATAGCTTGGTTGGTTTCACTTCTCAATTTTTTTTATGACTGGATCATGATATGGGTCATGGAGATAAACTCACCAATTCTAAGGTAAGATGGGTTATAATGGCTATTTGGTTGAGCTCATACAAGTGTGTGGATGCTTGAGTGTGGAGGGCGTCTTGCATTCTGGTAGGGAGTACCAATAGACAGCTATCTCTGTTTCACATGCCCATGTACATTGTATATCAAAGATGAAAGCCTTTTATGGAATATTGTATATCAAGAACAGATACATGGAATCTTGGATATAAATGTTTTAGAAGACAGTTGAGAAAGCCTTTTATGAGGTGAAAGTTATTATCAAAGTTTAGGAACAAATTTATGTCATTTATCAGATATTAGATAAACCTGGGTTGGGATTATTGTTTTGATGAAAAACTGATAGTTTCTTTCTTTCTTTTAAAGGAAAGAAGTATATGCATGTGTTTTCTTTTTTGCTGTTTAGAGCCATATTGTTAATTTGGTTGCTTCTTGATTTTAATGCGATGATTCATAGACATGGAAATACAAATGCTTTGTATCTATATATGCAGTGAAAACTGCATCTTTGGATGTTACCACATGCTATTACATGCTCTAGCAATTTTTTTTAGCTTTTCCCCTATCATGAACCTTTCATCATAGCTTGGTTGGTTTCACTTCTCAATTTTTTTTATGACTGGATCATGATATGGGTCATGGAGATAAACTCACCAATTCTAAGGTAAGATGGGTTATAATGGCTATTTGGTTGAGCTCATACAAGTGTGTGGATGCTTGAGTGTGGAGGGCGTCTTGCATTCTGGTAGGGAGTACCAATAGACAGCTATCTCTGTTTCACATGCCCATGTACATTGTATATCAAAGATGAAAGCCTTTTATGGAATATTGTATATCAAGAACAGATACATGGAATCTTGGATATAAATGTTTTAGAAGACAGTTGAGAAAGCCTTTTATGAGGTGAAAGTTATTATCAAAGTTTAGGAACAAATTTATGTCATTTATCAGATATTAGATAAACCTGGGTTGGGATTATTGTTTTGATGAAAAACTGATAGTTTCTTTCTTTCTTTTAAAGGAAAGAAGTATATGCATGTGTTTTCTTTTTTGCTGTTTAGAGCCATATTGTTAATTTGGTTGCTTCTTGATTTTAATGCGATGATTCATAGACATGGAAATACAAATGCTTTGTATCTATATATGCAGTGAAAACTGCATCTTTGGATGTTACCACATGCTATTACATGCTCTAGCAATTTTTTTTAGCTTTTCCCCTATCATGAACCTTTCATCATAGCTTGGTTGGTTTCACTTCTCAATTTTTTTTATGACTGGATCATGATATGGGTCATGGAGATAAACTCACCAATTCTAAGGTAAGATGGGTTATAATGGCCTTCCCATACCCCACACCTTTAGGAGCTCATAAACTAGCTGTTCGTTTTTATGATTTCTTAATAAAATATTATCAATTTATTTAAACTATATTTATTATGTAACGTCCTGGTTTAGTCCCACAGTTGAAGTTGGCTAAGACTAAGATTAATTTGGTCTAATGGACATTCTACTGTTAACTTCTATTTAAATATTTTGGACCTATGGTTCAGGCTTAGCAAAGTTAACAAGTCAATTATCCTGTCAAGTCAGATCGTAACAGTTGGCATAATAGTCGATCCAATATAGGCCATGGTAATAGACTCGAGTAGGAAATGACTACCCATGAATAGGGCTTAAGAGCACATTGATGTCGAACCAACATTGGACTATGTCTCACATGCATCATACTAACGTCTTATTCTGAGTTATGCTGGGCCTTGATGAAGACGTCAGTCCCTTAAATGGGGGATTTGTAACACCCGATTTAGTCCCACATTGGAAGCAGGGGTTTAAATAGGTGCTCGGGCACTCACCTAGGTGCTCAGGTGAGGCGAGGTGAGGTCCAAGCGCCTCAAGCCTCGACCAGGTGGCATGCACCTGGGCGCTTGCCTGAACCTAGGCATTGGGTGCCTCGGGCGAGCACCCGATTAAAACAAAGCAACTGAACCAAAGTATTAAGTCTGGTTGGTTGAACAGTAGCTTAGGTGGTTCGATTGAACCAGCTAAATTATATAAAGTTACTAAATCTATGCATGCAAAACCCGCCCCTTGTGTGACCCTAAGCCACAAACCCTACTTCATGTGTAGCTACTGCCTTCGCCGTCATCGCTTCCTCTGTCGCTACATTCGCCGTCAATGCACAGGACCGATGCTTCCTCTGTCGTTGACGGACGAGCCCGAAGGTCTAGCTTTCATGTGCAGTTCCCTCCACCTTTGCTGCTTTCATGTGCAGCTCCTTCCATTGTCGAGGAAGAGGAGTATAACTTCCACTACTACTGACCGATACATCTAAAGCTTCCTCCACCCACGATGTCACCATCCACAACTTCCATCATCACCGCTATCATCGTCTGAAGCTTTCTTCGTCTCTACTGTTGTCGTTCACAACTTCCTTCGTCGTCACTACTACTACCATCCGCAACTTCCTCCGTTGCTACCACCGTCATCCGAAAGTTCCTGTCGCCCTCTCCTTCCCTACTTTCCACCATCAATGACTCTTTTCTCTCCTCTAACTACTGTTAACAGTAGATTGTTAAATATTATTATCATATAATAATCCCTATTTAAATTTTAGCACTGCTAATCTCTATATTAATTATTTTTTATTTTTTATATTTTAATATTTTAAAATGTCTCGTTTTGCTTGAGCGGGCGCCTAGTGCCTTAGGCATTTTCAGACTTTAGTGTCATTTGGCGCCAAACGCTTTTTAAATCATTGATCGGAAGTGGACGAAAACTAAGATTAAGTTATAAGGGTTCGATGGATGTATTACTATTAACTTTTGTTAAGCATTTTGGATCAGTGGTTTTGTCTCAATGAAGTTAACAGGTTAGTTATCCTATCAGGCCGCATTATGACATACTATTTCTAATTAATAATTAGTCCTTGTGACCACTTAGTCTATTGTATTATGCACATATTAAATTAGCTATTATTTTTTCTTTCTGTTTTACCCTTTCTTGTCTCATACAGTTGAATTTTTGCTAGATCAGTGTTACAAACAGGAAGTTTAACCCATGTTTAACAGTGGTGGACACATTATATACAAGTTACAAAACAAGTCTGCCTAAACCATCCTGACTATTGCTGACCTTGGGAGCAGAAGCTTTTCATCATCTCTGGAAAACAGAGAGGGACATCATAAGAGTGAAAGCAGCCTTATAGAAGTTCCTGTTAGATACTTTTATTTGTACCTTTCTAGTTGACCTTTATACTGGAACTAAATGCAAAATCAAGGTCCATGCAAATTGTCAGACATTTTGTTTCTAGTGTCTTGTAAGTCTTTTGTTGCCATCACAATGTTGACACTAATAATCTGGTTGATTCTTTATGACTAATTTTATCTCTAAACAGGTTTTTACTGCATCGGATAAGCCAGACTTTTCCAGACATGACAATCTTGGCTTTAATGGATTGGTGGATCCTTCTAAGTCCTCTTATTATGTCATTCTTTCGATGATTTACTCATGTGTATATAATTGCAAAGTTTTTGCAGGAACCCAGCTGGATTGGCAATACTATGTACCTACAAGTTTGGAAGCATAACTTCTGGTTTAGAGTCATACAGATATGGTACTTCTTTCAACAACTCATGCTGGAGAGTATGCAGACATTAGTTAATAAAATGTGTCTATCTGATTACAATTACAGCTTGCAATGTTAAATGGCTTGGACTGCGAGCAGATGATCTGCAAATTATACCTCAACAAGTGATGATGCAGTTGAAGCCGCATGATATAAAAACAGCTAAAAGCCTAATGTCTTCCAAGTTGTTGCAGGTATGCAAGATTAATTTGCCAGTTTTATGAAATTTGGTCATATTCTGTATAATAATTTGTATTAGATGGCCATATGCAATGTAAAAATGCCTAAATACAGAAAAATGATTCATAAGTTGGAGACGGGAGGGAAAAGAAATGCATTCTTCGTGGTTAATTTTGCCAATTATAAAGAAATTGGCCAAAAACTGAAGTAGATAGATCGAAAACTTTAAACCCCAAAATACATTTGGCTATGGATCAACATTATAGATTAGCCTTAAATTTTTTGACTTCGCCAATTGGGGAGCTATTTTACTGAAATACCTCTGACATTCACCTATCCACTGGAAATATCCTTTATAGCAGATATTATTTGCTTTTGCAAGTACATCATGTGATTTTTTATGAATCGCATAGTACCAACTTGATAAGATTATCTCAAAGATCTATTCAAGTCATATGGCAAAATTTTCATGTAATCTCAACATGTAGCATGAAGGATATTATCTCCAGAGAGATATTTTGGTAGTTAGGTCAGAGTATGGGCAGTCAACAGGGTAGGAGTCCCGTGAGTGAATTTTACGTGAGATAGTATTGAGCTCCATCCTTGATTCTCAGCTCTTAGGATTGTGGAAACTATTTTTTTTCCATTGATATTAGACTATTGAGGTTTTATGCTGCCACTTCAATTACTTTCCATAAACATGCTCGTGTATTGCCTCCAGAAAAAGAGGATAATAGCCAATTGATCTAGTAATAAATAAGGTTTACTAGCTACCAAATTTTTATAGTGTTGTGGGAAAGATTGACATAAGTATTTTACATTTGCAGGAGAGGTACCAGGCTGAGTTATCATTGATGGTTGAGAGGGGCCATCGTGCAGAAATTGAAGCTCTGTACTGTCATGGATTTGATTTCTTGGGAAAATATATAGCAAAGAAGATTGTACAGGCTGATTACATTTAATGGCACCTTCATTTTCAACTAAAGTCTCCTTGTAGATCTTCATGCTACTTCTTGAGCAATCTTTTCACCTTTGATTGGCATCTGACTGAATGCAGTGATACTACTCCACGAAGTAAGACAGAGAAGAGCAGCAAGGTTCATCGGAGAGGCAAACGGTAAGCGACATTGGATCTTCATGTAAGTGCGACTCTACAACTCAGCAGTCTCATAACTTTCATAGATCTAATGCTTCTAAGTAGGTGCTTTTTACCTGGTCTCTCATACTGTTTTCTCATTCTAAGCGAAATAACGTTCTCTTACTTGCAAATTTTGGTCCAAGAAAATGGTCTTTTTTATGTTACTTTGGCTCATAGAAGGTCAGTGTTGACGAGACCGTATGTGCTTCGTAAGCATTTATCAGGTCATTAACAACAACAATATTCTCTCTCTCTCTCTCTCTCTCTCTCTCTCTCTCTCTCTGTAAAATGATCCACTCGAGGATAAATGATAACATTGTCTCGACAGGAACGCAGTTTCAGCGAAGAGAGCAATGCGCAGGCTCGTGCGCGCACACGCGCGGACGCGGAGGGAGACGAGCGCCAATTGCTGCAAAAGGAAGTAACGCCACAGCCGACAGTTACGGTGGTGGGCGAGGAGATGCTCGTGGTTGGGATCTAACCACATTCGAGAGCAGACGACCGGAGCACGCAGGACTTGACAGGTGTGTCCCCATTCCTTCTCTGTGCCCGTCCTCCTCATGTGCGAGTCAGAGAGAGAGGACGAGATGCGGGGCCATCGTTGGCTTCTTCTCCCCATCTCCCTCTCCCCCACCGTCATTGCAACCCTCTCTCTCTCTCTCTCTCTCTCTCTCTCTCTCTCTCTCGAGATGGGGGGCCATCGTTGGCTTCTTCTCACCACCTCCCTCTCCCCCACCGTCATTGCAACCCTCTCTCTCTCTCTCTCTCTCTCTCTCTCTCTCTCTCTCGAGATGGGGGGCCATCGTTGGCTTCTTCTCACCACCTCCCTCTCCCCCACCGTCATTGCAACCCTCTCTCTCTCTCTCTCCCTGTAGGTTTTGTTCTTTTGTTTTGCTGGCCCGTGACGTGCCCATGGATGGACAGAGGGATGGAGGGAGTGCAAAACATGGACACGAACTCTTGCAGCTGTCGCAGCTGGGGCCTTGTCGTGCATGAGATTCTTGCACACCAACATGCTTTGGTTTCTGCAACTACGGTTTAATTGCCTGGCATATGCAGTAATCTTGATCGCCCACCTGATGATAGATTTCCAAGTGTTTGCCAACACTTCCCCACCTGTAATGTTTGAAGAACTGCAACTCAGAGTTCAAAGAAAATCGAAGAGTTGAAGCACATAGTTCTCGGTAGCCTATCTTCACTGGCCAAGAGGGAATTTGCACGTTTAGAGGGCAAAATTAGTAGTACCACCCGTCCTCTCTACCTGTGCCTTGTGCAGTACATAGGAGACGAGCAAACTCCAAGGACTGTACCTGCAGATTAATTAGCTCAATAGTCATGTCTCTTGTTTGCTTCTGTATTACTACTCCTATGGCTTAGGAAGTTTGCTACCAAGACACCTGCAAGGACTACATATATTAATACTTAAGGGTATCCCTACAAGACAAATGACCTAGTGATTAGGTGGCATCAGTGTTCAAGGAACAAATGCAACACCAACTTTTCTTTTGCATGTTGGCAGTTCACAACTGGCCTGTACACAAGGCCTTGCAAAACCCTAGACAGATACCCCACCAACCTTTGTTCTTCCGTGGGCTACTACTCTCTCTACTCGATGTATCCGTGCACGTGCACGTGCATGGCATGCATGCAAATGCTTCTGACACAAAGACATGATATTTGATTAGGGGCTCTGGTGCCCTTTACTCAACAAATGCCAAAAAGATAATAATGATGCTTTCCTTGGATTCATTCCTTTAGGCGATGTTCTTCGTGTAGAGGCTTCATCAGCGTTTGTTGAATCAAAAAAGTTGCCTCCTTTTTTCTATTTGATATGTTTAAACTCAACATGCAAAACCTAATGATGCATCATGGTGTTTAGTGGAGGATGATAAGATACGTGGTGTTAGTTCAAAAAGGTCCTCCTTCCTGATGTGATTAATATGTTTTTTTGTTCCTTGTGCGAAGAATATCAAATTATTAATCATCACGTTAAATATCAAATTGTTGTGACATGCTTTAGAAAACAATTTATTCCAAAAATATCTCAATTATTTTTCACCTACATCTCACATCACTCCTTTCAGCGTGTAGGTAGGTAGAATATTCTATTTTCTCCTGTTTCCGCAGTCCTCACCGCTTCATCGTGGCACGCATGGCTTGCTAACGCGTGGCTCATCCCCTGCGCCACGGCCTCGTTAATATATCTATCTGGTCATCATTTGGTCTCCCCAATTCACATCTTTTCCTAGGCTTCCTCCGTCTACCGTATCATCGTCGTCAGCCAATAGCCACGCAGGTCAATTTGTTTCCGTGTCTTTGTCCTCCCACCGATGCATTCCCGAAATGTTTCTTCTAACATTGATCGGGACGAGCTCGATCACTCAAAGATTTAAAATTCCAGTTATATTATTGTGATCAAACTCTGGTACACGAATTCTGTCTGTCAAATAGGAAATAGATACACGATTGACGTAACAAGTTAGTCTCGCTTGCTTGTGTTGGCCACCCATCGATACCGCCTTTGATCTGACATCCAGCTTTTTTCTTTATTATTATCCACATGTGATGATGACGATATGTTCCCATGCACATACTGTACATCTCCATTCCATGCAAAGTAGCACATGTCTTCTCTGCCTATATATATATATATATATATACGCGTGGATGCCCCGGAAAGCAAAGCACATAATTCACGGCAGCGTCCTTTCGCACGTGTATGGCGCGTGTGGGATTCATGCCGCCTGGAACGAGATGCTCATCCTTTTTCTCCTAGCTGGCGTCACCCCCGTATCATTTGTTTAACCTTCTTCCTATCTGTGACCTTCTCAGTCTCGGAGACTCGGCAGCGGAATTAAAAGAGAGGTAGAGAAGGGGAAGCGGATCTCGAAGGTTTCCTTCCACGACTATCGCAGCGACAAAAAGGAGAAGCGTTCGATAGAGAGAGGTAGAGAAGGGGAAGCGGATCTCGAAGGTCTCCTTCCACTTGTATCGCAGCGACAAAAGGAGAAGCGTTCCCTATTGACTCACAGAAGCAAAGCTAAGACTTGGAGAGAGAAGATGCAGTCGGGATATGGAGGAGTGTCTGAGATCCAACAATTCATGGTGGATAGCTGCGGCTCTTCCCTCTTCTCCATGTCTACGGCGAACCCAAACCCTGCAGCTGCAGCTGGGGCGGCCGCGGCCACCCCCACCAACATCCACCCCGTGCCCCTTCACCCCCTCTTTAAGTACCATCCCCTCCCTCAACCTCACCACCCGCAACCCCTGCCGCCGCCGCCGCTGCTGCCTCCCCACTTCTCCCACTTCCACTCCATCCCCATCACCCAGCAGCTCTTCCATCAGACCACCCACCCGTTCCAGCTCTTCCACCCTCAGCAGCACTATCTTGAACCCAGAAGGTTCATTCCGCAGCACCACCTCGGCCTCGACCAGGAGTCGGCTCCCGAGACCTCCCCCTCGCCAACACGAATCATCCCCGGCAGCAGCAGCGGCGGCGTCGGCGGAGGGCCGTCGTTCTTGTCGGCCTCCATGAGCTTTAAGCTGGCGGTGAACGAGAGCAGCGGTGGCGGCAGCCCACAGGGGATGAATGATGATGACGGCATTTTGCAAGGAGATGATGCGTCGGAGAGTCGCCTCCACCACTGGCAGAGAGAAGATGAGTCTGCCATCAAAGAGCTATCATGGTAATAATTGGCATGCACCTAGAATCTGCAACGAGATCTGAAGTAGATTTTTGTCAAGTATTCCCACTACTCCATGCAATCTAGCTTCGATTTTGTTTCATGTGTGTCTCGCAACAAGATCCGAATTAGATTTTTTGTCTAGTATTCCCACTAATGCATGCAATCTATCTTCAAATATGTTTCATGTGCTAATGCTCATGAGTCTTGATCTTTCCAGAAAAGAAGACTAAAAGAGCAACTAAAAAGTCTTCATCATATCATTTGGATTCGAGTCTCTTTACAGTTCTTGGATGTTCTGCTGCTCTAACTCGACTCGTGTTTGAACCACTGCAGGAGGCCACTGGATATAGACTACATCAGCAGGAACAACAAGAGACGCAAGGACGAGGAGCTCGCCGCCTCAAATGGCCGCTACACCAAGAAGAGCAAAGAGGTCGCCGGATCCGATCATGTGCAAGTCGCCGGCGGCGGTGGCAGCAGCAACTACAAGATCTTCAGCGAACTCGAAGCTATCTGCAAGCCCGGAGGCAGCAGCACGAACCCCGGTGGTGGTACCAATAGGACTGGCTCAGGCTCTGCTCTCACCGGCGACGAGACCCCCTTCTTGCATGTCACCCCAACGGCTCCTCTGGGACTGCCTGCGGTCGATCGCGTCGGCGGATCGGAGACGTCGGCAGGAGAAGAGGCAACGGCCCAGGAGTTTTCTAAGGGAAACGGGAGGCGGAGGAGGAAGCGGTGGCAGCGACAGCTGAGCTCGGTGGCCGCCTTCTTCGAGAGCCTCGTGAAGCAGCTCATGGACCACCAGGAGGGCCTCCACGGGAAGTTCTTGGAGGTGATGGAGAGGAGAGAGCAGGAGAGGACCAGCCGCGAGGACGCGCGGAGGAAGCAGGAGGCGGCGAAGTCCAGCCGTGAGGCTGCGGCGAGAGCGCAAGAGCGGGCTCTCGCCTCCTCCCGCGAGGCCGCGATCATCTCCTTCATCGAGAAGATCACCGGTGAGAGCCTGAATCTCCCTTCCAAGCCCCAATTCCCATCTCTCACACCCGACGCCGACGACGCCAACAAGGAGGACAACACCACCGACACCGACAACCGCCAAATCGAGCCGTGCTCCGACACCTTCAACAATGGCGATCCAGATAGCAACAAGGTGTTTCCGAGTACACGTCGATGGCCGAAACCGGAGGTCCAGGCACTGATCCGCGTCCGGAGCGGGCTCGAGTCGAGGTTCCAGGAGCCGGGGCTGAAGGGGCCGCTGTGGGAGGAGGTTAGCGCGGCGATGGCGACGATGGGCTACCACCGGAGCGCCAAGCGGTGCAAGGAGAAGTGGGAGAACATCAACAAGTACTTCCGGAAGACGAAAGAAAGAGGGAAGAAGCGGCCGCAGCACTCCAAGACCTGCCCTTACTTCCACCAGCTGGACCAACTCTACTCCAAGTCTCACAACCACACGCCTAATCCTTCCACCTCTTCCCCTAATGCAGATGTAGCCACCGCCAATGCTTCTGGAGGCAGTGACGACCGACGGAAAGACAACTCCGATCTACTCGACGCGATCATGGCACCTAACGATGGCCACAGCTTCAAGTTCTCTGATATGGCCACTTTAGGTTTCGATTTCAGCAGCAAAGGCGACGAGAGCGATCAGGCTACTGCTGCAAAGGGCTCTCTCGTGTCTCATCCGGAGCACGATGATGAAGAAGATGAAGATGACAACGACCAGGGTGGCGGTGGCGGTGGGGAACAGTACGAAGAAGAAGAAGAAGAAGAAGAAGAAGAAGAAGAAGAAGAAGAAGGGGGGGGGGAAGGCCAAGGCGAAGAGAACCTCTGCAGACCAAGGCTTCCGCTCGATCAAGAGGAGGACGAGCTACATGATTCCAGCGTCTTCTTCCAACGCCTCCAATCCTAAAGTTGCAGACACGTAATTTGCTCTCCTCCTCCTCCTCCTCCTCCTCCTCTCTCCTCCACATCCTCTCTCTGAACTCACATCCAATGAGGCCGTATAGATTAGTTCTAGTAGCTGAATCCAATAAACCATGCTTGTATATTCGACCTATCAAGCAGAAATTATAGGTGTACTGTATCATTTCCTTCTTTGATTTCCTCTATCGTGTGGAACGAGAACAAACGCCTTCACTTCACTGGATCATGGCAGGCGACTTTGTCCTATATCAGGGATGATTGAAGCCTGTCATCGGTGCTACGATATGGATGTGGGCCTCACCTGCAATGTGGATCCAAAACACGCAGTATAGCTAGTGCGGACAGCTGCTGCTGCTGCTGCTCCAGGCATGCACGGTTTTGTATCGGGCTGATGGCTTGGTTGGTGTGTTGCAGACCGTAGCATGTGATGGAGAAAGGGTTTTCTTGTGGTGGAGTAAGCGAGATGGAAACACACACGTCCGTATGCAGTTGTCGGAAAGTTGGACGGAAATGGGACGCCCTCTTCTCTCGATTCTGTGTGGTTGGTAATGGATTCGTTATCCTGTACACATCCCAGAGCTACCATTGACGTGCAACGAAGGTTGCTGTGCTGCTTGGTTGGGTGGAAGGGAATCCAAACACGCATTCACAGCCCTCTCTCTCTCTCTCTCTCTCTCTCTCTCTCTCTTAGTTCTTTTCAGGTTTGACCATCAGCCACAGGGAGGGACGGAAGAAACTAATCGTATTCCGTCAGTGACTGCATATTAATCTTGGTTGCGGAAATCTGAGGGTAGATTCTTCCTGCGTGTGTTGGTGGTAGAAGCAGAGCCGCGTGAGTGCTTCGTATGGTCACCCATGTTTTGGGGCAAATGCAGTGAGGTAGGTTGGGGACCAAAAGCTTGTTTCTTCTGCAATTATTATTATTATTATTATTAGTTCATGCGTATTATTATTGAGCTTAGATTCCGACAGATATGCTAATGCTAGTTCATATTTGACGTAAAACTAACCAGATCGAGGTGATGCCAACATAATTTATGTGACTCGATCCCGCATATCCAGGCTGAAGATTAGGGTTTTGACATGGACAAGTTTGTTCGTTTACAACATCGATCCAGCACTAAAGTCATCATGTCAAAGACATTATTGTAATCCTTCGTAGTTGGTGCATCAAATTTGGTCATTATTGGTCAAACAAGTTGGGTATTATTTTTATAATTAGAATATTCGTTTGATTTGATGGTGATGTATAAGATCCGCTTACCAAACATTATGGGTTTGAACTCTCATCAAAAAATGTCATTTAGGTGCATATCATCTTATTCTACCATTCCTTCGAATATTGATAATTACGTTATCAGAAGATAATAAAAAGTCTTAATCAAACGATTCCATCCTGTCAGCAAAACCTGAAAAATATTCTTCGAATATTTATTTTATTACACAAAATATTTTTCTGACGAGAAGCAATTAATCGACTATAAAAGATGAGTTAATGGACGATGGATTTCATGATATCATGTGTTGTTCTTTGTATGTTTCAATTAAAGATAGATATTTTCCTTCATAATATCATGGCTAACTGTTGCATTTTCCCTCGATCATCATCATCATCACCTGTTTAGTCCCGCAAAAGTGAACCAAGATTAAGATTATGAGTTGAACCCTAATATACATCATCAAAAAGTAACCTAAAACTAATATTACTGTGACATCTTTTTTTAATGCCTAAGATGTCTATAATGCAGTCATGGTGACAAAAATAACATGATGATAGACTTCACTATGCCCTCAATGAAGACTAATCTTATTTAACACATATTCAAATATGGTTTACCAATATTCAAAAGGAAAAAAAAAAATAAATTAAAACATGCTGCATGTAAGCCATGGCATATTCCAAGGAAACAAGTTAGCATTATTTTCCCCTACAGCTTGTAGTAATAGGAGTGCAAGAAATCACTCGTATACATAAAAAAAAAAAAAAAAAATTGAAATGGAGAGAGAGGAACGTCACATGGGTATTCCATGATTGATGATCCTCGAGAGGGCACCATTAAGAGCCTTCTTTTCTTGCTTGATCTGAGAAGAAATGGTGGAAACCTACACGCAGAATACAAGTAGTTCTCATCAGAAACATTCAACAGGAACTCGAGCACAACTGTTTTGGAGTTCAAATAAAGGTTGGTCATAAGGTGTTCAGTGTTACCGTTGCAGAAATCCGATTTGTGTCATGTATAAATTTAGCTTATTAAGAGTCTATAAGTATGCAGTGCACTTCCATTCTCTAGATCCAGAGAGTACATGTCAAAGTCCAATTTTGCTTCATTAAATTTATACTAGCATGTGAAATTGTGTTTTATGCCGAAATCTCTATATGTTCATCTCAGCTGTCACTTGCTGTGGTATTAACCCAGTTATGTAACCTTAGATTGCAACTCCTGTAAGAATGACTCCCTATGACTGACACCATGATCTTACAACAGTAGTGTATTAGAAAACACTTAATTGGACCAACCAAAGTTGGGCTGCATGAATCACCTCTCTCCTGTAAACTTAAGTTGAAGTTTTCTAAAACAATTCAATAACTACTTGAAGAACCACAAGATTATATCCATAGTACAAACCTGTGACTGGTACCGAGAAGCATCTGCCTTGGGAAGTTCATTAAGGCGACCTTTCAGGGCTGATGAAACAAGAAGCCAACTTGTATCAGTGCATAGGTAAAGAGTTATGTTGGTTCAATCTACTAACCACTCGAGGCAAAGATAAGAATCACTTACACATGATTTGTCTTTCGATACCAGCAGCAAAGTTTAATTGCTTTTGAATTTGACGTCCTTCCTCTCTGCCAAAGAATAACCATAAATTAAACCAAAAAGAAAAAAGAAGTGATGCAATTGAAAATCAGCAACCTTGGCAGAAACTGTATGCCTTACATAAGTCTCTTCTGCCCTCTCTTCATATCCTCTACCGCTCGTGTAGCCCTATCCTGAATGAGGAACAGAATGTTCAGTTTATGAATCTCAAATGTTCCAATTTCAAATTATTTCAAAAAAAATATGAGAATCACATTGGGAAACCACTCCAGACTGAAATCACTAGCATTTCATGTTAGTTCAAAATTTTATATTAATTACAGGTGTTATCGGGCCAACCCAAAGTAGCAGCAGAAAAAATTGTCCAGTCCATTTATTGAATGCTAAGTATATCTTCATGACCAACTCATTTCAAAGCATAAAAGTACCGCAGCCATTCAGATTATGTGTACATAAACAACAATTTGTCATAAATAGTGTTTATCACCCAGTCATTAACATGAAATACTAATCAGTTCAGGATAAAGTGCCAAGAACCTACTGGTACAGAGAACCACCTAGCTGGCGTATCACTATCAGATATGATGCGACTTTTTGCAATTTTGACAATAAGCGTAATTGCTAAGAATGAAACTACAAGAAAACAAATGAAAGTTCAAATATGTAGTTTCTGGAGGTATGTACCAATGATATGTGTGTACCTTTTTCCGTTGTGCCTGCCTACTCTATTTCATTATGGGATGAAATCAACCAAATTATAGAACCATTTTTAAGAAAAGTTGGCAAGGAATTGTGAAAAGGAAAGAAGGGGGGCCGGCAGAGGAAAACACGAGCACTGGGAAGAAATTTTTTGTTGTTTCTTCTTTCTAAATATTCCAACACAATGCCATGAAAAGTAAGCCCCACTGAGATTTTTCAAAGGGTCATTATTTGCATATCAATAAGAACCAACAAAAAAGAACCTTAGGAGGTAGATGTGGCACGTTGAGAGTGGAGAAGAGGCAAGCCAAGAATGAGAATAATGTATGCATAATTATCTTAAGGGATAAAAATGGAAATGCCAAGCTAGTTCTTTTAGCTGAAGAGAGTCTTCCTATATAGTCTATACAGCCCACCAAATGAAGAATCTGCTCTTGAAGGAGTTTAAGCAACACAGAGGATGCGGGCGGACATCAGCAGGAGAAAGGAGGACGTACTTCCTCTTAAGCACTCACATGTCTCTACCTCTTCCATGCTATAATCGATTGCACTAATCCTAGTGCAAGGTGGAGACATATGACCCCTTCCAAATGTGTTAAGGTGGGTTCATCAGAGCCAAACCTAACATTTGCAAAGTTAAGGAATAAAAAACATCGACTTCTACAATTTGAAACCTTTAAATCTATTTAATACAATTTAACACACAATTACACCAAATTATATGATAACAATGACAGTGACAACAAACATTTTGATGTGCACTAAAAAATGATTTTGAAGAAACATCCCAACTATTAACTCGAAATGCTCAGTGAATCAGTGCAAATGTATCCAACAAAACTGATTGGAAACAGGCATTTCATCTGAAAGCATTTATATATCCGCTATAAGATTTAAAGCAAAATTATGATCGAACAGTGCAGAAGTCTACCAGAAGAACTGGTCCTAAATAGGAACAAATTTCTGAAACATCAATTCTCATTACTTATATGCTTATGAAAATAAAAAAGGCAGCCTTTAAGGCTCCAATTAGCTAAATAGAGAGCCTGTCACAACAAGCTGTGCAAGAGGAATCACCTCCAACTTCTTGCTTTCGTTCGTCACAAGATTTACTGATTGCTGCAGCTCCTTAACTTTGACTTGAGCACTGGAGAGCATAGACTACAAAAAACCAAACAACTTTGACTTAAACATTTGAGAGCAAAGACTATATAAAAATCTACTTTATGTGGAGTTATATCATATTTTCATCCATTTATAGCATACATCAAACTAAATTATAGAAAGGGAAGTACAAAACATGCTTTAAAAGTAAGTTGTACACATAAGCCTGTACAACAATTTTGCAATCATGAAGTCACTAACACTATCAAATATTAAATGCAGCTGGACATAACTTGATCAAATGTTTTGTTGAAAACAAAAATTTATCTGGTGCTTTTCCAAGAAACTCCAAGATGAAAGAATGTTGAATCTTTATAATATGACAAGTGTTAATGTTACTTTAATGCAACACATCGCAAACTACATATATAATTGGTTTTCATTAATTTCCTAGAAGGATAATGCACTTCAGAATTCTATTTCCTTCAAATTCTTATCTATTATCCCACCCAGTAAAAATATCATGTTGGTACAACCAAATTGCTGAAAGGAATACATGTGACCAAAGGGTTGCCTGCTCCAGTTAGTTTAGGGGAAATTGAACATTAATAAGGAACAGCAAAGGTATACTTTTGCAAAGAAATAAATAGCATAAATACAACAAAAAAGATACAGAAAGAATGAGACAAGAAGAAAATCATAGAGGAGACAATAGGGGCCTGAAGCAGACAAACTTCATCAATTAATTTTCTTCCATCTTATTTCGAGCAGCTAAGCATCCGTTCAGAGAGTGGCACAAAAGAATCCAACTATATCGAGGAGTTTTTTCTTTAGATAATGAACAATAAATAGCTCGCCTTAAGGACTCCTCAAAAAGCACCAACTGATGTTTGTGTCTACAGAAATCTCAATGCAGTAAAAGCTCCTGCATAGAAAATATCTTGGCAAGCAACCAAGAAGAGTTGAATGATAAAGATTCTTAAAACAGCCATTTAAGTAATTAAATTGGCAAACCTTGCTATCACAGTAAGTTTGCCCCAATTTCATTCATCACATGTTCAATTCATGAAACACACTTTATCCTCCTTAAACAACATATCAACAGAAGTCTGATGCCCTAGGATGGCCCTTAGGTTGTGCTTGAACTAGCAGGTTATCAATAATGCATGAATAAACCATCATGAGTGATATGCCCTTCATATGCACTTGAATGCCAGTGTAAAAAATACAGCTTAGCAATTGACTTTTGAGTAACTCTTGTAGTTCCATGAGCCAAACGTTTAATCAATTATTTGAATTTGTTCCGTCATATAGGAAATTGTCAAGCAATCAACTGCCGCTTTTATAACATTTGCAACGAACACAAAATTTAAGGCCAAGCAAAACAAACTTTTCTAACAAAGCTTATGAAAGATATTAATAGAATGTAATGCAAAAGGGTAAATGCAGCTATTAAGTCTGAAATAAACATAACAGAGCAACCAACCTCTTCGCTCACAAAAATACGTCTAGTATTGCGGATCAGAAAACGTCTAGGTCCTAGAAATTGGAACGATGAGAAGACGTGTTAGTCTTGATTCAAATCAGCATTAAAAAGAAAAATCACCATGTGCTAGCGTGAATCCAAAACATATCTAGTCCTCAAGCATTTCTCAATTATTGCAAAAAAAAAATGGAGAAAGATAATTTATGAAGGAAATGGCGATAAATTTTCTCCATTTCACTTATTCATGGTCATGCAACACTATATATTCTAATATTGCCATTGTCCATAAATCAATAGCACTATCATAATAGGGACATAAAATCAAGATCGAAAAGATCAAAGCCTACCTTTTAAAAGGACAAGTCCCAAGCCAGCAGCAATTCCACAAGACATGGCTGGATGTAGTGCCACATCAACAATCCCGTCTGTAAACAATAACAGGGGAACCTATACAAACATCACAACTCACAGTAGAAACGTAAACAGATAAGCAGTAGGACGGGATAAAATCACACCTTTAATCTTTGCCAGTGCCACTTCTTCGGCACCCGCATAGTGATCCTTCGCCCATGCTATCTTATCCTAAAATTCGCGGATTCAACATCAATGAAGAAGAATCAGACCGGAAGGAAAAGGAGGCACAAATGGTCGATAACCTAGACGTACTTTGGCTTCCTCGAGGCTTTCCGACGAGTCCGAGACGATCCGCGACAGGACGGAGCCGACGGACTGGAAAGCTGAGTCTGCGGCAGCGGTGACGGATCTCTTGAGATCCTCAGCGGAGGATCCAGCGGCCTGGAAGGCGGATTCAGCGGCGGCGGTGACCGTTTGCTTGAGATCCTCAGCTCCACGGAGGGCGTCCTCGACCCACCGCGTCTCCCCGGCTAGGCCACCCGCTCCCTTCGCTGGCGATCTCGCAATCGCGCTATCGGAGCCGCTGCCAGAGTCGGCGATCGCCGCCATGCCTATTTCGCAGGAAAGGAAGGGAAACAAAGCGACCAGAAGTGTCACCGAACCCGGGCGCGGCGCGATCAAGCGAGCGACAGATGCCAAAAGAACGCGAACCGGACCGGATTCTTACTTGTTGGGCCGGTCTAAAACAAAAGTCCTGAGAGAGAGGTCGAAAGATCGAAAACGGACCGGCATCTTACTTTTTGGCCCGGTCCAAAATTAAATGGAGGCTCGGACTGAGTACTAATGTCATTAGACGATACAGTATCTGCTCCTTTATGGCTTCGGTTAATTACCTTCCTTTTGGACTATTAACCTTGTGACCTCCATCTGTACCTCCTCTCTCGTTCTCGCTCTCGCTCTCTCTCTCTTTTGTTGGAATTAGAGTGAGAGGAATGACGACTGTCACTGCCCTCTTTCTTTCTTTAGTTCCTGAAACCGAATTAAAGCTGGAGAGGAGAAGACGAGAAGTGATGGAACAGTAGCATCGAGTGCAAGCTCCGAGGCTTGGAGATCCAAAGATCCCAGTTCTGAAGCCATGGAGAGGCACAGATGCAAGCTCTGCCACCGCCGCTTCTCCAATGGCCGCGCCCTCGGCGGCCACATGCGCTCCCACGTCGCCCCTGCCCCTCGTCCCATGAAGGCCCAGCAGCACCTCCCTTCGCCGTGCGCATCCTCGTCCTCCTTCCCGGCGGCGGATGAGGACAGTGTGGCGCCGGCGGCGACGTACGGCCTCCGCGAGAAATCCAGGAGAAGATCCGGCCTTGTCGATCCGGAGTTCTCCTCTTCCATCGCCGCCGCGAAGGGAGCCGTCAGCGGAGCTTTTCCTGTCGTCCAGGACGGAGAGAGCGACACGGAATCGTCCTTCCGACGGCGGCTCACCCGCCCTCGCCGCCGAGAGGATCCGTCCGCCGACGCCGAGCCACTCAGCTCCGTCTCTGACGCATCCCCCGACGAGGATGTCGCCCGCTGCCTCATGCTGCTCTCCCGCGACGCCTGGTCCAGGTGCGAAGCAGAAGGACGCCAATCCAACGCCTGTGACGACGCCAACGAGGACGAAGAGGACGAACTCTATTACAACGAGGAGGAGGAGGAGGAGGAGGAGACGCAGCCGCAGGCCACCGCTAGATCGTGGCGGAAGAGGACGAGGTACCAGTGCGGTATGTGCAAGAAATATTTCCGATCGTATCAAGCTCTCGGCGGCCACCGCGCGAGCCACAAGAGGGTGGGGGTAGAATGCGTCCCGATCGCCGGGATCCGAAACCGCGGCAAGGATCCCTCTGATGCCGATGCCGCCGATCGCGATCCCAAGGTATTCGAGTGCCCATACTGCTACAGGGTCTTCTCCTCCGGCCAGGCTCTCGGCGGGCACAAAAGATCCCATTTTTCCACCACCACCCCTGCTCGCCCTGCGCCGCAGCCGCCGCCGCCGCCGCCGCCGCACTATCCCTTCGCGGTCAACGACGGTTTCATAGATCTCAACCTGCCAGCTCAGTTGGAGGAGGAGGCGGAACTCTCGGCGCTCTCCGTCGCAACGGAGTTCGCCTCAAAGTGATCCCCTTTCTCAAAGACGCCATTTTGGAGGCAATTCGAGGTAAATTATCCAGAGGAGACGCTATAAATAACGAAAAAATCTAATCTTTCAGTGGTTAGACTGGAAGAAAACGCAATCCGAGCCTTATCCTTATCGATTTTTCATTGTGTTCTGTGCGAGTCGGATTTGGGTCATCAGTTAGAGTCGAATGATATGAATCATATAGTGAGGAAAAGAATGTAAAAAGAACTTCTTCTTTGTTCTACTTCTTTGTACTGTAATTATGTGAGTTAAAGGCCAATCTTTGAAGAAAAGCTGGTTTCTCTGTCACTGACGAAGAAGAACAGAACCGGAAGTGGGATCAGCAGCGTGCGAGGAGGAAGGAAGAGGAAGAGCGATGCTTCCAGCTGTTGTTAGCTATTTAGTTTTCTTTCCTCTTCTTTCCTCCACTTGCTGCATCTGTTGTCCCTCATTATGACACTTTTGTTTCTTCCCTTATAATCTCCCTTCCATTTGCGCCTCTGTTTTGGACTCGCGCGACCTCCATTCTCACAGCGCTATCATTTGCGCCAAACGCGTCGGTTTCGGCTATGCTTGTAACGGCATTCTTCGTACCCGCTCAGCTACCTGAGGAACAGGTGTGGATCCCAGGCCTCCTCGTAAACCGCCACTCGGGTGTTTGCGGCGAGTGCTGCAAGGATGAACTGTTTTTCTCCGGCGAGATGCTCTGATGTGAGATAAACATGCAGCGGGGTTCTGCTCACCGGTTCGTGGAGTTTAGTGAATACATTTTCGCCTTACCGAACCAGAAAAGGTCCTCCAGATAAAATAAAGCTAGATTGTCTGGTAATTCTGCAATAAATGCTCTACTAAGCTTCGTGATATTTAGCATGGAATTAAAATAAAAAATCACTTTAATCTGCGGATCGTTCGATTGGCGTGTTAAGGCCGTTCATTCACTGCAGCATCCGAGAATCTTTCGCAGGGAACGGCGGCGATAAGTTAGTGCACCGGTGCGCGGTGACCGGACTCTTCCACGTTCTCCGCACCGGGAACTGGTCGCACGCCAACTCGACCTCCCGGAACGGAGGGCCACCCGCCTCGTTCTCGGCGGTGGTCCCCGGACGTACGTCAGATCCCAGATTGACGGCCGTGATCTTCTGCGGGCATCCGACGGTCGCGATCCTGATATCAGTGGCTTCATCCGTTCAAGCGTCGGTCTCACGCCGTCTCGGCTGAGGCACCGGCCAGGGAACGAGAGTTTCCCATTGGTCGACAAGATGGTCCCACGCGCCGCTGCATATACAATCTGTTGTCTCTGCGACACAATGCATGACAAGCTTCCTCCAATATTTCGACATGTCAAGGCCAGAGGACATATAAAAAGGATAAATATCCGACACAATAATAAGAGTGTAACGTGGGGCCATACGAAACAGACGGAAGCATGTATGCATGCATGCATGCAGCCAACAAGGGCCGACTGGCGAAGGAACACGAGGATGGTGGCCGTGCCGCTAAGAACAGAGAACATTCCAACCACACCTGTTGCGTAATGTGAGGCCTGACCGCAACACGAGCTGAGCAAATGTTACGTAACGTTTAGCTAAATCGCTTGCATACAAGCTTTGATGTATGAGACAAGTAAGATTCACTTTGCTCGCATACTATTACTTGGTAGTAAGCACGCACATGCATGTGCCCCTTTTTCTCAGACGAAACGGTCATGCATGGTGGATGCACCACTTGAATCGTTGGCGTGCAGGGATGCATCACACCAACTCTGTCTTAACTCGTGACTTGTCTATGACACGTTAGGCTTCCGTGACTTGCATGGCACATGGATGCATGACTCTTTCGTTCTTCGCGACACGGCGTGCTTAATTTCGTGACGTAAATGGCACATGCGAACGTGCAATACAGCGCACCATCAGCGATCAAACGAATCGATCACAAGAGTGAGATGTCAGTGAGGAGTGAGGGAGGACACATCACTCGGGCGAGGACACGTGATCAAAGACCATCCGCAATCAAAAATGTTGAGCTGTCGGAGAAGACAAAAAGGAAAGAGGTGGGATGTGAGTCACCTGATCTGATGAAGAAAGAAACCGGAAATGCAATTCTCCACCGCCAACACAGCAAGAGAGTCCGCCTGATTACGTGTACGATAACCTCACTTGGGTCCTGCCCCACCCGACGCCTGGCGTGCGGGCCCCGGACGAATTAGCCGCGTCGTCAAGTTTCGTAGAATTGCAGGGCCCACCTGACGAGTGGTTCAGAAAGCGTGTAGTAGTTCTGCACGGGCGCACGAGTGCGCTTAGCGTTTCTCCTGGCCGGTGACTGACAATTTAGAGATAAGTCCCCCGTCTGGCGCTTCAGTTCCCGTTTCCCATTTTTCGGCTCCCGTTTCCAAGTGATCCAACTTAAAACGAGGGGGAAAAACCGAAAATTAGGGTGAAAAAGAGGAAGAAAAATAAGGGGAAAAAATAAGAGGAAGAAAACGCGAAGGTTTCAAGGAAGGTGGTGACATGTTAGCTGGATCGCAAGCGAAGGTTCCCCCTCCTCTCTGATCGCTCCGATCCTCGTCTGCTCTTCGGGTCTTGTGGTTCGTTCCGTAAGTCCTAATTTCTAGAGATCGATTCATCTTCCCTGTCGGAATCCTCGCGAGCTTGCCTTCTTTTGCATCTTTGTTTGGTTTCAGAGAGGCATATATCGGAAGAATCCCCGGATCCTGCTATCTGCGGCTTCCCGCGACTCTGTTTTCCCAGCGAGGACCCATAATCTGTGGATAAGGTTAGAGATCTGCTAGGGTTTTGGATAATCTTGGTCGAGTTTAAGCTGAGATTACGAGCTTGGGCCGCCTGTCAGCTTGATCTTTTGTAATTTTGATCTCGCAAGGAGGGTTCGGCCATTATTAGGTAGGTCACCTGGTGGATTAAGAAAATTTTGCAGTTCTTGCCTTTGGGGAAAGAAGGCGAATTTTGTATCGGTAGAGTCGCTTTGTTGGTGATCGAATGGGATCTCCGTCTCCTCTCCAGGTGGAAGACCAAACCGATGAGGATTTCTTTGATAAGCTTGTGGATGATGATTTTGGAGTGGAGGGATCCATTCCTCATTCCGAAAAAATTGCTAGAGATTTATCCAACCTCAGCCTTGATGATGTTGGTACCTCACTGGAGGATCCCGACAATGCTGGATTGATTTCTGAATCAAATGGTCAGCAGCAAAGTGGGTCATTAGAGTCTTCTGAGTTTTCAGAGAGGGGTTTTTTGGTCTCAAAGCACAGCATGCCTTCTATATCTTCCGTGGATCAGGTAGTCCCATTAGAAAGTTCATCTATGCGCACTGTTGGGATTGAACCACAAGGTTTATCAACTGGTAAGAGCGATGGATCAAAGGGAACAAGTGTAAAGGAGGTCCAGTGGAGTGCATTCAGTGTTGGCTCACAGCAGTTTGACAATGCTGGGTTGGAAACCTCTTCTGATTTCTTTGCTCAGAATGCTGGTGCATTGGCTGATAAACTGAAATCTGATGCTGACCTTAATTTTGTTCCTCTAGAAAACCAAAATGCAAATATCGAACCATATACAGATTCCTCAAATGACCAGGGTGTGCAACTTGTTGGTTCAGCCACTGAGCAGAATTGGGATGGAGTTGATGCACAATACTGGGAAAGTCTCTACCCTGGTTGGAAGTATGATGCAACAACTGGGCAGTGGTATCAACTAGGTGGTTATGATGCAACCACAAATACACAGTTAAATAGCTATGAAACGTCTATTGTGAATTCACAGGGGGATTTCATGGACAGTGCTCAAGATGCTGATTTGGATTCCAATTTGGGGAGTTCAGATGTGTTATTTTTGCAGCAGACTTCACCATCAGTCTTGGAGACCATAGCAGAGGAAAGTACATTAAATACTACTTCTAGTTGGAACCTTGGTTATCAGGGTAGCATGGATTACCCACCTAATATGATATTTGATCCTCAATATCCAGGATGGTACTATGACACAAACACCCAACAGTGGTACACTGTTGAGTCATACACTCAGACTAAAGAGATGGTGCCAACTGTAGCTCAGAATGAGGTGGGTGCTTTGGCTGACTACTCCAAAGGGAACTACCATATATGTGATGATGTTGGCCAATCTGAACAAAGCACTGATGGTGTCCTAGCCGGCCAAGTGTCTGGAGAGTGTTGGAATCATACAACAAATAGCTATGCTCAGCAGAACATGCTCCAGGCTGAACAAATGGACAAAAGTAGGCAGTCTGGAGTTTTATCTGGAAACCAGCAGATGGGGAGCTTTTACAGTTCAACCATCCCCGGTGGAAGTTATACAGATCAAAATGTAGGTTTCAGGACATTTCAACCTGTTGTGAGTCGTAATTTTGGGAGCAATAATGACACCATTAGGCCTCAGAACTCTATCCAGGGGGAAAGCATGTATCAGATGAATCATCAAAAGATGGCCCCAAATGCACACAATAATTTATCCAGCAGCTACACAGGAAATCAGATTCAGAACTCAGTTGACTACTCTCAGCATTTGTATCAAGATACAAATGCTTCTTATACTCAGTTCTCTTACGTTCCTCATGAAGGAAGATCATCAGCTGGGCGTCCTGTACATGCTTTGGTTACTTTTGGATTTGGTGGAAAGCTCATAGTCATGAAAAATTCCAGCTCTTCTGGAACAATTTTGGACTATGGAAGCCAGGTGGGTTCAAAATTTTCGAACTTTATTTTAACAAAGAGATACTTGACATCTTGTTTTGGTTGTATTTCAATTGTTTTGCGACTAAAATTGGCTTTCATCTGAAAGGGAACTGTTGATGGTGCAATCTCAATCCTTAGCTTATCGGAAGTTGTGATGAACAAAGTTGATGCATCTAGCACTGTTTCTGGCAGTGTCTTGGATTACTTCCGTTCCCTGTGTTGGCAAAGTTTTCCTGGTCCACTTGTTGGTGGGAGTGCTGCTACAAAGGAAATAAACAAATGGATAGATGAGAGAATCTTGAGCTACGAGTCTCCTGTCATGGAGTTTCAGAAAGGAAAACTTTTGAAGCTGCTTCTTTCATTGCTCAAAATATCATTGCAACATTATGGAAAACTCAGATCTCCTTTTGGATCTGACCCATCATTAGAGGTTTTATAACATTTGTTTCATAGTAAACTAACTATTTCTATGTTCTTTTTGCTCGTTGCAGTTTTCTAACTTTTAATTCTTTACAGTCCTTGTCTGAAATATTTTACCTGCTAACACTTTACTTTCCTGTTTAATGTTATGAACTTGTGCTGAAGTCTCTTAACCTTGGGATTTCATGTTACTGTATCTGGCTGTTATTGGACTTGCTATTCTCAAATAATGCAACTACTCTTTTTTCATACCTTAGTTATCTTGGTTCACAGGCTGTTCCCACATCCTTAGATTTTTTTCCCCAGTGTCTTGTTGAGTCACAATCTCAAAGTATTGCAAATCTTGTGTGACATTAACTATAGCATGTATCTGTTCACTAAATAGGATGAGATTGTGGCAAATGATAACCATATCTGAAGGCGGTGTTGGTTTGAGGGTTATAATCATGGTGGTGTGATGGTGGTGATGGTGGCTATAACATAAGGGAGCATTAAATTGCTTTTCAAAGGGATCATTCTCTTTAGGTTATAAATAAAGTTAAGTTTATAAGATTCAGAACCTCTTATGGAACTTGCATATATACCTGTAGGTCTTACCATTTTGATTCTTTGATGGTTTGTTTTGAACATCTTATATTCGAGGGAACTTGACTTATGATAACTTACTAGACTCCATTTATTTATTCAACTATAAACCTTATTATTATTATTATTTTTCTCCATAGGCACTAACTATATTTTGTTTGAACTCATTGAATTTGGATATGGTGAATCTTGCAATTATATATGGCTTTTAATAAGTTGTCAGTAGTTAAAGATCAGAATTGTTTGAATGTTGATATGGATGACATGTTACCAACATATATTTGAGGACTAGCTAAATTACCAATGAAATTCTTTGGATCAAGTGACTTGAAAGAAAATATGACCAGAAATCAAATAATTGGAGGAAATCAAATAATGGGAGCATTTATATTTAGGAAATCAGTAAAAAAATATCTTGGATTAACATACATAATTCATATACTTCGAAATTTATTCAGATTTTTGCCTATCTGGATATGGATAACTCAACCCATATTTGCAGATATTAGATAGCAGATATGATTATAGATATGTGGAACATATCCAGATCCAATTAAGTAAGAAAACTGATTCAGATGGACCTTTCTGATCTGCTTTCACCCCTAGATGCAATGACATTATTAATGTGTCAAACCTTAAAAATGGAGATCAGGATCATAATGGGAATAGAACTGTAAACTGTTCTTCTAGGTTCAGAAGTAGCCAAATTGGAGATATGGTCAGTAAAATGGAGAACGGTCTAAATTGGTCGATATACAGCATTTGTTTGGTTAAACTTGATCCGATCTTTGATATTGATGAACATTCACCATTAGTTCATGCATATTGCCTTAGACAACTTGATATCTGATATATAAATTAATATCACATCATGAAAATACTTCAGTTATTGTGCCAATTGTCAGGCATGAATATTGCTATAAGATATCGATATGATTCAATTCAAATTCACTGATCCTTCAAAATTTGAGAAAAGGGGATATGTTTCATCATGAATACAATTATAAAATTATGTTGTACTCATTAGGTTTAATATCACAAACCTTGACATTTGTTTGGAGTGCTATGATATGCAGTTATAGATTATCATAAAAATAACAAGCAATTAATGAGCAACCATAATTAATTTGCAAGGAAAAGACTTATTGTCAATGACATAATTAATAAAAGCTATGGATCAAGATGAAATCACTGTTTCATTTTTTTTTACCATTAACTATTATGGATATAAATGCTTATCCATTATCAAAATCTTTTTTTTTTTATTTACTAAGTTCTCTTAAGAAGTGTCCATAAAGGATCTCCAAAATCTTTATTTAGTTTGTTTTAGAAAATTGGATGCTTAATTTGATTAGCATCAATATCGAACATGTAGATGCAAGCATTTTGATTTTTCCATGTTTTCTAGAGTATGACATATTGTTAAATTTAGATTCTTTGGCATAGATTGTGAATGAACTTTATTTTTTTCATATTTGTGGCCCTTTTAGCTACTTGTGTTGGTTCTAGCTTTAAGTTTGAATCCCTGTAATTTTGAAGATGATATTGAGGCATGTTTTTTACTTGAGCTACATCTCCCTGCATTGTATGAATTGATATTTACCAATTCCAGCTATGAAAACATGAAAACTGCTTGGATATTGTTCAGAATCTTAACATTTTTCCCTAGTTTCACATATTTTGTCATCTTCATCTTGAAAAATATGTTCATTAAATAAAAAAAAAGAAACAAACAAATCAAGGAAGACCTAAGGAACATATACATGTGAACTGGACAGTGCAAAGCTCGTCACGGAGAAGCAGAAGTAAAAGATTAGTATGGGACATTATTGTAGAAAGTGGCTTGTGTTAGAGCTTACATGTACATTGCTTCCGTAGTTTAATCACTTGATTTATTGTGTGCTAAACTTGTGTCTAGTGTAATTGAAGTAAGACCATCTTTAGTTACCGACTTAGGTTTCTTTGTTGTCTTCTTGTGATCCAGTTTGTGAATCACTCGATTTATTGTATGCTAAACTTGTGTCTGGTGTAATTGAAGTAAGACCATGTTTAGTCACCAACTTAGGTTTCTTTGTTGTCTTTTTGTGAGTCAGTTTGAAGTAAGACCATCTTTGGTCACTGACTTAGGTTTCTTTGTTGTCTTCTTGTAAGATGTATTAAATATATGAAAATTTTATTCAGCAATGAGCAAACCTGTCATGTGTGGGGGGTAGCATTTGAAGATTAAGGCTCTACTGGCATACAATTGCAGTCTTTATCATGCTATAATAGTGGGTACTATTGCTGATCTTTGCAAGTCTAGTTCTATCTTGAATAAATATTCGATGGCCCATTTGTTTCTGTAAGCTGAGGCGAAATTGGATAACCCTGGTCAGGTAAATGCACCATTCCTCTTAATATTTCTAATATGAAAAAAATAGAAAGCTTTCCACAAGTTATTTGATGCTTGAAAAAAATTATGAGATTCTTGTCTCATAATATGCATATTCCTTGGAGTGGGCTAATGGATACAGCCTTGGGTAGTTATGTTCTTAGTGGTTTAAGTCAGTATCTCCAGATTCTTTGGTACTGCTTGCCTAATTTTTTTAGTGAGTTTATCCCCTGATGGCTAACTTCCAAGGCTAACTGTTTTGCGGTCTTTATTTCCACCACAGGAGTCACTTCTAGTCAAGCTTATGATAAAAAAGTGTTAACACATGGAAACTAGCAAACACAGCTGCTAACCTTGCCATTGTTCATCTTGGTGTTTAAAAAGTAAATTGTAGCTTCAGACAAAGAATACTTGATCTTTAGGGTCAAACATACATTAACTTTGCCCTTGGACTGCTTAATTTTTAGCATGTGTCCTTTTGATTTTGATAGTATTTTTCTCTTGGCAGGATGTAAATGGCCCAGAAATGGCAGTAACTAAGCTGTTCGCTTCATCTAAAGAGAGCAATGCTCCTTTAGGAGAATATGGTTGGTATACTCATTGTTTGAATAATATTCCATCAGAAGGACAACAACAGGTATTTTCAATTCATATAAGCTTAACACAAATAAGACTGATGAATGGCCTTTAGATGTCTATACTGTGTGGCGGTTATTTCAGGCTATTGCTGCCAAGGTACAAAGCCTTCTTGTTTCTGGTAGAAGGAAAGAGGCACTCCAATGTGCACAGGAAGGTCAGTTGTGGGGTCCTGCACTTGTTCTTGCTGCACAGCTCGGCGACAAGGTTCGTGCAACTTTTTGCTTATTTACACAGTTACAAAAACATTTGGATGATTTTGATGTGGTCATAGACTATTACAGGATCGACAATTCATTCGATTGATTAGAACTGGTTGATTCTTCACTAGCTCTGATATGTCTTTCATTACTTTGAGTACAGTTTTATGTTGACACGGTGAAGAAGATGGCACACCATCAGTTTAGATTTGGATCACCTTTACGAACACTGTGCCTACTTATTGCTGGGCAACCTGCAGATATATTCTCTATGGACAACATAGCTTCATCTAAACAGCCTGCAGAGGTGATTTAAACACTCGCTACTTCTAGATAATAAATTTCTGCAGAGGTGATTTTAATACTTGCTAGTTGCTTCTATATAATCACTTGCTAATTAGACTTTCAGTTGGATGTTCTCAGTTACTCATCCCTTGTGCTCAATGTATGAGGTTGTCTTTTTCACTTATATTTCTATTAGTCTTTCTGAAGGCTAATGTCTGTTGAATCAAATTGGTATTGTTGATGTAGGAGAGGGCACCTGTTAATTCTGTCGCTTTGTAATAGTAGATTTGTTATTTTCTATTTTAAGTTACAAAACAATTGATAGTTACTTGTGGAGTAGAGGGTGGGCTTTGGTGTATTTGATAAGTTTGCTCTGTGCATTATATGACCAGAGTTCGAGATGTGGAAACATTTTCATTTGTCTGCTCAATATAATTTTACTAATTTAGGCAGGGGGATTGATAAATCTATATGAAAGATGTTCTTCTGCAAATATAATAAATTGTCATATTTCAGGGTCTATAAGAAATGTAATGGTCAAAGTTTAGAACATCACAAAACGAATGAAATTTCTCTTTTTAATATTGTGTGAGGTTTAAGGCTTTCATCCCTATGAGTGATTTATTATAGAGTGAGTTCGGTAGTCATCATCCAATGGTGTGTTTCAATCATCAATGCATTCGATAAATGTGAGATCAAACACCAAAGCATGACATCTAGAAATCAAACTGGGTCCCAATATTATTTTCTCTTTCCTCGCCATATTACTAATTCTAGAAAAAATTACTGCCAGAATCCCATCATGCTCATCTGACATCATTAACTGACTAGTTCTAGAAACTCAGTTCATGGTTCTTCTGGAATCTAATCTTTGGGATGTGCCTCATACTTATAGGCTTATTTGCCTTTTCTAATGACTGGCAGATCCACGCCAGTGGGATGTTGGATGAGTGGGAAGAGAATTTGACCATTATAACTGCAAACAGAACAAAGGATGATGAACTTGTAATGACTCATCTTGGAGATTGCCTATGGAAAGAGAGAGAAGAGGTTTGTTTGACACTTTGTGTTGTATTCATCCTTTTACCTTATCATTTATGTTATTTTCCTTGTTATACTTTATGCTACATTGTCTCTATGTCATATTCTGCAGATAATTGCTGCACACACATGCTACTTGATTGCTGAAGCAAATATTGAGCCATATTCTGACAGTGCAAGACTCTGTCTTATTGGTGCGGACCACTGGAAATATCCCAGAACATATGCCACACCTGATTCTATTCAGGTTTTGTCCTTCGATTTTACACCTTTTATGTTAACATAACAGAATTTTTACGCTAATTATTGCTCTTGTTTTGTTGGTTAGAGTTGCTTTACAAATTCGGAAAGATATTGATAAAAAAGTTAGTTGTCATTTTAGTTGCTTGCTGGTTTTGGTTTTGTATCTGTTTGTTCTGAAATATGAATAGGGCCACATTTTGAGAATGCTTCTTCCAACTGCTGTGCTAAAAAAATATTACAGGCTTTTGTCCGTTAAGTTGTTCTAATCTGTTGATTAGTTATCATAAAGACAGCCCTATGTACGGGGCTTTTATCACTGTACAATTTAGAAAGTGCCAAGATTGTCCCATAATATGTGCTTGATGCTTAGGTCAAATTGACGCCATCATAAAGTTGCGCCAAGGCCCACCCTTTAAAAGAGGGCAGTCCAGCGGAAGGCCCATGCTTGCGGAAAGAATATTTTGGCCATCCGAACTCAATCATGAAGCAACCTTACTGTGGCGTCCGTTGAATAGTTGTCATGTTTTTTTCCCATGTAGATAATCCTACGAGTCAACAACATGCATATACTGAAACATGTATGTGTTCTTATTCTGTCGAAACATGTTTGCTGACACATTTGTGTTTCTGTGTGATGATTGTCCAACCTTGTCCAGTTGCATTTGTTTGTATACTTGCGTACTTCTGCATGTGGATGCCTACCTATCGCCCTGCCTACTTGAGACATAATCAAAGATCCCACAGTAGTTTGTTTGTACTTTTTCCACTTGTGGTAAAATCATCAAGGGAACAAGTATATGATCTTTCAAACTCTTGATACAAAATTATATGATTGTATAAAAAATTTCGTGTGTTTTCACTGTTTGCTGTTGTTTTAGTTTATATTTTGGAAGTGGTGGTGCATAAAATATCACCACGTGACATGTACATAGGGAAAACACATTAGATGCTTTCAAATGCCCATTTTCTTGTTTATTATATTGTGGTTCCCTCTGTTATATTCTGGTTCTTATTGTTTTGGCTGCAAACCTTGCTAGGATGTTGCTCACTTTCATTTAAAGATCACTTACAGTGGTTTTAAAGAAATTGGGATCAATCTTTTAATGTTTTTGCAGTTGTTAATCAAAGGAGTGTCCGCTTTGTGTCTTTTACTAGTGAATATTGCACTTTTGATGTGGTGGAATCGACTTTTGATTTTGTAGTGATGATGAATCTTCAAATCATTTGAAGCTAAAAAGAAAGCATATAGTTGAAGAATGGGAAAATAGATTCCCCTGTAGATAGTTGTCATCAATTTCTTTTATAACCTTTTGATGAAAGACTTATCTTTTGTTGACTTAAATGTCAACTTTATTTGTTCTTTGTTTTGGAAAATCTTGGTGCTCAAGGCCTATATATGTTGAAAAGCCAACCAAAGCTGATTTTGTGCAAAACTCTGTACAGCGAACAGAGCTATATGAATATTCAAAGGTGCTTGGAAATTCTCAGTTCATCCTACTGCCTTTCCAGCCATACAAGCTAATTTATGCCCACATGCTGGCTGAAGTGGGGAAGATCTCAGATTCGCTGAAGTGAGTAGTAGAGTTTTTTTTTAAATTGTTTTTGCCCTCTCTCTTGACTTATATATCAGATCTAATATAGGTACTGTCAAGCATCTTCAAAGTTGCTGAAGAACTCTGGTCGTACTTCTGAGGTTGAAATGTGGAGATCAATGTTATCATCCCTTGAGGAGAGACTGCGTGCCCACCAGCAGGTAATTCAGTAGGAGGTGCCTATGATTGTCTTGTATAATCGCTGCATAGACTCTTGAAGTGCTCTGATCTTTTTCCACCGTATTTATCCAGGGTGGCTATGGTACAAGCTTGGCTCCTGCAAATATAGTTGGAAAATTGTTCACCTCCTTCGACAGATCCATTCATCGCATGATCGGTGCACCACCAGCACCTCTGCCGCTGATGCCTCAGGGGAGTGTTACTGATAAAGAAACCCACACTGTTTTCCCAAGAGTGGCAAATAGTCAATCTACAATGGCCATGTCCTCTTTAGTTCCATCAACATCAGGAGAAACCATTTCTGATTGGACTGGTGATAATAGTAGAAAGAGTAGGCACAACAGAAGCGTTTCAGAGCCTGATTTTGGTCGAAGCCCAAATCAGGTGGATTTTTCTCTTCTTTTAGATAAAAGTTGAATTCGTCCAGCTCAACTTGTTTACCATATTTTGGTTCTCTTTTATCTTTTTTCGTTTTGCTTTTTCCATCGACCATGATGAGCTATATAGATTCAGTGAATTTTGAGTTTATGAGAAAAAGAAAACCTTTATGGTTGTTTACTGACTTCAACAAAATATTATGGAAGGATTCGAGCTCAGATGGTGCACAAAGCAAAGCAACAGTATCTGGTGGGTCACGCTTTGGACGTATTGGCTCACAACTTCTTCAGAAGACCATGGGGTGGGTGTCAAGGTCGCATCGCCAGGTACTGTCTGACATAATTGGTTTGTGCAACTTTTAGGTTTTTCAACCCCTACATCCTCCCTCTTTTACTTACATATACATATATATATATGTATGTATATCATGTTCCTGGTAATGCGAAGGCAAAACTGGGTGAAAGCAACAAGTTCTATTATGATGAAAAACTTAAGAGATGGGTGGAGGAAGGGGCTGATCCTCCAGCTGAGGAACCTGCCATACCACCACCTCCAACAACAACACCATTTCAGAATGGTATGCCTGATTACAATGCAAGTAATGCTTTTAAGAGCAAGAACAACATCAAAGATGCTTTCCGGCACGAAAGCCACACAGATAAGTTGGGGCCAGTGACGACACCTTCAGTTCCATTGGAACAGAATTCTGGAATTCCACCCATTCCACCCAGTCAAAACCAGTTTTCTGCTCGTGGTAGAATGGGAGTTCGTTCAAGGTAGACCTTCTCATCAGTTACCGTTGGTCTTTCTTTCTCAATATAAATCAGGTTTGCAGGGATGTTAATATTCCATTGGCACCTTTCAGATATGTTGATACATTCAACAAGGGCGGTCGCTCTTTGACAAACACTTTCCAGTCACCTGCAGTTCCATCTGTGAAACCACTGGTTGGAGCAAAATTTTTTGTGCCCAACACACCTGCAACAGTGGACGAACGGGAAACTGATGCAGCAGGGAAGAACAACCAAGATGTCTCCACAGGAGCATCCTTTTCATCGCCATCATCATCTTCATCATCCATGCAACGGTTCCCAAGCATGGATCAGATAGCAGCCCCTGTTGGAAACAAAGGGTCTGCAGCAGCATCATGGACTGGCAATGGTCCCTTGTCCAGAACGAGAGCAGCATCTTGGAGTGGTGGTTACCCAGAATCAGTCAATCAAAAGATGACTGGGATGAATCCCATGGGTGGCACCACCACCACACAAGCTGGTGGTGCAATCAGCAGCTCATCCCTGCAGCGGAATGGTAGTTCCCTGGGGGACGACGACCTGCACGAGGTTGAACTCTGATGCATCGCCATGTTAGAAGACGGGTTCCACCTGGTCTTCAACTCCACCGGAAAACCAGATTGGGTAGGAATTCCGAGAAATCTGTGGCCTCGTTGGAAGCACGGGCGACAAGTGTTTCCACCCCCCCCCCACCCCTGTAACGGTTGTGATTATGGGTGCCTGAGGTCATGTCATGGTGTCCTTTTTACGTGTACAGATAATTTGTTGATTTATTGATCCCCATGCCGTTTGTCATACGAGAAAAAGATCAAATCAGGCATAGTATTGTGTCTATTGTTCTTTTCTGGCTCTACCACCAGGTGATACGGAGTGATTTAAATATTTTTATTTATTGTAAGGGATGATCTGAAGATTAAAATGGTCATTATTATTCCACTGCCATTTTATCCTAATCAGCTCGTCCTCATCGTTTTACCGTCACACTTGGGAAGCAGCAGCGTGGCGCTTGGACGGTGCATCATTCCCCGCCTCAGCATGCGCAAATTCCATAGTAAAAGCTCTCACCTTTACCTGTTCTTTATATTTATGATATCTAAGAAATATGCAGAAAGGTTTGCAAGAAAGGTCTGTGTCTCGAGGATGATAATGCCGTTGCCAATTATTGGTGGGTCAATCTTGCAGGTGGATCACAAGAAATTTCAACAGTGAAAGAGATGAATTCATCATCCGAGGATCGAAAAAAAAAAAAAAACTGGGAAGTCAAAAGCATTGGTAGCCCAGAGGCTAAAATTTAGGTTTGTTTTTTCTATTCTTAATTGAACAACATACAAAGATACTTAAACATGACATCTGTCATATTTGCAAAAATGAATTAACCACTAGGATGTCTAAAATTTTATGTTTTCTTTATATTTTCATGTATTGTTGTTATTTGTTCCCAAGTATAGTTCTGGAAATAGGAAAGGATATTGTTCTTTATTGCATTTAGCTCATTCTTGTGCTACAGGAGTCATTATTTATATATGGGTTCATGCCCATGCCTAGACATCAAATTAGAAACTTCGAACTTCCTATTATCACTTAGTTGTGGAGTTTATTCTCTTTACAAATTATTTAATCCTTGGAATCTATACTTGTGGTTTCTTGTTTTCACTCGACCCCAGAGTACTCGAGACGGTGGGCAACAACACCATTCTTGTGTAGTTCTCATTTCTTTGCAACTTCTGGACTGTGTTGAAGCCTCGTGTTTGCTTTATTTTCAATCGTCTCTCTTCCTCTTCTCACTCTCTTACCGAACTAGCTGTGTTGCTGTTCTTCGAGATGTTCCTAAGAGTTCAAGCCATCTATGCTTGATAAGAACTTCCACATGTTGACCCAAGTTCCAGGCAAAAGATCAGAGACATAATTGCATGCAACTGTTGCTCTTTCTACTTCAAAATAATTGTATATTGGACGGAAGCCGGAAGCGAGTGTCATGCAATCATGTGTAAATAAATCTCAGCTACATTGTTTGAATTAGGTTCTAATAATGTTTTTTTGGCTCCACTTCAAATGTCTAGAACAAAACTAGGCGGCCATGAACACTAATTCTTCTAGAATTCAACTGTTTATATATATATGTTAATTGCTGGTACAGAACTGTTACTTCCATAAATAAATAGCTGATGCTGCTTTCTAAACCATTCATTTCTGAAAATATCATTAAGCAGGACGCGGACGGCTCTTACGAGTTGTGAGTCTGAGATTTGCCGTGGAATCTGCCTAGTCACCGGCACAAAGCGACGGTACCATTTGTTGCAGCATCTGGTGCCGCTGATTTCTGATACCTGCACAGGATGGAGTCGCCACGATGCACAAGACTACTACAGCGAGTGGTTGTGCTGTCACAATTGTTCTCATTGCTGCTTCCGCTGCAGCAAAACCATTGAATGCTTCGGAAGCGATCACCGCTACTCTGTTACAGATTGGCTCGGCAGGAGATGAGCTCTGAATGGAGGTGGCGAAGGGCCCAGATTCCTTGTGGATGCACATGATCGACGTCTCTCTAGTATCAGAGCCACAGCCTTGTCTTGTTCTTTGTGTATGGTTCACAAAGAACCGAGGACCACCCACTGCAAAAGCCCATAACTGATAGAAGACATTTGCGCTGCATGATGTGCTACGGTTCCACGGCTTTCATCGAGCAAGAATGTTATGCACGGATTCATCTCCTCAGGTATTATTACATACATACACACACGGGATCACCATCTGCTGCGGTTCTCAGTTGACTTGTTAGTTTGAAGGAGGCATTGGGACTCGCAGGTTTCTCCATTTTCGCCACTATCATCGAGCTGCATCTTCTTGATATATTTGCTCTTTGCTGGTGGTTGCCAACAGTCGTCAAGGGTTGTGCTTTATATGCCAGCGACATGACCGGTAGCCAGTTTCCATCTACAGAGTTATGTTTCTTGGACCATTCGATGGTAGAATTTGCAGTCAAAGCATACAGTTGGATGCTGAATCACATGGTTAGCAGTATCCACCATCTGACGTGAGAACATATCCGAGTTTAAATGCGAGAGGGTAGAAAGTTACTTTCCATCTCCAAAGATCATACGGACGATGGAATCGTCTTAGATGAAAGGAAATTTGCGTGGGAAGTGACATGACGAGGATGGATTATCCGGAAGAATGGCAAGGCAGGTCAACTCATCTTTACCCTGCATCTCGACTGCTGCCCGTACTGCCATGGAAGAAGGATGCCGACTCCGGTGATCGATGTACACGGCCATCGATTTACCTCGTGCTGCTGCTCCTGCTCCTGCTCGAATGCTTTTTTTGCTCGGGGGGGATGGATGCATTTCCCAATGGAACATGTCAGAATCAGACATCTGGTTTGGATCGAAGATTATGAGCGGTTGCAAAGCTTTAAGCTTTCTCCGTAGACGAGGGATAAAAAAAGAATTCGTGGCGGAGTCCGATGGACTCGAGCAAAAGGAGGAGAAGAGGAACGAAGGGAGGAGGAATAGGTAGTAGATGATGCCATGGAAGATGACAAGATTCGTGCAAGGAAGGCGGAAGTCTTTGAACTACTCGGTAGCAACATCGGTATGTATGTATGTGAAATAGACATCTTATCGGTTCCAAAAGGAACACTATCGATCGGTTACAATCCCGTCGGAGCAGACCGACCGCAGAAATCACACTTCTAACCAACAACTGGAATTGCTTGAGACTAGAGCAAGATTATCCATCGACAGAGAACGATCCTGCTGATTTGAGAGAGACGACAACAGAGAACTATCCCAAACAACCTGCGTATGAAGCGTCACGGCTCTCTATCCACACCGCCGCCGAGCACAGAGTCTGCTGGAACAGGGGAGCAGAAAGCTATCACCTTGTGGAATCGATCCACGGGACCAGGTAAAGGTGGCACCTTTCTCCAAGAACAGCTCAGGTTCAGCCCCGAGGTAGAGTCGGCACGCTTCGCGGCGGAGCCGTCGGAGATCTCGCAGACGCAGGCCGGGTAGGCCTTGTGGTGGTCTTCGTTGAATACATAGACGAGGCCGTCGAGGCCGACGCACTTGAGGCTGGCGAACTTGTTGTCGTCGTCGTCGGTGTCGAAGAGGCACGAAAGGAGGTCCCTTGGCATCACGCCGATCTCCGCCAAGTCCATGGAGCAGTGGTCGACGGCCCACAGGGCGAAACAGGGGGGCCCCACGGGGGTGTCGCAGAGCCCGGCGAGGATGAGCCTGTCGCCGCAAGCGAGGAGGAAGGAGAAGAGCAACCCCGGCGGCCGGAGGGTCCGGACTCCCGTCCAGGCGCGGCGACTTAGATCGAAGGCCGCGATGGAGCAGGAGTAGATTCCGAACACGAAGAAGAAGCGGCCACCCAGGAGCGCGGCGGAGAGCCACTGCGACGAGTTTCCGATGCGGAACTCCGGCGGGAGAGGGGGGCAGAGCTCCCACGAGTCGATCGCCGGGTCGTAGATCTCCACGGCGAGGGGGTCCTCGATGTCGACAAGCCCACCAATGAATCGCGCTCCCCCGACGACGACGAACCGCCGGTGACCTCCGGCGGCGAGGAAGACGCCGACGAGGGGGTTGCAGCGGGAGAAGAAGAGCGGGGAGGTCTCGCGCCAGGGCCCGCGAAGGAGCGGCGCGTAGCAGAAGCGGGTGGAGGAGGTGGTGGCGAAGAAGAACCCGCCGGCGCCAGCGAAGCAATCCACGTGGAGGGCGGAGGGCGACGACGGGAGGGCGATCCACTCGCCGTCGTCCGGGTCGAAGCCGAACGCCTGGTTCTTGCTGAGGACGACGTTGTTCTGGCCGTAGAGGAAGAACCAGGGCCTCCTCCGACGGTACGCCGCGGCGCCAGCGGCGAAGCCGGGGTCCGAGACCAAGGCGCGCCACTGCCTACAGACGGCTCCGGCAACCACGACCGACCGCAGTGGCAGGTAGGAAAAGATGAGCTCGACGAGGTCGCAGCTCAGCCGCGACCACGGCGTCGCCCGCGCCCCCGCCGCTGCCTTCATCTCCCCCTCCATCACAGGGTTCAGAGCTTCTGTCGCAGCGGCAGCTGAGGCCGAGAGAGGTTGAAGGATTTGGGTGGGAGGGGTGGCGTCAGCTTCTGCCATTGGGTACAAACCGTGAACGACACGCGTACTTTACAAGTCGTGCGCAATGAATGAACCCTGACGGAAGATATATAATAATAATAATAATAATAATAATAATAATAATAATAATAATAATAATAATAATAATAATAATAATAATAATAATAATAATAATAATAATAATAATAATAATAATAATAATAATAATAATAATAATAATAATAATAATAATAATAATAATAATAATAATAATAATAATAATAATAATAATAATAATAATAATAATAATAATAATAATAATAATAATAATAATAATAATAATAATAATAATAATAATAATAATAATAATAATAATAATAATAATAATAATAATAATAATAATAATAATAATAATAATAATAATAATAATAATAATAATAATAATAATAATAATAATAATAATAATAATAATAATAATAATAATAATAATAATAATAATAATAATAATAATAATAATAATAATAATAATAATAATAATAATAATAATAATAATAATAATAATAATAATAATAATAATAATAATAATAATAATAATAATAATAATAATAATAATAATAATAATAATAATAATAATAATAATAATAATAATAATAATAATAATAATAATAATAATAATAATAATAATAATAATAATAATAATAATAATAATAATAATAATAATAATAATAATAATAATAATAATAATAATAATAATAATAATAATAATAATAATAATAATAATAATAATAATAATAATAATAATAATAATAATAATAATAATAATAATAATAATAATAATAATAATAATAATAATAATAATAATAATAATAATAATAATAATAATAATAATAATAATAATAATAATAATAATAATAATAATAATAATAATAATAATAATAATAATAATAATAATAATAATAATAATAATAATAATAATAATAATAATAATAATAATAATAATAATAATAATAATAATAATAATAATAATAATAATAATAATAATAATAATAATAATAATAATAATAATAATAATAATAATAATAATAATAATAATAATAATAATAATAATAATAATAATAATAATAATAATAATAATAATAATAATAATAATAATAATAATAATAATAATAATAATAATAATAATAATAATAATAATAATAATAATAATAATAATAATAATAATAATAATAATAATAATAATAATAATAATAATAATAATAATAATAATAATAATAATAATAATAATAATAATAATAATAATAATAATAATAATAATAATAATAATAATAATAATAATAATAATAATAATAATAATAATAATAATAATAATAATAATAATAATAATAATAATAATAATAATAATAATAATAATAATAATAATAATAATAATAATAATAATAATAATAATAATAATAATAATAATAATAATAATAATAATAATAATAATAATAATAATAATAATAATAATAATAATAATAATAATAATAATAATAATAATAATAATAATAATAATAATAATAATAATAATAATAATAATAATAATAATAATAATAATAATAATAATAATAATAATAATAATAATAATAATAATAATAATAATAATAATAATAATAATAATAATAATAATAATAATAATAATAATAATAATAATAATAATAATAATAATAATAATATGAAAGAAAAGAATCAAAGAGCGGTTTCGTCATTGGAATGGCAGGCCGGAAATGACGACGGTTTGTTTCACATCCATCCAAGGCGAAGGGAAGGTTTTATTTGCCTTTTATTGAAAAAGGTGGAATATGCATTCTTTTTGCTGAGGTCAATTATTGTTGGCAAGATTAACTAACTAACTGTAGTGGGATGATGATCACCAAACAAACAATTGATGTAGATTTTTTTTTGGCCGTACGTTTGGTTGCAGGTACCCTAAGGGAATCGATCTGCTCCGAGGCAGCAGTAGCCATATATAATAATAATATATATATATATAATAATAAAAAAGACATATATAATGTGATAAAATTACCAAACCACCCCCTTTTGCCCTTTCAAACAGAGAAGTACGGAGTTGACGGGGGGAGCCGTCGGGGAAAAGCGGAATATGTCCGACGCACGGGAGACGTACGCCTGTCCGTCTTTATTCTCGGTTCTCAGCTTCGCACATGGCTTTGGCTTCCAGAGAGAGTGAGTGGAGGAGGGTGGCGGTCGCAAGAAGCACTTTGGAAGCAAAGGCGTTGCGCAGCACTGCAACTCCCATCAGGAGTGGCGTTTCGCCTCCAAACGGGAACAACTTCTGCCGTCGCTGCGACATAAAAGATATTAGGAGAAGGAAAGCAGACAAGGAGAGGGAGGACATGGGATCGACGCATTAGGGAGGTGAACGGCCATCCATGCTTAGCTTAGCTTAGCTTAGCTTAGCTTGTCCCCATGACGAGACAGACTGGTTCCAAGAGAGGAGAAGGCGAAGGGTGGTGGATGTCCGAGTCACTCACTCACTTTGCCCACCTCCCTCAAAACATGACACAAGATTCTATTTCTTGTGTTTCAACGTTTGGTTGGTAGCCTTCGAACAAGGCATGAAAGATGAAGAAGAAGAAGAAGAAGAAGAAAAAAATTAAAAAAAAAAAAAATATATCATATCTATCTCTCTCTCTTTGCTATGTTCTTCTTCGGCCGAGGTTTCTCTCCTCGTGTTGAGAAATAAGGTCGACGACTCTATCAATCTGATAGGATAAACTGATCGGTTAGTCTTATTATATTTAAAATATTTAAATCTAAATTAATAAGAATATATTCATCACATCCTTGCAAAATTTATCCATATTTCTATGGGGGCATCGAAACCTGATGGACACTTGAAAATTCACCCGACGGGCGGCGATGACAAAAAAAAAAAAAAAAAAAACAAATCTTATCTGATATTTTAAGAATCAAGAATAACTTGGAAAAATATGTTACTAATCCCTCATAATTTTTTTTCTCTAAGCCTCATCCTTCCTAGGGACAGCTACTAAGACAAAGATGCGACTCCTATGTTCATCTTGATCGAGACCCTCATCCTCCATCAAGTAGAATAATCTCATATGGTTAACAGCTACCTTAAAAGAACTCTGCTATGATCCATACATAAATACTGAAACCTGGTGCTCAGGTTGGTTACAAAAGTGTGAGACGAGCACAGGAATCAGTCCATCTTTTGGTCGAGACACCCACCCACCCACCCATCACTCGTCATCGGCACTATCATCTGTCCACTTGCGAATAAAAGGCTACACAAAACCAAAATAAATATATGTCATTCTTTTCTTACCTCTGCTCATCAGCGGATTCAAGCAGTCGGTACGGTATATCCTATGGGTCAAATGTTCTCTTACCTCTCATCTTTCGAAGCTGTGGCTTTCTTTCTTTACATGCAAGCCGGAGGTTTTGTTTACACCTCACGGGTGATGGTGATCCCAGCCACTGCCAAGTCGATTAGACAGCGAAAAAGCTGGCCATCAACTTGGCACTAAAAATTTCAATAGCTTTTTGTCTGATCCTCGCATGGGAGATGCAAGGCAATGCACCCTTTTTCTCCTTGAGAGAATGCTCATTGGGTGGCAAGGAGAGATGATGGAAGTAAAAAAAGAGATGCAAAGGAAAACAGAAAGCACATCATGATCGCTAGCAATACATAAGCTAAACAATTTATGTGGCGTGGAAAGTCATCGTTACCTGCGTTCATGATGTACTGCCATGGTATGGAAGGAAGCTCCTCAGGTCTCATCTTTTCCCGGGAACAGAACAATGCACTTGCTCTTGGTCCCTTGACTGCATGTTTGTTTCTGCAAGAACAACTTGACTCGATCTGGCGAAGGCTTCACCGGTGCGAGGCGGTGCCGCCACGCCATCCGGAGAACTGATGCTCGACTTGTTAAGTAACCCAAGCAACACATCTGCGGACATCAGCTTTCAGAATTTATAAACAGGACAAACTAGTTTAAATAAACCACAACAAAGGATATGCTCCACTCGTTTCCTCTTTCTCCACTCTTTTATTGGTTTGATTCTAAGAAGGGACATGAAATTTCAAATAATAAAAGAAACAGACTTGACATGGTCGATTACTCTTCTTTATATGTTTGTTAACAAAATGCGCCCAAGAGGTTTTGGATTGAAAGTTTCCAACAAAAGCAGCAGGATGAATCATCCACTACAAATGTACTATAGAATTCAGTCAAAACAATGTTGCCGTCTCACAGGAACACCAAAGAATACCCTACCACAGAGAAGACGACGATGAAAATTTTACAAAGGTAACATACAAACAGACCTCACTTCAGCAAAGTCTCCATGGCTTCAAAGATGAGTGGCACCATCTCGGGACTCTGTGTCTTAACTGCACATTTCACACCTGGGACACCAAGAACAGCCGTCAGCTCTATCAGGAATGGAATACCTCGTGGGATCTTGGCTGACAAATACAGAAGCTCTTTGTCTGCATTCCTTCGTTTTGCTACAAAGAATACGTTGGATGCGGTCAAATGTTCGATGGTAGCATCAACGCTATGGATAATGGAGTTTGACAAGTCCTTCCCAACTTCGTTCGAGTCTGGCAGGGATTTCCAAGTCTGCATTTGGACGGGCGAGAAAATCATGACTAGTGCAACTTTACAAAAGCTAATAACATGACTCTTGAAACAGAACCAGAGGACAAACCGAAATATGGATTAAAAAGGTAATAATACAGAGGCTATCCACTTTTACTGTCCCTCCAAATGCAACATCGACCAGGAAGATGTCAGAAATGTAAATTTATGAAGTCCTTAGAATCTCATTCAGGTGGACATATCTAAAAGAAGTAGATAGAGAATCTGCTTAACATGTTTAAAAACTCCCAAGATTTCAAAATAAGTTGAAACCTACAGAGGCAACTAGCATAAGGAGAAAACAAAAACAAATTGGGAGGAGTATTGAAATTCTCCAACTCACTATCCTACATTGGTTAACCAAGAAACAAGTTCCATTAAAGTACAACAAATCGCAAAAGTGGCACCCGTTCCCGGCAAACTACCACTCATCTGTTTGAGTTACTGTTGCTAGCAAACCATTCACAACTGTGGGTGCGCCACATGCCAATGGAACTGTTAGTTCCCAGGCTATTTTGGGATTGCTGCATGGTTTTTTCTTGCCAATGAAAAGGCAATATCAGTAGTTGAATCATGAACCTGTCGATGCTTCTTTATTGTTTCTAGCAGTCTATAGGGATGCGATTCTCCACCTCTTTTGACACCACAAATTGTAATAACTTAAGCTTTAACCAACACATTTATAGGTCTTCCATCGACATGTTGAAACATTTTTTAAATTGCATCCTTGATTCTAACAAAACCACTAACCTTTTTGTCATCTGTTTCATAACACAACCAAAATCATCAATCGATGATGGATAATTAAGCTTTTCCAGGTGCAATTCCGGGTCTTGCTTGGAACTCTATCTATCCTCCACAATTGGACAATTTTGTTTAGCTATAATTTCATTGACTTCTATAGTAATCATATACTCATCTAGTTTCATAAAATCATATATCAACAGTTACAAGATCATATAATATGAAAAAACGTTTAACACCATACCTCCCTTATCATCTTTCCTCCATGTCCATGGCCTTCACACAGCCCTTTAGATTCTTCATATTCCTCCCCGTAGGACTCTTTAAAAGACCTTCAATAATCTATCTAAATTTCCAAATGTTCTCATTTGATCTGATAATCTGGTCTTCACAGAGGAGCATAAGAACTTCTCATATTAATCAGTTTTCTCACAATATAAATTTAATAGCAATATTTTGTCGCCATTTTTTCAAACTCAACAACATCTACTGATTGATTTAGTCCCTTAAAGAACTAAATGTATTCTTCCTCAATGTATAGATGTTGAATCTCCCTCTATCTACTTGGAAATCTTTTTTCCCTTTATTTTTTTGAACTCAGTGCCCTTGCATGGAAATGACTCATGAATCATTATTGCTTCTTTTTTCCATCTTGTCCAATACATATGGCATATGCAAGGGTTGAGACTTGAGACATTGTTCTAGACTAATTCAGGTGAAAAACTTGGGTGAGAGATTTGGGTTTGATTAGCAACCTACAATATAGGCAAATTTTAAAGGGATTATAGTTCGGTTGATAATGATGATTAGGAGAATTAACATAATGTATAAACATTAAAGTAAGTGGTAGGTGAATTTTTGAGGAAGTAACTTTTTTATTTACTGATACACTTAAAAAGAAATACAAATATTGTATCTGCAGACAGAGTGAACTATCAGCATAAGCCACAAGTGCTGTATAGTATATAAATTCTATGATGTGGATTTGCTCGTACACATCCCGTAGTAGAGATGCTTGGTATACTGAAACAAACAAATCTGGGCAACAAAATCCACCTTAGAAAAGATATATAAAGCAGTAGTATCATGCTCTAATGATGTTTGCATTGACAGATTCTCCATATAACATCTTATTTTATCTGCGTTGAACCAGAGGATAAACAAAACCAACCACATAAGAAAGATCAAGGGTTATTAGAAAGGGGAAGCTAACATTAAATGTCAATCAATCAATTATGAACTAAGAAAAAAAGGGGAAAAAAATCAAACAAAGTGACCTGCTTGCAGAATCAAGGCCCAGAATGATAAAGAACTACAATTAATGAACCAGGTTGAGATCATGTTTTCACTTAGCATCTTTCCTTGATAATTAAAGGAAACTTGAATAATTTCAACAAGAATAACTTACTTCCAGAAAATTTGCACGCTCCATTCTACCATCCTCACCAAAGAAAACATGCAATGATATCTTGTCATTGAAGTACCAGACTGGCTGCTGATTATTTTTAATTGCGACCTGCAATAGCGTGCTTGGAGGTCCAGGTGAAACATTCTGGAATAAAACCATAGGAAGAAGTGTCCTTGCTGAAGCTTCAGGTTGCAAAGGCGGGACCTAATCATCGACAAAATAAAATGCAAGAAGATATTTTGAGCAATAAGCTCCTTTAGAGCATAGGAAATGGATGTCAAGAGGCTGAAATAGTATCAGGGTGGCTAGTTAGCCCATTAATATCGCTACTTCTTTAGCTTTACAAAACAATCACCTGCAAAGGTCCTGCAGCTGCAAGACCAAATGTATTTTTGTTGAACTGTATCATGAATCCATCTAACACAAGTTGCGTATTGTTCTCAAACAGCAAAGAGTAAAATATCTGGCCATCATGACATATAAGCTGTGCACTAATCTGTAGACCTTGCCCAGTAGATGAAGGTAGTAATACAGGTAAGGGGGGTCTGCAGAGACAATCAGAACATTTTCCAAGAATAAGCACATCAAGGTATCCAAGATACTAAATATTATGTATATACCAAAAGAACGGGCTGAACTTAGAATTCTAAATCTGTACATCCTTACTCTGAAGGCGTCATTGGCTGGTCTACAGGAACTATAGCATTGTCAAGACCAATCAAATCTCCAAGCAAATCTGGCACAGGTGGAGAAGGTGCAGAGATTGCTGTTGTTGCCGGTGGCTGCTGCCTTGATTGAGCAGGTGAAACAGCAGCTGCACCAGAAGGAGCAGCTGCACCATCAACTGCATGAGAGGGTGACTCAGAATACCCTGTTTCACCTCCATCAGCATAATCATCATCATCTGGTCTAGGTGTAGCTGACTTTGCACGGCTTACAAAAGCATCAGGTATCTTATGATAAACAGAAGAAAGGGTAGCAATGTTTGCAAGAAGTTCATCAAGAAGTGAAGGATCAAGTTGGTTTGAATCATCACTTATTACTGGTTTTTCGGCTAGAACGACATCCTTAGCAGCCTGAAAGAAAGAAATTGATCATGATTACCAAACCATATGGCATCTTATGAACTGAATATCTTAAATTTGTTTCTAATACCTCAGGATCAGTAGAAAGAAGACGCCAATAGATGTATGCACGATCTCGCAAATCAGGATTGTCTGTTTCCATCGTGGCATTATTAAGAACAGCCTATCACATACAGTGGATCTATATTAGAGTCATAAATGAGACTAACAGTAACATCTGAAAATTACATAATGAATTAATGATGTTCACAAAGTCCCCCACTCTCACGTGTCATGCCAAAAAAAAAGAATTTAACACAACAAGATACCAAGGGGAATCACTTTAATAAAAAGTACTCAGAATAAAATAAGATAAATATATGGCAGATAATTAAAGATTTCAGTTTTAGCCAATTCAAAATTTTATTAAAAAAAAGGATTGTCTTTTTTTGTAAGAGAACTTGGTAAAAGAAAGGAAGCTCCTGGATAAATGAAATAAAATATTACATCAGCATCAAACCACCATAGCAAGAGTATCGACAAAGTTACTTATCCTTGTCATCTTACAACATGCAAGATGAACCTAATAGTTAAATTGCTTGATTGAATAAATTTAAACTAAGGTCATTAGGATAGGTTCCCATATAAGCATGCAAAATATATTGCTTCTGTAGTATACTCTTTTACACGACAAATATCAGGAATTGAGAATCATAAAAACTAATGCCAAATGTACAATTTGTTTAAATATTGTCTAAATCCTTCAATGATCACTTTCAACTCTAGTCCCAGCCACTAATGAATGGTCATATAGACAATGAGTAAATCTTTTCTTAAGCATGCTCTATTTATAAAACGTGGTTTCCCCTTATGCTGGACATTTAGTGAGAAACTGCAATGGCATAAAAACTTAAACAAGTTTTTTTTTTTCCTTCAAAACGGATGAGGCAACAATCAACATTCCTCCCTCTCACCAGCCAATAGAAAAGGAAGGAAACATTGCATTGAAGAAACAAGAGTAAGTGCGCCAAACTTGAGGGTAACACTTACTGGTATGATGACATTAGCACATTGCTCCTTTGCATCTCAGGCAACCAGGGGTTCGAGACATGAAATTAGCTAATCTATATGTAAGAGTAAGACTACACCCTTCCCAGATCCTATATTGGTGGGGGCTTTTGCATTGGGTTTGCCCCCAACTCTGCCAAACTAACTGATTGTATCAAATCAATGAAGCCCAAGCATTCTCACAAATAAAAAGGAAAGAAAGTCTTCACTGAATGTCTCCTTCCAAATTAGTAGCAAATGAAGTTGCAATTGTCAATTTACCTACATGCAGTTGTATGTTACAATCAGTAGCATCTAAGAAGGGTATGAAATTCTACGGAAGTATCATATGATGAATAATAGTCAAATGAATGATCCATGTATTTTGACGTTAGAATTGACTGATATCTATATCGATAATATTGGTAACTGGCAAAACTGAAATAAAACAAACCTGAATCATCTGCTGTGGGCCTTCAGTTGGCTTCTTGAGGAACAATTTAACAGTTGCAGTGAGCAGCTGCAGCTGTACCAGTGCAGGTTCTTCTGGGAAAGTCTCAAGAAAGCTCTCAAGGAGCTCATCAGCATTGTCAATTCTTTCAGCATATTCACCAATTATCCATATCATTGATGCCTGCAGCAGCAGGGCATTTTTGAGATAGAAAGGAAGAAGAAACTGGAAACTAACCTCCCAAGTTAAACAAATACCTTAGCCTCTGGTTCATCTAAAGTGTCCAAGCTTTCACACAATGTTGCAATGATAGACTCATAGCTGCAATATAATATAGAATTATATAGATTGCATCAAGCAGATGGTGCAGACTGGTACTGCAAATTAAGAAGGCAGTGTCACAAGGCAAACAACTTGCATCAAGCTAATCAAACTTACGTGTTAGGATAACGTCTGAAGATATCCTTTATGACAATGATAGCTTCTTGCACAACATAATTTACTTTAATCTTTATCAGCTCAAGCAATACACTGATGCACCGTTCAGCAGCTCTCTCTAACTTAATAGCACAACGGCCAATTGCACGCACAGCCTTTCTAACAAAATCTACATCTACTTCAGTAGCATATTCTTTAAACTCCAACAGAACCTGCAATGAAGTACATAAGTTTGCAAAGAGGTTCATCACACTCAATTTTCATTCCTTGGAGTCCAAACAAAATATTAAAAATGAAAAAGCTAAAAGAATATAGCAAAAATCCATACTAAATTATCTTAAATGAAAAAATAAAAGACAAAATCAGAACAATAACAAAAAACTTTTACAACAACATCCTAAATATCCAAGTTTATATGCCTTTACCTTGAAAGGGTGACAAAATAACAACTAAATTATATAAAATAAAGAACTTCATCACCATATGATGAACTCTGTACCTGGTCTATGTTCCGATCTGAGGCAAGCTTTATCATGATTTCTAATTTCTCCATCTTAACATATATTGGATCATTATATTTGCAAAAGAAAACCTATAAAAGAGATGTGTAAGAAAATAATGCGTAACTTCAAGAGAAAATGAAGGTGTAATAACTGAAACTTCAGTAAGTAATGCCCATCTGAACTAACCTTAATCTCATGTGCAAGTATCGTAGGCCGTTTCTGTACAATAAGATTGATGTTGCGCAGGGCTACATACTGGATTTCAGGTTCTGCAGAAAGAAGAGTTACCAGAGGTGGCGCCATTTTCTTGCAAAGATTTCGGATTACATCAGTACTAGTGATGAGTTCCATCTGTTGAAGGATCATCTGCACAGAATTTTAAGCCTATGATTGAAACCAGCCAACAAATATACCTCCATCACACTCTAAAACCATTCATAGTCTTTATATATTGGAGAAAAATTCACCATCATATCCTTTTTCGTATTTCAAAGTCCATCATCAAGATAGCTTCAATACAGATGTAATTAGGTACTTGAAGAATTAATTGATTTTCTGGATTCTCTCATTGTGTATTATAGGTAAAAGCTAGAACTTTGAAATGAAAGAGAGTTTTTTATCTTAAAAAAATCAATCACTACTTTCAGATTTCAATTTCTATCAGAACTAAACAAGAGGATCAGCAGAAAAAACTTGCTTGAAGACACATATTAACTCGCAGAGAATGTGGATAAACATTTTAATGTGAACTTAAATTGGAATCCAGCATTCAGTCTGTCTTAACATCCAAGAAATTGACAAACATTGAGTCCATTAAATATTCATCCAAATACAACTGCTCTCAGTCTTCCTATCATTTACCTGTGAAGCCAACTAACAAGTAGAGAAATATGATTTTTCTTGTGATTGTGTGATAGCTTTGATTATTTCCAGCTCACCTCAACCTAATGTAATCATAAAAATATGCATAGTTTTCTTATCCCATTCTTCTAAATTAGAGCAGATGTAGTTAATTTGCATATCCATGTCCATATCTGGTAACATATAGATTTTCCCATAGGCAACTTATCACAGGGATAATATAACTACAATCTATTTCCCTGATCCCTTGCTGGACATGCCATAACAACAATATCCAAAATCCTCATAACAGTAATTTGTTATCCTATCTGACCGAATTGGTATTAGCAATGAACTTTCAGGTGGAAGTGGGTATAATTTCAAATTGTAAGGCTATAAGGATCATTATTGCTATTCAAGACCCATAAAACCATAGAATGATTTAATTTAGGGAACTATCTCTTTGTTACACAAATGTTTTCATTGTAAAAGTCAGTATAATGAATTTCATGCTATATAAGTGTACCACTCCTATTTTACAAAAAGAAATATGGTTAATAGACTAGAATGATAATGTTTCTAAAGACTTGTATGTTGGAATGATAATGATAATGATAATGATAATTTCATTAGGATAGACATATACCTACCTTTACAGCAGAGAGCACAACCGCACAATTTGCATGTTGGAGGCGTGGTGTTACTCGCTCTAATATGTTTTCGGCTTCACGGGCATCAGATGCTTTATACCTTGATAAAGCATCCAAAATGAAAACTTGACCCCATCTGCACCACAATTAGATTCATATATTAGAACTGAAAATATGTTACTAAAAAGAATAATTAGGCCTTCATATAACATGTTAATCCCATGGATACATGAAAGACCATTTATGTAGTTAGTGCTTACAATTACTGAATTATTATAGATAATAAACAAGAAAGAACGATTTATGTAGTTAGTGATTACAATTTATGAATAGTTGGTGCTTACAATTGCTGAATTATTATACATGGAATACCATTTAGGAATAGTTAGTGCTTACAATTACTAAATTAGCGAAAAAAAAGCCACAGTGCTAGGAGAAACCACCATTTTCAATAGAACTTATCTAAGTGAAGATTGCCTCAATATGTAAAATTCATACAACCAAAGAGCTAAACTTTAATATGATGGAGATCATACATAGAAAGAACCTACATACTATTTGACAGAGAAAGTAATGTCGTGATTTAACAAGAGGAGCTATCACGTGCTCAAATTTGAACCTAAATGTTTGTGTTTGAAATGCTGCCACACTTTGTAGGATATTTCACCAGATTGACAACTGTCATGTGAATATTTTTAGCGCTAGCACAAAATATTTTACATAAAGTTAAATTCCATATATATATATATATATATATATGTGTGTGTGTGTGTGTGTGTGTGTGTGTGTGTGTGTGTGTGTGTGTGTGTGTGTGTGTGTGTGTGTGTGTATCAATATTAAAACTCCAAGAAGATGCAATATCTAGTCATATTTATTTATTAGGAATTTGTTTTGAAAAGGTAGACATCATTTTTCTACATCAAATAAGACTGGACAATCCAATTATGTACAGGAGTAGACCCAGTCTGGACCTCCATTGCACCTCTACTATTTTTGCTCCTCTGCTGTTGTTACGCCCTCCATTGCTGCCATTGCTTTGCATAGGCAGCAAAAACCATCCAGGGAGGCAACTTGCATCGAAACAGGAACATCTTACAGTTACCTCTAACACATTTTGATCAATATAACTTTTTTTGCTACGAAGTCTATAAACTAAGATTTTTTAGTTCAAACGGTCCCAATATACAATATATGTACAGAAAGAGAATGAATCGTTCTCGGTCTTCCCGTGATAGCAGATCACAACATTCCGAATACATTAAAGACCATAGGTGCCCAGAGCATTAACTCAGAACAAAGCAGACATGAGCATCTACTTGCCAAATCTGAGTAATCGCAAAGGACAAATGTACAACTTCAGGATTTATTTATAAACCCTAGGAAGCATGCAGGCATTCCTTAACAAGTGGTGTGCTTCAGTGACCAGGCAGATTGAATCATAGTCTACATGTCTTATTCCAATGTGACACATCAAACCAATTTCCCCTAATAACCCAGAAGGAATTTATAAAGTCAGAGTAGATAACAGGCTCAATCACAAATCAAGAACTAGCACAAATGCACACAACTATTTTTTTAGTATAAATCCAAAGTTTGCACATTACAGAGGGTGAAGGGCAGACAGAGAAGCATCTATAGCAAAAACTATGTTAATTGAACATAGTGGTGGTACTTCCATATAGCAACATCAGTTTCAACAAAGGGAACCATACAACCAGATTAGTCAACATACTAATTCATGTGATAGCATTAATTATAAACTTAATGGCATAGACACTCTGTGCTATAATGCCAACATATTGTTACTTACTAATATCAGTTCATTCTGAAGTATTGAATATATAGGTGTATTTGTCCAGTCAGTTGAATTCAGTTTTGTTTAAAGGTGGTGAATATCCAGGATCAATGGATTCATACGTGTCATCTAGACTATACCCAAGATTCACGCGTATGATGCAAAAAATCCTAAGAAGTATATAGCAAACAGGCATATTGGCCAAAATATGCTCCATGAATATCTTGGAACTAGTAAAAGAGAATCAAAAACTATTCTGGTGACGCACTTACTCAGTGCATTCGTTCAAGGCAGTCAGAAGCTTCGAAAGTGTATGACTAGTAATCTCAAAAATTGGTCGACTACTATTTTCATGGATCTCTGCAAGTGCAGCAACTGCGTTTGCCACTACCATTGGATTATTGTCAGATATCAAATCCTTGAGAGTCTCCAAGAAACCCCTATCTTCCACCAGCTCGGCATTTATATCATATAGTTTAGATACACAAATAGCTGCTGTCTTTCGGACATAAGGATCGTCATCCTGTACAAATGTATTTGCAAGGACTTACATCTCATAATGAAAATTTTAGATGTTAAAATGATGGAATGTACTGAAAAGTTATAGGAGTTGTAGAGAAACAAATATGTAAGTACAACACAAAACCAAAGATACAAAGGGAGTAGAGACAGACACTGGAAAGGATATAAAATGGAGAAATAGATGAGGACCTTGAGGCATCTCTGAAGGGGATCACACAGATACTCTGTTATTTTGTCAACACGAATGCAACCCATTGTCCTCACAGCTAAAGCTCGAATTAGTGGATTAGGATCTTGAGAATCCTGCAAAAGTCAATGAAATTCACAACCAACAACTACAATATTTATAATTTTTATCCGATGACTAGTACAGAAATGCATCAAAAACACCAACACATCGACAAGAAGCCGCCATGCAAGTCTATCTGGAACAGTTAGTCAAAAGTTTGGCTATTGATGACCAATCCAAACTTTTGAAACCTTTCAAAACATCATGGATGCAAAATGGTTCTTCCTTCGTCCAAGATAATGATCTTGCAATTTAGACAACATATATTTTTAATGTAAAAAGAGAAATAGGTCCAAAAAAATTAGTTCCATTGTAATGTTTATCTGGTTTTTAATCTATGTAGCTGCCCATAGTTTGATATTTTAGCCAGTCCTTAACACATATTGCTAAATGAAGCTAAAATATTGAAGTCAATCATCATAAGCTCCTTTCCCTAAATTTGGAGATAATCTAGATTAAAAATTCAAATAAAGGAATAAATTTTGACTAAAATATTCTCTATGATATACTGAACAAATCCTGTAAAATTTCTGAAGCAATGACTGTTTGTTTGTCACATGAAAGTACAACAAGTTAAACAGTGAGATTTATACATATGCATCCAAACATATAGCAGATCCAAATTGTTATTAATATCAGACCTAGTCCAGATTCTATAAATTATTCCAAGATTCCATTTTCCACCTCCATTTGTAAACCATTAATATGCTTCAATGTTACAATTACTTGGTTAATAAACCATTTAAACAGAAGTTGGAAATTGCATAAAGAAACAGTGAATACATAAAGTAAAAAATTCAGTATTTAAAAGTTAAAAAACAACCATCCATTAAAACCAAAAGATCAACTTTGATCAATTGCCAGATGAGACAACTACACCCGACTCATGAATATAGAAATAGGAAGTGCACAATTTCCTACCTTCACAAATGTATTCACAGCAAGTATGGCAAGATCTGGTTGACTTTTGGCATAGTTTATGAGATACAAATAGACAAGTTTTTTCAGCTCCAAATTTTCCGTTTGCATGCAGTTTACCACATCTGTGAACAATGATGAAACATCTTTTCCAACAGTCATTGCAGCTATAACCTTCTTCACGGCATCTTTCCTCTTATCCTACAGAACAGGTTAGCACAAATCATTATTTCAACCGAATAAAACCAAGTAAACAAACAAAAGATTTATAAAAGAAAAGTTCCTGAATGAACAGATAATGTCCTCTTTGTATATCATGGAATCATGTTAACATGCCATATCTAATAGCGGAGAACAACTGGAAACAACAGATCCATACTAACTTTTTCCTAGTGAAGTAGTCAATCATGAAAATTCGTAAATTACTGCTAGAAAAAGAAAAGAACTCATAGGATCATGGCGTTCCGATTAAGTAATTTACTTATAGCTTGTTCACCATGCCCACCATAGTGCATTCGTCTATCCATAGGGGCTTGCAAGAAAGGAGAAAAAGGACATAGGCATTTGCCTATCCACCAAGTGCACTTTAGTTTTTGTCACATAACTAAAATTGTTGCTTATGAAGTCTCCTCAAATTTAGCCTTTTAAACTCATCCATTTTTAAAACTGAAGTACGCGAATGACAACTCTGTATCAGTAAGGAACCATGATAAAACTGGAAAGTTAATAATTTCTTTAAGATGCGTTAAAGCAACCAAAATATGTGAGTACAATATCACGTTACCGTCGCAGGTGACTTCAGTTCAAACAAATTGGCAATCCCATTGTGTGTATACTAGAGCCTTGAGAAACCAGAAAAAGAAAAGCAACCATATCATAACGAGTACATAGCGAATTCAACTATAACGTCCTCAGAATCTTATCTGGAGCCAAACATTCAATTCTTCTCCTCTGTCCTTGTGTACCTAGAGAAATCTATATAAAAAGGATCAATTCTTCTTAACGCCTCCATTTTCTTGCGGGCATCTACGCCAGTGTTTTGATGAAACAAAGAAAGAAGCAAAGATCTTGTTCCCATGTGACATGTTTGCATCTTTTCCCTAACATAAAGTACATTGCAGAGACAAATCTAGGAGTGAAGCATTAAAACACTTTTCTCGTCTCACGATCTTTCTAAATCAAGCGGCAGATCAGAGAGGGAGGAACGAATAATTTCAAGATCAAATAGGTTCTTTGCAGCTCATCAATCAAAGAAATGGACCAAAGATCTACAGGATCGCGAAATCCAGCTAGAAAATCCATCAGATGCAAAGAAGGGAACGGAGATCTAAAGGCATCTGGCTTGATCCGTGGTCATTCAAACCCTAAGTGGATCAGATCGAGGGAAGGAGCATACCTTGTACTGGGAATTGAGCTCCTCCTTGAGCTCGGGGATTTCTCCCTTCTTGGTGGTTGAGAAGTACTTAGAATCGTGCCCGCTCATCGCTTCCGCCCCGTTGCCTTCCTTCCTTTCTCTTCTTGACACGGAGGGAAGGCGGAGGAAATATAAGAGAGGCGAGAGAGAGGAGAAAGGCTGGCTTTTGGTCTGCGTGGGAGAGGAGTTGGCCTTCGCGTGTGTTACAGTAATCGTGATGAACGGTCGTGGGTCCGGTCGATAGAGCAGACCGTGAACCGGGTTCAACTCTGAGCCGACGAGTTCATCTCGGGGCCGGGTCAGACCCGGCTTTGACCGTGATGGCATATTAGTCATTTGATGAAGAATAATAGCGTGTTATTATTATTTATTGTTTTAGTATATAACATAAGGGAGTTTCTAAAACATTTATCGTAACGTTTATGAAAGTCGATGATTAGAACATAAAGGAGAAGCGGAATCACCTCATTTGGACCTCAAAATAGAGGCCTATGGAGACTTTTACATCTCTCGAAATACATGAAATACTAATAACTACTTTTGATCTCTCTAATCAAGCATAATATGACAAAACTTGTTATCGTTGGGCTCCTATAATCATACCTATCGTGACCAAATCGAATCGGACAATCAGCTAAAAATATATGGAATCATAAGCTGATCTGACTCGATTACTTGATCGAATGTGTTGAAAAAGGAGAATGAATCGATTGATCCAAAAACTAATCCGGTTTTATACTATAATGAAAGATTATTTGATTTTTCCCAAATTAAATATTTTTATTATTTATTTAAGAAGATATTTGCACTAATCAATCATGAAATTATTAGGATTAACATGTGGGAAAGAAATTAAAAACGATCTAGTTTAGTGTGATTACCATATCACGTGTTTATGTTTATAACATTGGTTGATATCATCTTTTTTTTTAATCATTTTTATACTATTTTATCATTAGTTTAAATATTTTTTATATTCTTAAACATAATTTTTAAATTATAAATTTCACCATTACATGGGATAAGATAAAGAAAGAGAAATTACGGGAAAAATAAACCATACTTAGAGTTCTGTACAAAACAATATCCTTAATCAAATCAAAACTATAAAAACAATTATTTATAATTTTTAGCAGTCAAAAGAAATTACAGCACAATTATATAAAGTCCTGTTGAACATATACTACATGTAAGATGGCAAAGGCAGGTCCCTTATCTTTAGATTTACAATAACAGCTTGATTTGTGTTCACTCAAATTACCAATACAGACAGACAGACAGACAGTAAATATAAATAAACTTCAAGAGCTGCAGCTGATTTGATGCACATACGTATACATTTTAGTAGCATTCTTCTTAGATCTCAAATGCAACCACCTAACTAAGATGTCAGTGTTCCATTTTTCTCAATTTCCCGTTGTCTTGCTCGTTCCATCTTCCGCATCCGCCACTCTTCCAGAGCTGAAAGTACACAAAAGTAGTATAGTCTTCTTGCCCAAATTGAATTAGAAAAAAATCATGAGGTCGTACCAACTAACTAAAGGAATAAACCAACCAACCAACCAATGATCATGTGGTTTCTATAGAGCCAAGGCACAGGGTCATTTCGTCTCATAATTGAAAGCATTTCATTGTTCTGTGTTCAGACAGCAAAGCTATGGTGATAACAAGGCCAATACTAACTACCATGTTCACGATAATATAGACTTTGAGAAACAGCTACTGTGGGATGAAACCCCAGAAATTTTATTTGATGAAACAGTTGATCTTCATATCACAGCTCCATTAGACTCAATTTGTGAGATCACTGATGGAACAGACAAATCATTATTTGCACTAGTATTCATGATTCACTTGTATAGGAAACGTGAGAAAGTAGGATATGCTTATTACAGACAAAATCTAGACCGAGTAAACTGCAATTCAAATATGTTTGGACACGAAACAATTTCTAGCATATTTTTATTCTCATATCTGGTCAGGGCTGAATGCTTTCTGGCTTGATACTTGTCCATATATGATGCATAACATGCCATAATTGTAATCCATGTTATATGATGTTTTGCCCAGGCCTTATGTGTTGAACAACAGTTGGATTAAACACTATTAATAAATTGTCAACTCTATTCATGAACAGCACTATGGATGTGTCTTTCTGCAAATTTGATTACCTCATCCCATGAAATTGTGGATCCATAACTAAATAAATATACCAGCAGGTTTATTTACATGGATAGCATCTGGATTTGTGTCTTTGTAAAAATTAAAAAAAAAAGATTCTCAGAAGACCGACAAAGTTTATTACAAATGATCTTAGACAGATATCAAACTGTCTTTAAGCTTGTGGCTCTTTAATTGATCCACAGAAAATTTAAAGAAATCTTATTTGAATTTTGCAGACTGACTGACATGCATATCCCCCTAAATCCTGAAAAAGCTTGTGTGATGATTTTATACATAACAATCAGCATAAACAAGTTTAGGAAAAAAGAAAATGTACAGAGTGTAGCTAAGAAAGCAGCTGAGGTAAAAATGAATCAAGGATGTAAGAGATTAGAACCTAGATTTATTACCTTTCTGGCTGTTGACATCATTCATAGCCCTATCTTTTAACCTTTTCGACAAATCAACTGCTGCAGTCTGCTTTGGAACTTGCTGTATCTCTCTCTCTGGTTCAGTGTATGCTTCTTGCTCGATTTCCTTAATCTAAGTCATTTGCCAAAAACAGTGTCTCAGCTTGGTATAACAAGCATTAAACATATATAAAAAGTTAACTAATCATGAAAAGTTTGCTACCATACTGAAAAACAGTCTGCCTGATAAACAGTTCACAATTGAAAAACAAAGTTGCTATTACACAATCGCATACCCTCTTGATTAATTCCAATGGCTCCATAGCACGGCGAATCTCTTCAGACTCCAAAATGTACCTTAGTTGTGCTGCAATAGAAAGTGTTTTCATGTCTTTGTTTGCAAATTTCAGTATCCAAACAAAAATAAAGGGCATGAATAATTGCATATGCAGGAAAAAAGACTTTAATTTTGGTAGAAAAGACAAAGACAAAGATCTCTGATAGGGACAGCATCACCAAGTTCCTATGGTGCTACATATAAAATTTTCCATTGTAGGCTCGATCCAACCAAAAGAAAATAATGCACAAGCACTAATGTTTCAAATTACATATAAATTATGGGCTTGAAACTTGGAATTTTGTTTTTTCTCATTCCATTATTCATAAGAGGTCTTTAAACTGAAATAAATTCTTCTTCACTCTGTTGTGCTCAGTGGATTCACAATAACTACCACCAATGCGAGATCTAAGGAAGGCCAATGCTTGCAGCCATACCCATGCAATCATAAAGGCTCTTTTTGTGACTCGTATATTGTCAAACATGTAGTAAAGGACTAACTTCTGAGCAGGCGCCAAGGCTCATCCTCATAATATGTAAAAAGAATCACGTTTGAAGAAACATTTGGCTGTGTGACAAGAGAGATCATAAGCAATTGATGGGCTCTTGATTCTCGCTGATGCTTAAGTTTCACATTTGGCAGTCATCCAGCGGGTCCTTAGATCTGTAGGTGCTACTATGAGGCACTCTTAATCTCTTCTTGCATCTGCAGACTCTGCACCACTCCAATTCACAATTTTTAACTTTCTATATCAGTTACTTTACAAAATCATCATTTTTTAAGCGATGCTCTAACTGACATTTGACCACATTAACATGGAAGTGTTTTAAAGCACCAACTTCACGAAAATAATACTTCATGTAGAACAAACTTCATCATGATATTTTTGGGTCTAAGTTTGACATGACGTTCAATACTTCTTTTAGTCAAAGGCAAGAATTCTGCATTCTTCAACTTTGAACATCGACACTAATGAATCCAACAATCCAACCATGGAGAAAAATTCCTATGATCTATTATAAAATCTACAAAACCAAATAGTGAATATAGTGCAGATTCTCCACAAAGGATCCAAAGATTATTCATTTCATCATTCAGGCACTTCTATTCTAATGCATAGGCTAGCTATTTTCTTCTTCATATCCCATACCTTTTTTCCAATATATAATTCGTTAATTCCTTTTGCTAAATAATTTGGACCACATATACGATAATCATGTGATTGTGACACTTAGTTGTGTTCATAACAAGTTATAAAGAATATCATGATCGCCAAAAGCAGACCTTATAATCTTATCAATTAATATCCCAGCCAAGAGTTATAATAGGAAAGTCAAGTAGATATGTGACACGAAACCAGTTACCATTCAAATGCCTAAATGGAAGGCTTGCTGCATCAAAGGCTTATGTATCATTAATTTTCCATGACTAGTCTCTTAATCTCACAAAATCTGTGTTTTGATCATCTTGCACAAGCTAAATTACATCAAATGTGCAACTCTTATTAACCGATCAATCATTAATTCTACAAGATCATAGAGCTTACCGTATACTACAAGAATAAAGCAAAGACAATAGAAAAGGCTATGGAACATGCCATGATATCCGTAAATAGTAAATCAATTCGAAGTTTGCACCGAGACTCCTTGACTATAATTTCCCATAATAGCCTAAAAGTAAATAAAATTTTCATGCAAGAACAAGAGTCTTCTGTCAGTTGGCATTCTAATATTACTAAACCCAAATAGCATCATCACTTACCCATTGATAGGTTTATAGGTTTCAAATTTTAATCTTGACATCATGTTCGATATTTGATTACTTTTCAGAGGGTAGACAGATGTCCAGGAGATTTAATACCTCAAAGTTTAATCACTCCTAGATTCAGAAGCATGGTACCGCATATTTCAGACACCCAAACTCTACAACAATCGTATCTAATCGAAGCCTATAAACATCTCTTGAAAAGCAGCAAAATATTAATTACATGGTTCGATCCCCTCGTAAGATCAAATTATATTCTTTCTCTCGTATTTAATTTGTTGTGGATATGGCATAGGTTACTGTGTAGGCGGGCAGTGTTAATCAAATTCTTTTTATCCCCACTTCGTTTCAAAACTGCATCTTTCTTACAAGAATTCGTTGGCATATTCAACTTCTGGATCGGAACTCCAAATTCCCAATTGTAAACGAATTAGAAAAGACAACAAGGATGAGGAGGGAGGGATGCAGAACGCTCACTCGGATCAGTTTGGTGGCCGGCGGTGGCTTTCCGCTTGGGGGCAGCGAAGAATCCGTGGAGAAGCAGTAGTACGGCGACGAGATTAAGGAAGCAGACGAGGATAGTGGCGTTCTTGAAGGATAATCTCATCTTCCAGCCCTGCTGGCTCTCCATCGTCAGGGGAAGGGGCGATGAAGAGGGGACCGACTCGGTTGACCAAACCCCTAACCCTAAGCCAAGCGAGTCGACCTGTGAGAAGCAGATGCCCGCAGGCGACAAGCTCACAGGCGGAGGATGCTTCCGGAGAGAGGCGCCGAGATAGCGCCGGCGGCTTCTCCTCCGTCCGACGCAATGTGGTAGGTGATTCCGATGCTTGGTCGAGGATGGGGAGAGAAGCGGCTTCCGCTGAGGCTTTTGAGCTTTATGTATACTAATCATGCTTTAACGTTAGATATGACTTTAAGTTGATCCTAAATTATTTGATCATATTAGTCTTTAAACTATCTAATTCGCAGTAACCAAAAAATGACGTGTAATTTAATTATACGTCTTAATTTCTTTTGTTTACTTTATGTTAAAAACTGACCGTCCACGGAGCATCATATGCGATGACATAGCAAGATCAACGGTTGAGATTGAGCGCGGATAAAGGACGATGCTATGATGCTATATGAGATGCCACATGGATCTATGTATTGACCGGGATGCCATGTGGAAAAATAAAAAATATATTTATATTTCTTTATTAACCATTTATAGGAATTAATTGTTATTATAAATGACATCAAAAAAGTGAAAGAAATATAATATAAATTTTCAAAAAAATGTTCTTACATCCGTCTAGATGTGAATAGGTTATAACAAAAAAAAAAAAAAATCACATATATTTAAAATATAAAAGGTCTATCATATGATTAAGCTGAATATTTTTCCTCATTTGCAATGGGTAATTTCTTTTGTTGTGATGGATAATTCTCCTTCATGGGCTCCTCTGTCTAGGATAGATGAATTATATCTAATGGGCTGCTTATAGCCTATGATAGTGTTGTTGTGAGGCATAACAAGTTTATTTCTCAACCAACGTAGACACAAAAAAAGCTACTAATCCGCATATTTAATTTTGGATCAAAAAATAAAAAAAAAGATGAATGTTGCATATAGTAATTTTAGAGAGTCGTGATAAAAAATAAAATAAATTAATGGTAATATGGGTGTTCAAATTGATTCAAATCGAATCGTTAAGTGTCCGATAGAATCGTTTGTTTCCTTCAGTTCGATTAAAGTAATGTGGTTTGAACCGATTTGAATCGATTCAAAATCATTTAATCTAACTCGATTAACTAATTAATTAATTTTTATAATTTTAAATTATATATTTAAATAAATTTATCTAATTTAATTGAATCAAATCAAAATCTTAGTCTAATCGAGTGACACTATAAAATTTATGAAATTAAGCACACATCATTTATAAGATTAAGTCTTTTTGATCGATTTGAACCGTTTGAAGGTTTAGGACAATAAGTCAATCGAATTAATATCTTTTAAATTAAAATCGATTCAATTCGATTTAAATACACGTAGATAGATATCTCATAGGTATAATTTAGCAATTCAAATTTGATGAGGTGGTGGATAATAGAAACAAAAAGAGAAAAGTTATTTTCCAAAAAATAAGGTTATTTGGTGGATTATAGATATCTCATAGAAATTTTCTATGTTCACATGAGAAAATAAAAAAGTATTTTCTTGAAAAGTTTTTTAATATTAAAGATTTCTATAAGCTTTGATATATGTAAAAAAAATTATTTTTCCTGGTTTTCCTTAAATCCGTACTTACTATTGTTCTGATCATCATCACCATCGTCGTTCCACCGTGATTACTGTTTTCTTTCTGCTGCCTATGGACTCCGTAGGCTGACAGGCATCTGACAAATTGTTGGGAACCAAATCTCTGGATCAAAATATCATCCCTGGAAGAAAGCATCAAACTACAAGAGCTCGGAGCCTCAGAATGCAGATCCTGTTCGGTATCCCTACAGCTACTGGTAATGCCACTAGGTCTGCTTCTCAAAGATCACAGCGAGCATCAAGGTCGCCAGAGTTTCCAGAGAGCTTGCTCCATTATTGATTCTTTGGACGAGGAATAAATGAGGTGCTAAAGCTCCAGGGCAATCGCCACCAGCAACTTTCCAAGCAATGCACCGTTTGCTGCCCTTTTGGTGCTTGATGAAATGATGGCAATGGCTGTTTCACTGGCAGTTCACTTACTCGAGCGCTGTTGCAGTTTGAGAGGGGTTTGAACACTTTCGACTCCCGATGCAACTGTGCTCGACATCACGCACCTGACGAGGTCGTCAATGATCAAGTCTGGACATGGGCGATGGGGGTATTAATTGATGACCCGTTCGTGCTTCCCGTGCGTAGGTTTGGCTGCACGGGTACAAGCATATGCCATATTAAATCACGGCTGAACAGAGTAACATGTGCCATCATGAAGGGCATGCACAGAGAGAAAGAGAGAGAAAGTTGGTCATCCAGTGTGTTTGCAGCCTTGTGTTCCGAAGGAAGAGACAATGTGGTGATCCAGCACGGCTTATACTGAGGCTTTAGTTACTGAAGTTTCATGAGAGAGTTGTTCGTGTGCTGAGTTCCTTCTAGAGCCACTTGGATCTTCAGCTGAAGTGGCATCAACTTGTGAGGAGTTGCAGGTTTGATGAACACAGCTAGAAATGGATCTTCTGAATCCTCTTAGCAAGCAATATCAGAAAGCCCCAAGGGAGAGGGATGGATGACTTGAAGTCCTCGGAAGAATTAGTCTTATGGTCCTGGCACAGAAATCACACTACCACAGCAAGATCGAAATGGAAGCATCAGCTGTCACTGCTATGTGATGGTCATGCAACTTCACAGAAAGCAAGCTTTCCACTGTATCATCCTTAGAGATTTAGTGGAAGATGTTAAGTGAGCCAAAATCCAGATAATGAAGAGGTGAAACAAATAATTCACAGAAGAAAGAAACGCATGATATGAAGCCAAGCTCTCTTCAGCAAGGTTTCAAGTACTTGCTTGGATGAGCCTTTAGCATGTGACTTGGGGACACACACAGTGTTCAATTTGTTTCACAGCCTGCAAAAGTGGCAGGTTTCTGATCTCTGAGAAATATGTAGACTGACTGCAGTATCTTCCAGGGTAGTAGTGGCCAAACAAACCACATAAAAATAGGTGCTTGTCATCTAGCTATAACAAGGAAGGTTAGATCCCAGATTGATATATTGGTTCTAACATAGAAAAGCAAAGCAGAGATGAATCGAGAGAAAGGTGCATGAATCCGAAAAACTTGGACTGCATTCAGAGAGGCTCTCTTGTTCTGATTCTTATACAATTGTACAGTCACTGCGACGGCAGATTAGCAGGAGCTACAAAGTTCTTGATCAGATCTGTGAGATGCATCTTCTGTGGCAGGCAACAATATGCTTTGCCTGCCTGGTCTCCTCCTTCCACACCCTGCTGATATCCTCTGCCACCTGCACAGCATCATGGGATGCACCAGAGAGCCCTCTCCTTGTGAACCCAACAGCATAAAGCCCTGACTTCCCTTTCCACCCGCTAGGAAATGGCTGCTTTGGAAACCCATCTTTGTTGAACAACTCAGTGTCCTGCAAATATTCCACCATGAATCTTTTAACTTCTGATGCAGTCAAAAGATCTATATCATTACAGAAGCCTTATATTTTATTATGCCTTCTTAACAATCCATGTGACATAGTAGCGTTCGATGCATCTGAAATCCAATGATCAGTGTGTGTCTGACACCAACTGCCTCAACTACAAAACTAACATGGGAACTGCATGCAGAAAGCTAAGGACAGTTTGCTGCTATGGAAGAGAAGAAGACGCAGGTTTTACCTGCAGCCATGAAGGAACATTGCTGTAGTAGCCAGTCGCCAAAATGACCGAATCCACATCGATGACCCGACCGTCGACCAACTCTACAGAGCCATGCAAGAACCTCTTTACGCCAGGAACTACCTTTATGTCGCCAGATTTGATCTTTCCGAGCGCACCTATGTCGAGAACAGGGGTCTTCCCCTGCATGTGCTTGAGCTCCAAGGGACCAAGAGAAGGTCGTTTCAGGCCATACCTCTCGGTGTTCCCGAGTATCGTCCAGGACAGGGCCAACAGGATCTTATCGACCACCTTCACCGGAAACCATTTCATCAAGAAGACAGCCAGCTCGAATGTGGATTTCCGAAAAATCTCTCTCGGTAAAACATGGACCTGAGGAGCAAATACAGCGATGAGTTCGCAGAGCAAAAGGAGAATAAGCTCGCTCACGGCTTACCGAGTCGCGAACGACCATGACAGGGAAGGATTTGTGGTGGCAGAGATCGAGACAGACTTCCATGCCGGAGTTGCCGCAGCCCACCACGAGCACCTGCTTCCCCCCGTACGTCTCACCGGATCTGTAGTCGCTCGCATGTATGAGCTGCCCCCCGAACTTCCGCAGTCCTTCCATCTCCGGGATCACAGGCTCCGCATTCTCCCCCGTGGACACCGCCAGCCACTGGCAAATGTACTCCACCTCGGCGCTCCTGTTCGCGGTCTCAGGGCCTGACGCGGTGGTCCTCACGCGCCACATACCGCATGTGTCATCGTACTTCGCCGACTGTACCGTCTCATTGAATCGTGGGCTCAGCTCGAAGTGCGCAGCGTAGGACTCTAGGTAGTCTACGAACTGGTTCCTGGTGGGGTACTCGGGGAAGTCGTCAGGGAAAGGGAGCTTGGGAAGCTGGCAGAACTGCTTGGGGAGATGGAGCTTTAAGCGATCATAGGTGCGGTTTCGCCAGAGGGAAGCAATGCTGTTGGATCTCTCAAGGATCACGAAGGGGACGCCGAGCTCCTTGAGGCACGCACCCACAGCCAGACCTGAAGGACCAGCTCCCACGATGAGAGGTCCGTTCACCAACCTGCACCTTCTCTTGAGGATCTCACGATGGCCAGACATCTGGGCCATGACCAAAAAGGTTGAGGGAGCTCGATGCTACCTGGTAAAGCTTCCTAAGGAACCTATTAGAAGACTCTTCTAAGAGAGTGTTATCTTGTGCTCGAGCCTTGAGCTGAACCACAAGCGAAAAGGACAGTCTACGGAGCTGCGTCGTTAAGGATACCGGGAAGGAGAAGGAAGAACAAGATTGAGCGAGTGAGAAGGAAGAGGCGATGGAGCTTGTCGTGGTTGAAGCGTGCAAGATCGAGAGCCTTGGGGGGTCTATAAATAGTTGGGGTTCACGGCGAGAGCTATAGTGGAGGATGGCATGTTGGGGTTCCCTTAATGATACTGTTTCACAGTCTCCTCCATTTCCTTACTGTGGTAGAACCGTGGAAGCATGTTGAAGCATTTTGGTTCTCAATGTGGATACTCACTCCACCTGCTGAGCAGATTAATCTTGGTGGCTATTCAGGCACTCTGAGCACTGAGACGATCAGAGAACTGATGTAATTCATCAAAAGGATGGAAAGAGTCCACACATTCACTTGCATGAGATATGAAATGAGGAGGGCTGAATTGATATGACATGTTCCAGAATAGAAAGAGGTGGTAGGGAGAAGAGAAAGGCAAACTTAGAAGTTTCATTTTTTACTGAGTTGAGAATAACAAAGATTTATGCAGTTCACAGTTTGTATCTACTCTGTATATACTCTGGTATTTGTACATCCTCGACAGTTGCAAGAGAAAGAATTCCAGAATCAATATCCTACGACCAGGATTGGGTCATTGTCTTCAGATTAAAAGGTTTCTCCAAGCTTTTAGCTGGCATCAAACAGCATCTTAGCTTTCCTCCCTCCATCTTCTCATTCAGCAAAGTCAAAGCCTGACACACTAAATCTGGTCTGAAACTATTTGATCCCACTATTACTTCCTGTTACTTGGATCATAGACTGCAGTTTTAGTGCACTAAATCCACTGCAGATTTGATGAGGCCACCTCAGTGCTCGCTGGAGTATCTGGCAACATCACAATGATGTGCTTTATGTTTGAGCTTATCTGTTGGGGGTAATACATGTTCTGATTTATGTTTCTGATGTTCCCTCCTTTGGCCGATGACTTTGTCACATTACTTGCTCTACGGCAGCAAGTTCATGTCTGACTTTTTGCAAGATTAAAATGGATGTTTCGACTGATCTCTTGTCAAGGTACTAATAAATTACCAAGAAATATTGTGTTGCATAATGTGACACCATGATCAGGTGACAGTAGACCACATTTTCACAGCCAAAATCATGAAAAATGGATCACCAAACCCATGGAGATGAGACCCCCCCTTGCTCTGTTTGAATTATTCTTCTTCTGTCAAGTTCTTTAATAGGGACTGAGTCAGGATCTTTTCTTGGAAGAAACTGCACTTTCCTAGCATTTGTAGCAATTTCAACAACATAAAGTATTACAAGGATATATCTTCGAGCTTCAAGATATTAAATTTGTCCTTGAAATGAGGAGACAATGAGTTGGTTGCCAAATTGATGTGCTTGCATGAGCAACAAGTTGCATTCATGTTAATGCACTAAGCATATCAAAGTCTGCACCAGTAAAAAAATGGCTGGAAAGTCTCCTATAGATAGTTGGAAAACGCCATGTTGTTCCCCATGCATTTTCTCTTCCTCCAAAAATCATGAGAGATTGGAGGAATCTTCTAAGCCACATGAACGAATAGTTTGAGAGTGATGTGTGATGAGTCCTGAGGTCAAAATGATTGGTGGGCTAATAGGAAAACGAAAGTCAATAGGAGAAGAGATGGTGACAAGGGAGAAGGGAAGAAGGGATTCGTAATCATACCTGTCCCAAAGAGAATGTCAGAGAAAGTCAATCATCCATGGCCTTACTACTACCTCACTTTTTTCTTCTTGTCTTTCCATCCTTTATAATCAGATATCAAACATGAGTTCTCCATGTCTTTTCCTGATCATGAATTAGTAGCAAAGAAAAAGTAAGAAAAAACAAAAAGATGTGCCCATAAAGACGTCAAAATCATGCTCAGGAGAAAAGTTGACTCCGTGATCCAGAAATCATCACAACTTTTGAGACTTGGGTGGCTTAGCTGCATTACAGTGCAATGTGATAATCTCATCTGGGAATTCTAACATTTTACCTAGTATGTGAATCCCAAGATGATACATGCTGCAGCTACAACACTGCATGTCACCACCACAGGTGAGACTTCCACTGTCTCAACTATCACCATCCCAGGAACTACAGCCTCGATTTGAAGTAGATGTTTATTGTATTTATGTCTTTTTTGAGGGAATGCATCCATCTTATGATCAGAGAAGAAGACAGACATGCACACAGTTCAGAACTCTGAAGCATGCAGCAGGTGATGGAGTCGAATCCGACGGCTTGGTTGCAAAGGGTGGGGCCTGAACGACGAAGAACATACCAACTTATGCTGGTGATGGTGTCTAGGGTTAGGGTTAGAATGTCTGTGTTGGGAGATGAAAGAAGGTGAAACTAAGAATCTCTTCTTCTGATGAGATGGATCACCCTCGGTTCGAGGATCATGGGAGTGCGTGCTGCCACCTTGGATCCATGGCCACCTGCTGAGCAAAAACCTAAAACAACAACATCCCTCCAAAAGAAACATACACAGGTGATAGAAATGATGGGCGCACGAAGGCTCGGTGGTGGTGGATAGGGATGTCGCATCACATCGCCACCTTCGTTGCCTCGAGTCTTTCACTGCATCCCAACACCACCTCTCGTGGCCAGTGTCTGCCTCTGGAAGGTCTCATGGGGCGAGCTCTGACCAACTGTGATTTGGTCAAAATACAAACTGTATATGCTTTGAGTATCATTGCAATTGCAAGGTTTGTGTCATGGCTTCCAAATCCAATTGTGGTGCAAGAATCCATGCGCATTCATCGCTAGCTTGGAAACATAGTTTATTGAGAAAGGCATGTGACTTTAGATTAAAACAGTCTTTGCTAATTGCACCCTAATAGTTTAGTCAACGCAGAAGCAAACTACCTTCACAACGAACTCAAGCGTCAAAGACAACAGCTTTGACCAACTGATATCCCGTTAACTAATGGCTTCGAACTATTAAGCAGTCGATTAATCTCAGAGAAAGAGAGAGAGAAGAGAAAGAATCTTATTGCTTTTGGATGGTTCTCATCAAAATAAATAAAAAGGAAAATGTTAGCTGGTTTTCATATGATGTTGGTCAAATCAGAATCCAATGGGCAGTCACATGGGACAACATAGTGCATGATGAGACTAATCATGTTGATGGCACACCTTCTCGGAGATCACTTTGGGCCACCACGCTCGTCTCCCACCCACGGAAACGAACAAGCACAGCAAGCACAGTGGGTGTGGGGGAGAGGCCCTCCGCTTCTTCTTCCTCCTCTGAGTCGATCCCCAGCGTCAACTTGCCCACCCACCTCCCGAGGACAAGGTTCGTTGGGTTGACAGGCTCTCATGTGGCGTGGCGTGGAGCCTTTCTTTAGTCCATCGTCTGCTCCGCACGCAGGAGGTGGCGGCGCAGGCCATGCACCCCTACCGGATTCTTTGAAGGTTCTCGGGACGTGTGCCGCAGATGTGGTCAACACTCGAGTCATCTTCATCTGATACATCACATGATGGCAATTGGCAAGTTGGATTATCACCAGTACGAACCCTTGTTTAAGTAGCTCATGATCGATTAGCAACAATAATGGAGAGAATTAGCATCTGCATCCAATAATAATAACAAGAAGATAGATCTAATTAGGTCACTATATATATATATATATATATATATATATATATATACTTGTGGATCATTGTAATAACAACATATCAAATTGGTTCTGATTGTTTTAAGGGGGAAGGAGGTTATGTCAAATTAGGATCCAATGCATAAACTAATGAAACCTGTTATTGTTATTATTATTATTTATTTCCTTCGAAAGATGTGATGCTTGTATTGTAGCAGATGGCACAATTCATGCACTGAGATGAGACATTGTCAGATAATTCTGGGGAACATGAATTTATGTGGCATGCAAATAAGCATCATATTATCTTACTGTGGATGTCCCCTCATGCATGTTACTACACAAAACCACCTGCATGCTTCAAACAATAATTCTCAGGTTGATGGTTTCCTACAGACCTTGTTGTCAGATAGACAAAAAAAACCCCTAAACATGTCCATTAGAAAAAGCAATGCTGCAAGTGAAATGAAGTTCCATAAATCATTAGCAATGTGTTAGATACCATATTCATGCCAATTATCCAACAAAATAATAATAATAATAATAATAATAATAATAATAATAAAATGCAGGAGTATAGAACTATCAAATCACATCACTAGTCCATGCAATCCTATCCTGTATGGGATTAAAGGCCTTTTCCTTTCTCTACTGTGTCACCCTGCAACATTGGAACAGTGTCACACATGACAGTCAGATGGAAAGCCCAGTCTATAACTTTGAGGGCTCACATGTGATGAGAAGAGTCTAGACAATGATCTTTGACAAGATAATTGTTCTTTGTAATGATTGATTGACCAGTCCATACATGGCTTTGATCCCATTTGGTTGTTTGCAGGTGATTTGGTGCTTTGATTGGCAAATGCAGGCCCCACTGGAAACACTTTCTTATTTGTCCATTTGGCTGCCAAGTCCAAATTCAGATGATCCACTTCACATGAACCAATCATCATCAATCATTAAAGAGCATGCTACCTCACCATGAACATGAGAAACAGGTAGCAGCCAAATGGCATGACTACATCACAAGAACATGAACATAACAAAACAGAAGATTGCATTTGAGGGAGGAAATTTTGAGTATGTCATTAGTTGGGGAATTTGTTTTAGCTCTCACAAACATCAGAAGCAGCATAACAGTATTATGATTGATGCCTTTCATGCAGAATGTTCATTTCTTTTGTTAATCACTTCTGGTCAGGCTCGAGTAGGTGAACACTAATCCATGCTCAGATTTATACAAGATTAAGCAAGAAAAAAAATAAAGAGATTACTGAATTAAGTACCAAACTAGTCACAGAACCATCCTAACCTGTGAGATCATATTTAACTACAAAAACTTCTTCTTCATCCTGAGATGTGCTAAGGTTTCCAATGGATTCTTGAATGATTAACTTAATCCGCTAATAAGTTGAAGTGAAGGAGTCTAGGCATGATGGTACATAAATATAATAAGCCCTGGGATTCAGGCAGAGCATGTGGCTACATGAAGCCTCAAATCTCCATTTCTCTTACTGAGTTCACCAAGTTTCATCCTACATGACATTTTTTGTGTCAATCTACAGTTTCACATATAGATCCCTATGAACTCTGTTAATGAACCATCTTCCAATCTCAGAGAGAAAAGAACATCCATCAGATGCCAAAATTAGCAATCAAGGACCTATAAGTTAGTTCTCTAGTTGCTAAATGTTGATAGCATTGCTTTTTAGGGTAGCTGACTGATATTATCCACCAGAGAGTGAAAAAAGAAGATTAAGAAAAAAAAAAAACAAATTTGGCCAAGAAATTGAAGCAATGGATAATGTCACCAGCATCAGCAGCCCCACTGAACAGGTTTTAGATTACAGAGGCTGGACAGTACAACCAATAATGCATTTGAATACAAACTATTCACCCACTAAATTCATTTGATACTCCAACAAGGACACAGTCAGGAATCCATCAGAGCAAGTTGAAAAATCTTAATATCACCAGGTCAAGAAGCCATCATCCTTTGCCTGAGTAATAGGCAAGCATAGTCTCCTCTCTGCAGTCGAAAGGAATCATCGCTGCCACAAAAAAGAAAGGAGTTATTCCAAAATCCCAACCTCTTACTTCTCCAACAAATGGATTGAATGAGTACATCTCAAAGAACATAAGAGAATATATTTACATCTGACAAAGAAACAGTTGGATTAGACAACCATATCGTGTTCATTAGTGTTTGATCAGCGACATACAAAAGAACATCAACATTGAGAAACAGTTAATCTTAGCATAGCATTCAATGGCATTGCAAACTCCTATCAAAAGCATGACTGGAATCCAGAGGCTATCAAGTATTTGCCTACACCATTCTGCGGCTGTAATGATAATAACTTCACATCAGCGTGTAGATCATGTCAAAGGAAAACAAAGTTGATCTAATTCTGAGCACTATGGAGCCACCTAACACATCAGTCATCGGTTAGCTCCACATCTAATCCAAGTGAATTGTAAAGCAATTCTTTGTTCTTTAGATATTCCAGGTTGTCTTGATGAAGAAATAACAAAGTTTTAAAAATTGAAGGTTAAGGAAAATATTGTCGGCGTGCAGATCATACGTGTCAAGAAGAACCTACATTGCTGCAAGTTTGGAATTGCATTAGTTATGCATTACAAAACCAAGCTTCGCTACACATGACAATAATGCTAAGAAAAGCATTTCTAACCCAAGAAACAATTTCAACTTCCGACCAATTTCTACATGCTATGAAGGCATCAAAATTATTGACATCTTTAAGTTTGATCATAATGATCGAGGACAAAGGCCACCTTGACCACATCATATGCTTTTGCGAGACTGCAACCAAAGACCTCCAATGTACCATGCTCTGAGTAGCATCAGTGCCAGCTCAATGCAGTGTAAAGATCTGGATCAGCATTGCAAAGTCAATTCTCACCTGGAGATGAAGCAATGAAGGGAAATTATTTTCCTAAGCTCATGGCTGCTCCTCATCTCGTCTCGATCTCATTAGCCTCCTGCGCCTCCTTGGTGCCTGAATGTCATTGTCTGAGTTCCAGTCATCATCATCTTGCAGGCCTAATAGGTTCTCACCCCATAGATGACGGTGTGTGGATGAGCGCCGACGGGTCCTCCAAGCCCTCGACGATCTCCTCTGTTCATCAAGTGAACCTATCGGACTGCCGATCATATGAAGCAGAAAGAGCGTAGGCCACCATGGCCCACTCCCATCACCTGACAGGCTATCTGCATCATCAATGACATAATCCCCAAAGACTATTGCACCTGGCATCGCTGATCTGATGGCACTGAGGATATCACTATGCTCCTGCTGGTTTTCTAGCCGACGCCAAGCACGTTGCCTTGATGGATCAACCTCAGCTGGCCTTGTCATGGGATGGACCCTCCTGGCATGCTTACGAAGCTCCTTATAGTTGCCAGAAAAAGAGCATGATTCCCTAGAGCAGCTTCTTACCTTCTGGTCCATATACTCTCTGGCTTCCTTAACAATCATCCAACCTAGTATAGTACCCCGGCAGAGAGGGCACTTCAAGGAGTTGTCCTCTGGTGCATTACCACCACCGGATCCATCAAAACTAGCATTTGCTTCTGCCTGTGATGCTAAATGTCTATCTTGTGCTTGTCCATCTGCATTGTTGCCTAAATATTCAGCTAAACCAGCAGAAATTCTACCATTAGTACCGTAACTGTCCTGGAGTTCCAAGTTTGTTCCTGTCCTTGGTGCACCCGGAAAGGAAGCAGATTCTGATGTATAAGAAGAGCTCAAGCGAGGTCTCTCTGCATCAACACTCTCAAAGATGGTAGTGCTGGAACCAGAGGGGTTGTCGCTAGAGTTCATTCTCAAATTTCTGAATCTATCAAGGCAATTTGAATGCCTATAACTCGTATCACAAATGTAAGATCTGCAACCTTTTTCATATGAATTGCATAAAAGAACCACAGCGTTGTGAGGATGATCCATGCAGATAGGGCAAAGAACTTCATCCCATTGCTTTTGTAAAGCATATATATCTGCATCCTTAGAGGTGCTTTCTTTTTTATCTGTCATCTTGATCACACTGCCACAAGTTGTTTGGAGTATTATATTGATGACAAATGCATACATGGATTAATCATCACCAACTACATTTAAGAGCTACCAAATTTGTAAAAGCAATAAGTTCTCTAAAAATTTTAAGAAAAAAGCAAGACCAAATAAAACATATCATGAACTTCGAGCTGATAAAAACATCTAGTACATCTACACTTGATAAAGAATGATGGTGGACATGTATACTTGATAAAAGATGATAGTGGGCAAAATGGTTGCATGAACAAATGCAATTGATGAATCAAACAAGACAACTTCGACCCAGGAAGCATCTTATGCAAATGCAGATGATCATTTCTTATCATACATTTAAGTTCACTGAAGTATCAAAAGGCAAGGAAATTTGTAATGCCAAAATTTGGACCATAAAATGAGGTCAACATCGTTGGATAATGAGATTTATTTAATGGTTTCATTGATACACAGCTACGGTGAAGAATGAGGTTTGGGTATTCTGCAGTAGTTTCTTTTATACAAGATTAGTTTCTTCGCTATACCATCTTATCCCTCATTCACTACTGGCAGAAGAAATTTCTTTTTAAAAATTATGGCTACAGTGCTTTTCTTAAAGAAAAATAAAAAAATTCTATTATATTAAATGACGTACAGCACGCTCATGTTTGTGAAGATTGCTGCTACTATAATGATTATGCTTATATTGTAGTCACCTGCTACAATCAAGTTGAAATAATTAAGAAAACATGGATTTCACTCTCAAATTTATTTAAGAGGCACAACATATCATTCTTGAAACTTTAAATGTGAATTTAAATAGTCACATTAAGTTCTAGAACCACCTCATATCAAAAACTCAAATGACGCAAAGGAGATTGACTTTGTAGCTTTGAACATCTAAAACTGTTCAGGTCAAAGTGTCGGAATAAGCAACATCACATTCATAACTGAGGCAAAGAAAATATATACCGAATCCCTCTATATTTGGGATATGTATTGTCCAAACTATCCTTTCCTTTTGCCCTTTCCAATACCAAATTTTCCTTATCTTTTTCTTCTGCTACCAACACAATCTCAAGTAAATCTTCCAGCAGTTTTATGCCACTGGTGAGGTGCCTCCAGACTTAGGTAACGGTATTAGCAAGTTGGATGAAGTTCAGGGTCAGGAGACTTTTTTGAACAAAGAATAGTTAATAATCAACTCCCAATATCTTTATGATCTACTGTATTAACCTTGAAGTTAATTTCCTAGAGAAACACCTCATTTGGTTGCTGCTATTATGCCTTGAGCAAACAATTTGAAACATTCATAGAAATATAATACATAAGTTTAACAAGTAAAACAAAAGCAAGACAAAATAGCAATCACATAAATGATTAAGGCTTGCGACTTCTCCCTCTCTGCTTGTGACTTCTCACTCTCCATGCGTGCAACGTTTACCATCCTCCATCACCTGCCTCTCCCTCTCCATGCTGGAGATACCTCTCTGACGATTCTCATTCTATTAATCCTACAATTCTACAAATAGGAATCTCCAGCTTTTACAAATTCATCATTTAGCATGCGCATCTGGTTTAACATAAGCACCTCAAAGTCTCAAACATCATATTCTTATAGAATCGATTTCATACAAAAGCATGAACTTGTTTTACTCCATTGGCATTTGAGATAGTCTTAGTTGGCAATTATTTTTCTTCTACAAAAATGAACAGGTGTATTACAGTAATAGAGTTGCAATACACTCCCAGTTCTGCACCTTGGGGGGAGGGTTAAGAAACTTATGACGTCCAAAGTTGTAATTCATATATTTGGAGGTCACCAAACTCATCAAGGGGAAAAAGGAAACAACCTTATTCTTTTCTCCTGCTTATAGGTTTGAATCTATCCAAACTTGGCCCTAGAAATGCAGCCGTTTAGTCAACTCAAACACAGAGGATCACAATAGCCCTTTTAACATCAATTGAAGCCCGGATCCAGAAGCAGACGCCTCCAAGTTAAAAGAACCACATAAAATATTTGCTGGAAAGAACACCTTACTATCACAGAAATTTGATGATAGACATATTAAATATTTGACTGAGATTAAATTTAACCATAAAGACATTCACCACCATAAAGAAGCATCTTCGCTCATTTTAGTAAGAGAAAAACTATTGCCCTCAGATCTAACAACTCCTAACATGCACACAGAAAAAGGACACGATAACAACAAAAATAATAAAGATAGACATAGAAGAGAACAAAATAAAAAGTTTCTTCTGTCAATTCCCTATCACGATCCGAAGTCAAAAGACGGTTCTTTGACATCAATATGTAGATTGTTTAATATGTTCATAATTAACAGAAAAAAGGAAAAAAAAAAGGAACTTTTTCCACGAATCGGGCAATAGGCAGGTCGAACGACGCATCGAAGATTTTCCAAACCCAAAATAAGAAGAATCTAACCTTAGTTACCGAAAAGCACGCAAGTCCTACGCCGCGACCTGTAAAACAAAGATCCACAGAAGCTGGAGTAAATAATACAGCTAACCTAAGTTCATAATCAGCCCAAAATTGGAACAGATCGCTGGCCAACGACCGGATCTAAACCCAAGAAAAAAGGGAAAAGGAAGAGCACACAAGAAAAAAACTGTTGATGGTAGAAAAGAAGGCAAAAATTGTACAAGAGAGCACACAAGACTTCTTCTTCTTCTTCTTCTTCTTCTTCTTCTTCTTTATCGTCTTTTTATCGCAAAAAAGAGAGATTTTTTATCTCTTCTTCGATTATTCTTTCGACTTCTTCTTTTACCGTCATAAAAATCTAAAAAACGAGAGAGATTGAACTCTTCTACTTCGTCTTGCTCTCGTGATCTTTATCGCTGAAGAGACAAGAACGAGACCAAGGGTTTTATTGACAGAAGTAGCGTGGGCGAAGACAAGGAAGGCGGAGGACGTCGCTCACCGACTCTATGCAGCGAACCGCCGCAACCCATCGGCGCCCCAGACCGAACCCACGAAAGGCCGGCGGCCGAGGCTTCGCGGTGCTTGGGTCATCCTTGGTTCGCATCTCCTGTGATGAGCAAACACGAAACACCATTTTTTTCCCTTAGAAATGCATGACGGGGCATGGGACCCTTTTTTATGCGTGCTGGAGAATGGTGTTCCCTGTTATAAGAGAACACGGGAACATTACGCACCCATTTGGACCGTACACGATCTTTTTCCAGCCGTTTCGGAATCAACAACGTACCGACCCTGGTTTCTGTGTGGTGGATGCCGTGGCCAGTGGCGGGTCCCACAACGCTGCTCTTTCCTATGGGTCTGCAGACGGTGACGAGGGTAGGTGTCGGAAACCTCGATCGCACGAACGGCGTGTTGAATCTGAGTCGACCGACAATTGTGTGAGACGGTTCGATCTTTTCGCTTTAAACCGGTTCGATTCTCGGCAAATTTGTAAGCTCAAACACAAGAGGGTCCATTCTCTCTCTACTAATATGATACGATTATTATTATTTTCGATCAATAGAATTAGATATATAAAATCTATTCAATATGAGAAAATATTCATTTTGGATGGATAAATATGATTTTATCCTTTCAAGATATTTGCTAAAAAAATTATTTAATAGTAAAATATGATTTTGGTGTATCTTGATTCTCTTACGCATTGATACGAGACTAAATATACTTATGGTACATATCTATTAAGGAGGATGAATCAATATCTTAGGATCATCAAATCATCCTCAATTTATCTTTTGGGACATATCTTTAAACGATAATATGGTAGAGGTTTGTCCAAAATAAATAATTTTTTATAAAATTAATCGCATTGATATGAGACTAAATATACTTATGGTATTTTACTTGTTGTTAGTAAAGTATTTAAAATATATATTTTTATATTAAATTGATAGTTATAAAAAATGATCACATGTAAAACAGTCTTCGTATTAGATTTTTATTTCTTTCGAACATTAAAGATTTATTTTTATTCATAATTGCAAAAATAATAATAATAATACTTTTTGCACGTAATATCGGAACTCCATTTTTACATCATCATCATCACATCCCATCACTGGTCTGACTCGTTCAATCCAGTCCAACTCAGGACCCGAGCGAGTCATATGCGGTTCACCGGGCCCATGTTCTCTTCGAACCGAGTCGACCCAGTGGAATCGCCTGTCCCAGTTGCGTCTATAATGTTGGCGAGTCGAATCGGTTCCTTCGGCGGACCGACGCACGAACACAGGGCAAGAGATGTTACGGCGGCGTGTGGCTTCTCTGGCTTCCCTCGCTTCCATCCTCGTCAATTCCACCCCGAGTTCGAGGATCTCTCCGTCTCGCTATCCCCGTTCCTGCCTGTAATCCATTCGATTTCCGCCATCTCGATCTTGTTGTTGTTTGTTGGTTCGTTGTGGTTAGAGGATGCATATGACGATCGGATTCTTGGTGCAGTTCCTTCTATGCTGCTGCTTCCTCCTCCGCGGAACCGGCCGCGAGCACCGGTAGTGACACGGGTAAGAGGGGGAAGAGGTCCTTTGGCCGGAAGCTCTTCCAGATCGGCTTGATTAGCCTTACGGGAGGGGTTTTTCTCAGTGGGCTCAACGATCTCGCTATCTTCCATGGTTGTAGCAGGTGCGGGTTCCTGTCCTGGTGATTATTGTTCTGTCCTGTCGATTTCTGTTACTTGAACTTGGGTTTACCAATGCCAATTACTGCAATTGCATGACAAATTAGCGGGATTGCTGCCTTTTTCGCCCTTCGATCACATCAAGTTGTGAAAGAAAGCGTTAATTAATCTCTAAGTTTCTTTTTCCCTGTCGATTGCTATCTTGATCTGCTTGTGTTCTGTCACCTGATCCCCAATTCCCGAGGCCTATATAGGGTTCAGGTTTTGTTCTAGTTCAAGTTTGGGCGTGGGGTTGAATCATATGGTCCAAGTGGATGGTTTGCACTCCTAGGATGGGTACTTGCTATCTTAGTAGCAGTTTTTAGGACAGTTATAACTAGTCTGTATTAGTGAGGTAGAAATCTAAGGTCTTTGTTCATCAGCTCCTTGTTTAGGATCAATAGTGTCACGAGAAGATTCAAAATTATGGCTAGAGAAGGAACAGATTAAGAAAACTTGAAAGTGATTTCTAGTCGTTTTCCCTCTTGAGTGACCATGAGTGCCTAGTAGATCAGGAATGGTGTTCGGTTAACTTATCTTACTTCTGGTAGATTCTCGGTTGTAGGTTCTAGTCCATCCTTCTTCTCTTGTCTCTGTCCTTGTTCTATTCTATTATGTCGTGTAGGAAAGTTTTATACAGCAAAGCATACTTCATTTGATGAGCTGTAGAATGAGTTACAATGAAGCCCCCTTTTTGCACAGAAAGGTTATATCGACATAGTGTTATCAAGAAAAAGAAAAACAACCAGCTCAAGTGGATAGGAACCCCTTTGACAACTAAACTAATAGTTTATCACAATCCCATGTCTTCTAGGTGCTTTCCTTTCATATTTTGGATATGATCTGAATTGCTGTTTTTATTTGTGATTTATGCTGCTCTTAGACCCTTTAAATAGTGATTTTCAAGAACTTTTTGGAAAGAAGATAGGATGCTTGCTATCTATTTTTCTAAAATGAATTTTTGTTCCTTTTCCTAAGTTGTTTGGCGTTTTAATAATGTGAGAGGTTAATTTTGATTCTAATAAATCGTAGTTGTGTTAGCTTTTATTGTGACAGAAGCATGTCACATGAATTAAATTGCATTGTAGAATTTTGGTCCAAAGAATCAAATGTAACTTTATAGCTTATATAGCTGAGGTCCAAGTTATGAATCACAAACTATAGGCAGAGTGCCCTGTGGCTAAAGATCTTGACCCTGTCTCTAGCAACGGCATGTTACAAAGTGGCTACAGTGGAATAATGCAGCCAGACTTAAATTACAATCAGATCTAGTTTGTGTGGTGTAGGTATTCAAGTTTATTTTTCTTATTCTTTGAAATTTTTAGGTGCAATTATTTAGTTGCCATTCATATGAATCATAAGAGTTCTTTACATAGTGTGCCAAGTATTTGGTATTCTTCCAATAAGATATTTCTTCTTCTTCTTCTCCATGATTAGAGGAGTTTTAGAAGGATGCAAACTTGCTGACTATAATATGGTTGGACTATGTGAATCTAAGGTGTTTTAGACTTTTTAGTTGACTGTCATATCCCTTTCTAAATGACCATAGGCATCATAATAAATTAATCAGAGGATCCTTATAGTTGATCTGATCACATAAAATACTTGACTTCTGTCAGATTTTTTTTTTTCTTGCAATCATTTAAGATACTTAATCCTTCCCAGATTTATAGTTTCCTTGCTTACATGCAGATCCGTTCCATTTGGCTAAATCAGTTTAGGAAATCAATTAGTATTTCATTGCTATATGTAACCTTAGCGTTTAGCATTCACTCTGTGTGATACAATGCTTTTATGGGGCCTCTGCACAAGTTTAACTTGCGGTATCAGGTTTTATAGCTTTTGGATTTTGTAAATGGTGGAGATTACAGGTTACGAAATTGTAACTTCTTATTTCATGGCTGGGTCTTGCTGCTTGTTCAATTTTTTTTTGTGCTAAATGTTGTATAATTCATATGCGTTATTGTATTTCATCTAGAGAAAAGATTTTGATAAGTCGTGTTATGGTCACACAATGAGAATCTCATGCTTACCATCATACATTGACCTGTTTCAGTAAAGCCATCGAAAAGGCTAGCCAGAATCAGCAAATAGTAGAGTCTCTTGGCCTGCCAATAGTAAGGGGCCCTTGGTATGATGCATCTCTTGCCGTTGGTCACAAGAGGCATTCTGTATCCTGCACATTTCCTGTTTCTGGACCACAAGGATCTGGCATATTTCAGTTGAAGGCTATCCGCCAAGGAGGTTTTGTCTATGCATTTCTGATATAGATTCTTTGGTTTTGTCTTGTCATTATATGTTTCTGCTGTTCACTTTGTTTATATCTTTACATTTGGGAAATAGTAGCGACAATTAAGAGTTTATACTGCATCTCAGAAATACAATTTTTATTTCTAGTGTTCTGTTATAGAATTTGTTAAATTTTACCATATTAGAAATTTGTTTCCATTGAAGCTATCATTCCAAGTATTGTTTATGCGGCTTGATCTGGATAAACCTAACAATTGCATCGCCAAAAAAGTGAGGAAAATATTTCTGACCCCCGACCGTGCCCCCTTCTTAATATGGAATATTTATTCTTTAACCGTAATTTTAGTTTGCTATGCTTCATTACCTTATCGACACTCCTTTTCAATTTTATTCCACAACTGCTACATGTGTTGCGCTTGGGGTTATCATGGTCAAGAATCCATAAATAGAACTTGTGAAAACACAACCCAAATAGATAATGAAAACATAGCATCTACGGAAACTAGTGATGTCTCCAACTCGAATAAAGTTTGATATGTGTAATATTAGTCTGATAAAATTCCTTATTAAGATACCAGATTTTGATCACCATCTCTTTCCGCACTGCAGACGAGACAAACTTTTCGTTTTTAAGGCATCGTGACTGGGATATACTGATAATGGATGCTCTCCTTCATGTTCCCTCCAATGATGAGAAGCACCAGACTGTACGAATAAGTCTATCAGAGAATAATTCCCCAGTGCCATCGATGGAGTGCAAGGAGTGCAGACTTTCAGAATCCGCAACGCCTGAAAAATGAGATGTCTATTTTGTGTGGGTTCTGTCCGCAAATGATACACCAATCCTGTAGAGAATATTTTGACACCTACGCAGCTAATAAAAGTGCTGGTATGATTCCATTTTTTTTTATGAAAAACATTTGTCTAGATCACCCTATGTGTTAGGGTCATAAGATGAGGGGATAGAGCTTCTTCATCGTAACTCTTACACAATTCATTTAGTTAATTTTTTTTTTCTTATTTAATCTTATATGTATTTTGGAAAAACAAGATTGCATTATGGAATGTAGATCAGGTGCCAGTGAGGGGCCTCTTTGCCAAAGCGAAGACAATCAAGTGAAGAAGCGAGCAAGTATGGATGCTAAATTGTGTATTCTCTTTTCCCCCCTTTTTATAAGGACTTGAGTTCAATGCTCTGTATATTTTGCATTGCATCGACACTGTGCTGCATGTTGGCATCAGTTGTTATTTGGTACGTAGACTTTGTTCTAGTCGGTCATCATCGAAATAATCTCACCGTGGTCATTGTTTATTGTATCGTGAAGGCCAGGCTTCATTAATGCTCTGCTGGGTGGTAAACGGAGGGAGGGAGGGAGGGAGCTTCACCGGTTTAGCCTCAGTCAGTCATCAGTAATGGCGCCATCGCCTTACTGCAGCTATCTATCTACTTTCGGCTTCAGAGGACCGACAGGTAGTAAGTGATACATTCATTATTTCTGTACATTATTAACATTTAATCATGCATTCAAGAATATGTGTTTCCCTTCCGAGGAAAATTAGAAGTTTATGATGGCAATACAAAGTTTATTGAGGCCATAAAGAAATATGACGCCAAAGGCGGTGCTTAATTGGGTCAATGTTTAGAGATGCATGCTTGTGCATCTTCCCAATTGATGCCCAGAAATTTGGATCCCATCCGACCATCTGACACCGACGTGAGCTGTTGGAACCGAAACGGGAATTCATGGATCCATCCATATGTTTCTTTTTCGGTTGGTCAATCGGAACGGAAGCTTTCTTATTCGTGTTTATGAGAGACAAGAAAGATAAAAATAAAAAAAAAATACATGTATCACATGGTCGAGCATTAATTTACACACCATTCATGCATTGCAAGTGTTTGTTCGGGTATAGCGAGCCGACTCGGTGTTGCGACCTCCGCAGAGTGCGTCACGGGCAGCCAGAAGCAGCACCGTCTATTAATTGTTACCCTTCCCTCCTCTTCAATATCCCTGTGCACAAGTAGCTCATACCTCTCTCTCTCTCTCTCTCTCTCGTATTGAGATAAAGACCAAGGAAGGAGATGGACTCCGTTTCAGGCGAGAGCGGCTACTGCTCTACCACCGGCATCTATCGCAGTCCTTTGGTTCCCCCTCCTCCTCTTCATCTCCCATGCGTTTCCCTCCCCCACTTCCTCCTCACCACCACCCCGGCTCCGCCCACCAAGCCGGCCTTCGTCGACGCCGTCTCCGGCGACTCCCTCTCCTACGCCGAGCTCCACTCACTCACCGCCGCCGCCGCCTCCGCACTCTCCTCCGCTGGCCTACGCCACGGGGACCTCGCCCTCCTCGTCTCCCCTAACTCCATCCACTACCCCGTCCTCGCCCTCGCCGTCCTCTCCCTCGGCGCCGTCCTCTCCACCGCCAACCCCCTCCTCACCCACTTAGAGCTCCAGACGCAGGTCCGCGACTCCGAGCCCGTCCTCATCATCGCCGCCGTCGAGCTCCTCCCCAAGCTCGACGGCATCCTCCCCGGTCGCCCCCCGATCCCGATCGAGCCCTTCCTCGCCTCCCTGCCCCGCGAAGTTGACCCGCCCTTGCCCGACGTGGACGTGGGCCCCGGCCACCCGGCGACGGTGATGTACTCGTCGGGGACGACGGGGAAGAGCAAGGGGGTGGTGAGCACCCACGGGAACCTGACCGCCACGGCGAGCCTGCTGCGGCACGTGTGGGGGGGCGAAGCGCGGCGCGATGAGGTGTACGCGTGCGTGGTGCCGCTGTCGCACATGTTCGGGTTCTCGGTGCTGGTGTGCGGGACGCTGGCGTCGGGGGCCACCACGGTGGTGCTCCGGCGGTATGCGGTGGGGGAGCTGCTGACGGCGGTGGAGCAACACCGAGTGACGCGGCTCCCCGCGGTGCCCCCCGTGGTGGTGCAGATGGCGCGGTCGTGCCGCGCGGGGTTGGCCGGCGGACGCGGTCTGCGGACGCTGAAGGAGGTCATCTGCTCCGGCGCGCCCATCGCCAGGGAGCAGTTGGAGCGCTTCGTCGAGTGCTTCCCCGGCACCACTGTCTCTCAGGTGAGTCACACGTCCTTACGCATGCATCGCACCTATGCCGACCGTCGGATCACGATCGAATGGTCATCCTCAAATTACAACAACAATAATAATAACCACAACCTTCCTGCACGTGCGATGCACGTATAAGTAAACGGCGCGTTCTCAAGATGGACGACTGGGATTACATCCAACGTCTCCCATCCGAAAAAGGAATTAAATTCTCACATGGAACGCAATGCGAGCCGCTCTTACAATCTAGTTTTGGTGAACGGTGGCCGTTCAAATAAGATCCGACGCTCAATTCTGGTGTGTCCGGCCCAAACTTAATTACCAGAAACTGGCAAGAATTAATTTGACCACTCGATTTAAAGACCACTTGTCTACTTCGCTTTGTGATTTAAATGCTCCAAATCGAAAGCGAAGAGTCAAACATTTGCAAAGCCGAGTCATCAACTGTGGGATCATTATCATTGTGCTTCAGATGTTAATGGTTTTGCCACGAACACATGTAGATTATTAAGCTTATCGAGTACCCTTTTCTTTAACGGTCATTTGCTCAAATCAACTACATTACTGCTATGCACATTTGCTCGGCATGAATGCGCATGGGGAGGTTCTTCTTCTTAGACATAAGAATATTTGGTGCAGTGCTATGGATTAACCGAAACCAGTGGCCCCATAACTGTGTGTGATGGTGGGGTCAAAGGCCGATTCCACGTCTCCATCGGAAGGTTAATCCCGACAATGGAAGCCAGGATTGCTGACGTGCGTACAGGAAAAGCTCTTCCGCCGTATCGACATGGAGAACTGTGCGTCAGGGGGCCTCTCGTGATGCAAGGTACGTGACGCACCCATTGCATGCACACTTGCGGGAGAGCGAATTAATAGCATTCCACAGAGGTGGTGTTGTCTTCATCTGAACCCTGGAATCCTGGTGGGGTGGGTATCTATCTATCTATCCCCAGGCTACATGAAGAACGAGGAAGCCACATCTGTTGCCATCGACCGAGAAGGGTGGCTGCACACCGGCGACTTGTGCTACATCGACATGCGTGGGTTGGTCTACGTCGTCGACAGGATCAAAGAGTTCATAAAATACAAAGCTTACCAGGTTCTCTTTTGCTCGTGTTTTGCTCAGCTTTCGATGACGAGCACTCGATTTGCCAGTTTCAGCCGATGCTTGCTTGGGCATTGCAGGTATCTCCGGCGGAGCTTGAAGAGGTTCTTTCTACGCATCCTGATGTCCTGGATGTTGCTGTCACTTCGTGAGTAAAAAGGACTGCTTAGTTTTATTGTGATGGCGTTAATTGATTTGGTCACTGATCTAATAATGATGACTGTGGGAAACTATTAATTTGATCGAGCACTTTTCTCTTAGAGGAAGAAAACACACTCGGAAGAACAGCTTAGCAATGATAAGAGAACACAGGAGACCAGTCTAGTGCATGTCAAATATTAAAATACTATTTTATTATACATGTATGACAGTGACCATTTCGATAGATATTTGGTAAAATGGCACCACACAATTCTAGTTAGAAATGGACTGACTTCACTTCTGTTGGTATCTAGCGTTGTTTCTGAAAGGGTAATGGCACTGCTATTCCCATGATTTGGGTGTGTGAAAGTTCCAACTTTGATAGCAGGTACCCTGACGAAGAGGCAGGGGAGATCCCTGTGGCATGTGTTGTCAGAAAGCCGGGCAGCAACGTGAAGGAAGATGATATCTTCGTTTTCATGGACAACAAGGTAGAGAGCAGACTTTTCATACTCCATACAGAGAGATTAGAACACTGTCATCTTCTTATCCAACCAAATAATAGAAAAGCAAATGCTGTCGGAAATATTCATGTATGAATAGAGAGGATAGTCTCATACCCCTAAGGATCGAAAGAACCCACTTACATATACTAGATTTTACCTACAACATGATAACTCAAGTAATAGATTCTTGGTAATAAGGGGGGCTATTATGATTAATTAAGAAGAGAGAAAAAAAAAGGTTTATATTCTTTTTTTAATTTGTGTTTGTATAGGTGGCTCCTTACAAGAAGATTAGGAAAGTGGCTTTCGTGGAGTTCATCCCAAGATCTCCGTCAGGGAAGATCCTGCGGCGGCATCTGAAGGCCGCGGCTGTTCGCCGTCGGAGACGAGAGATATCTGCAAGGCTATAGAATAAGATGTCACCAACCATCACTTCTTTGAGCTGCGTTCGCCGTACTGTACGGACTGGATGTTGTCGGATTCGGAGGCTTTATTTCTCTTACTGTTTGTTTTCCTTTATGTTCTCTAATCTAAATAAGTCGTCGTTTGATTCTATGTCAACAAACGGTGTTGTAATAACACACCGCAGAAGGTTCCCAATATTTGTTTGTCACACGAGTTCATCTAAATTTCCTTGGATTTCTCCCAACAGCTTTGGGATCAACACACTTACTCAGCCACTATTATTATTTGATGAGAAAGAAAACAACACATTGTTTGGTGAGAGCAGCAGTCGGATTGAAAATGTAGCGACACCAGAAACCAGGAGATTGAGAATTACAATAAAGAACCAAACCATCTAACAGAGGCTGCATTGAAGTGTACGTTGCTTATCGTCGGGGCATATATAATTTGGTCCCACATGACCAGTGCTCATGGCTCGTGAGAACCAACAGTTTACGATCTGCAATGATAAAGCAATGTATAATAGCTTTGTTGGTAATAATGCCATGAAATAGACTGAGTTTAATTTAACACACACACTTACATGGCATCCTTAGATAACAGGTTGTGAGACTGCATTCTCCGTGCATTGGTGAGTCCATCGGTTGCGTCTCCTCTTTCGAAGACAGCGGCAGCACCCATCCCTGTGCCTGCACATACCATACAAAAATTGGTCAGGTAGGAACAGCAAATCAGAGGAAGAGACAGTGGGGGGGATAAGAGAGGATGGACAGACCTATGCACATCGAGATGACCCCAAATCGGCAATCTTTGCCCCTTCGTTTCATTTCATTTAGGAGAGTGCTCACACAGCGAGCACCTGCAATGAACAGAGAAGCAATCACATATGATGTCCACCATCAGCCAAGAGCAGAACTTCCTCTATCATCTTGAGGTTCAAGTGAATCAGAACTCTTCGATATTTGAAGATAGAAGGAAAAGATACTAAAGATAATAGAGTAGACAACAAAATATCCTCTATCTTAAGATAATGCCCCGGTGGAATTTAATCCAACTATTTGAAGTTATTAGTAATATCATGACTAAAAAAAATCATGCTAATTAGTGAAAAGGCATGAAAGAGAAAGGGCAAAATCTGTAATCTCGTAAGACATACTCGTATTTGATTTCCCAAATCCTCGGTACCGAACACATCGAACCATCTGTGATCGATGGTGATTTTATATAAGAAAATATCTTAATCGCAACTGCAGTTAGTAAGAGATAATGGGTTACCATCTAATGAACCCATATACTAAAAGGTCATCGTACCCAATAAACAGGGCTTTGCTGAACTATTTTGATTCCAAGATGACAAGAAAACAAGGATGCTAAGAGATGAACGGTAAACACTCCTCGTTGAATAGGATATTTGTCAATCATAAAATATCAACCTCCTCCCGCATTGATCACACGCATCCAGAACAGATGCACATCGAAGAAAAACGTTTGATAGTTCCTGCAATAAAGAAATAAATGGTGGCAAATACCTGTTGCACCCAAGGGGTGACCAAGAGCGAGAGCACCTCCATTAACATTTACTTTTGTCACATCCAGCTCCAGCTTCTTGCAGCAATATACAAATTGAGAGGCAAAAGCCTATACAGAAGCAACAACAAATATCAAGACATGCAATAATATAACTGCATGTTACCAAAGACAGTTATCGAAATACAAAATTTATATAACCTCGTTAATTTCAAACAGATCGATGTCTTCAATCTGAAGACCAGCAGACTTTACTGCAGCTGGAATTGCTACAGCTGGACCGACACCCATGACAGCAGGGTCCACGCCAACCGCAGCAAAACTCCTGAAGTTATCAAGTAAATATAACTAATGGATCATCTTGTAAAATTATTCTCTCTTCAGAATAAAAAAGATCACCACAGGTATCAGTGACCATGATAAAATGTATAACACAAGCCTTACGAAGGTTAAGTTAAAAACAAACAGTTTAGGCCAATCAAAACTATGATAAGGGGGGTCAAATGAGCAGTTGTGACTGCTGAAAAGATTGAACTTAACTATCTTATTCACCCATAACAGTTTGCTCTTTGGCATGGTCTTGTACTGCTGAAGTTTAAGAATATGTTTACAATCATTTCATAGCACCAAATATGAACCATCTGTATTGGTTATATTAAGTAAAAACTTCTGTCAAGGACAGGCTTTGATGTAACATGAACAGATATGTAGGATAGGATAGGAAATGGTCCTTTTCGTTGTATAATGTAAGCTCATCAAAGCAATAAGCTGCTACAACAATATAGTGTCCAAAAGGGATTTAAGTAGTTGTGATCATATCGGTGCTAACTTGCAAAACAAACAATTTTCATGTTACAAGACTAATCACTCTCGGCGCTTGAGCTAAATAGACAAATTTACATAAGGTTGATTATGGTAAGCAGCTTAAAGCTTCACTGCACAAAATCAATGTACCAGAAAAACAAACTTAAGCATATGGAATGGGCCAGGTTGCTGTCAGGTCAACAATGACCAGATCCACAAAACTGAAACCTTCACTATACTCAGACGGTCAGACCTAGACTGAACCATCATGAAGATTAGACCAAAACTTGGCCCAACCATAGAGAACAAACCTCAGGTTGGGCTGAGTGATCTGAGTCCTTGGTTGATTGTTAGGACTCTAGCTAGGAGAGTCCTAATTGAGAAGGACATTCATGTAAAACCTACCTAAGCCGATCCTTATTAAAGAGGTGAAGAGGCCGGCTAGGGTTAGGAGGATGTTTCTTAGAGAAGAAATAGGAGTTGTAAAGGAATAGGAGTCTTAAGTAGGAGTCCTATTAGGAGTTGGTTAAAAGTAAGAGTCTTGAGTAGGAGTCCTATTAGGAGTTGGTTAGAAGTAAGAGTCTTGAGTAGGAATCTTATTAGGAGTTGGTTAGAAGTAAGAGTCTTGAGTAGGAGTCCTATTAGGAGTTAGGGTTTAGAAGCCCTATAAATAGCCATGTATTCCTCCTCTTTTGATAAGCAATAGATGAATCTTTTCTGCAGCCATTGAGCAGCAACTTGGAGGGAGGAACGGATGAACTTCTTGATGAATTAAAAGGAGCTCGAGTCTTCACGAAGTTGGACCTCCGATTCGGTTACCACCAAATTCGGCGGCCAAATTGTAGCCCCTACTCTTCACCGATGCTCTTCGTACGAAAGATGGATGGAATATGGCGATTGTACGTTGATTACCGAGCTCTCAATGGTATTACTGTCAAGGACAAATACTCTATTCCAATAGTAGATGAATTGATAGATGAAAGGGAGCACAAATCTTCACAAAGCTGGACCTTCGATCCGGGTATCATCAAATACGAGTGTGCGAAGAAGACATACCGAAAACCACCTTTCGAACACACAACGGCCAGTACGAATTTTTGCTTTCTTCAACAAAAGGTGGAATATCTTGGGCATATCATATCAAAGGAAAGTGTGACGGTGAACCCCTCCAAAATTGGAGCAATGCAGAACTGGCCGACCTTGAGGAACATAAAATTGCTACGTGGCTTTCTCGGTTTAACAGGCTACAACCGTAAGTTCATAAAAAACTATGGAAAGATCAGTGCCCCACTCACATACACTAGCAAGGCATTATCTCTCTCCCATCGAAACATGTCAGCATTTGATAAAGAGATGCTCGCCATTGTGCACGCAGCAACGAGGTGGAGATCTTACTTGATCGGGCGACACTTTCAAATCAAGATCGACCATAAAAGCCTAAAATATTTCTTGGAGCAGAAGATATCTTCCCCCGAGCAGCAAAAATGGGTAACAAAGCTTCTTGGATATGATTATGAAATAACTTACAAAAAGGGGAAAGAGAATGTTGTTGCAGATGCGCTTTCATGGCTACCCAAGCAAGCTGAATTTTCGGTCATTTCACTTTCAACTTGTGACTTCCTTAAGGATATTAAGAGGGAATGACAGGAAGATACAGAGATTAGTAAGATCATAAAAAAAAATTGGAGGAATCACCAAGCTTTGTGACTCATTACAATTGGGACTCAAAAGAATTACTCTATAAGGGTACTAAATTGAAAAGGAGTACGACATATCACCCACAAACCGATGGCCAGATGGAAGTTGTAAACAGATGCTTGGAGACAACTCAAAGCCACCCACTAAATATGACTCCAGACCCAACCAAGTGCCATTATCAATCGATGGATCATGACTCGACGACGATGACCCACTACTGAAGTGCTAATACAGTGGGCGAACCTATTAACAGAAGATGCCACTTGGGAGAACTATGACGACTTGAAGGTCAAATTCTCAAATCGTCAGCCTCGAGGACAAGGCTGATTTGAAGAGGGTGGGTCTGTTAGGACTCTAGCTAGGAGAGTCCTAATTGAGAAGGACATTCATGTAAAACCTACCTAAGCCGACCCTTATTAAAGAGGTGAAGAGGCCGGCTAGGGTTAGGAGGATGTTTCTTAGAGAAGAAATAGGAGTTGTAAAGGAATAGGAGTCTTAAGTAGGAGTCCTATTAGGAGTTGGTTAAAAGTAAGAGTCTTGAGTAGGAGTCCTATTAGGAGTTGGTTAGAAGTAAGAGTCTTGAGTAGGAATCTTATTAGGAGTTGGTTAGAAGTAAGAGTCTTGAGTAGGAGTCCTATAAGGAGTTAGGGTTTAGAAGCCCTATAAATAGCCATGTATTCCTCCTCTTTTGATAAGCAATAGATGAATCTTTTCTGCAGCCATTGAGCAGCAACTTGGAGGGAGGAACCCCTATAGAGTTCCAAGGAGGCCGATCCCCTAAAGAGATCAACCCCAAGTTTAGAATCTGCAAGGGTTCTAACATTGATATCGGTGATACATGGAAGGATTACTTGTTTGGGAAGAAAGACTAATGAGAACATGATATTTAGATATATGCCACTTCAAACTCAAATCAGTTATAAAGCCACAAGCTAAAAGAGTTGATCGGTTTCTAGCCCAAAAAAACCTTACCGGCTAAATCACCAATCAGAATCCAACATGATGACCCTTGAAATTGCTAACCGCTATTTCTTTGAGTCAGCTCACAGCAGATAGAGACTGGCCCATTCACACCCCCTAAAAGCCTATCCAGAAGCCAACTTTTGGCAAGAAAGGTTTGCAGAAAGATAAAAAAGGGTAGGAAAGACGTAACACCTATCCCTCTTCTTGTTTATTTATTTATTTATTTGTGTATATGAGCATGATGCATATGCATTCATAAAGTAAGTTCAAGCAAGCGAAGCAAGGACCTCAAGCTATTAGATTCAAACAGACACGATTTATATTAGTACAAGAATAGATTTAATATTCAACGAAATATACAAAATTTAACCTGAATACACCAAGGATAGGAAATCCATTTTGCATTGCTACGTCTCTCCTCATCAAGAGGACTGCTCCAGCACCATCACTTACCTGACTAGAATTGCCTACAATAAAGTATCACATACAAATGACTGCCAACAGAGAACCAGCTGATAACATATTCATCATATAAAAGAGAATTTTAATACCAGCAGTTGTACTTCCATCCTTCTTAAATACTGGTTTTAGCTTTGCCAAACTAGAGATGGAAGTTTCTGGCCGGATTCCATCATCCACGGATATGGTCACCTGCTTTTCCTCACCAGTTTTTGGGTCTACAATCTTCAAAAAGTTAATCATATCATCAGAAACAAGAATTAGAGAGCAATAGGTGCAGAAGCTTTAATTTTGGGCCAATGATGGTTACTTTCTTGTGGTATATGTTGGGTGACACTATTGCTACTGACTGACTCGAGGCCAAATGATATTAAATTGCTAAAGGAAGCAAAAACGAAAAAAAAATGGTATCGTGATAGGATCAGTCACCTTTGTGGTAACTGGTATGATTTCTTCTTTAAATTTACCGGCAGCAGTTGCTGCAGCTGCCTTCCTATGAGAATTAACCTGACCAAAGAAGAAAAGTACTTTAATACAAGAAAAAGCATCGAAAGACCAGTATAATCAATGGCCACAGACTCACAGCAGCCTGGTCTTGCTCTTGTCTAGTCACACCATAGCGATGTGCAACATTCTCAGAGGTAATTCCCATGGGAAGTAGACAATTTTGGGCTTGCTGAAATGCATTTACCTGAATCACTCAGAAAAACTCTGCAGTCAGAAAAAGAATGCAAAAACTATCTTATGGAAAACTAAACAAGATTACAAAAGCATACTTTTGGATTTATTGAACCGTCCCACGACATTGAATTTGTGGTCATAGATTCTAACCCAGCACCAATTCCTGTTTTGGCAAAGGGAAAAAGAAAAGATTAGGAGACGATTATCGCTCCAGCACAAAGGCAAGGAAACCAAAAGCATCTCACCGATATCATAGAATCCAGCTTTAATAGCAGCAGCAACATCAGCAACTGCCTGAAGGCCCGACGAGCACTGCCTGTTGACAGTTCTGACTGGAACAGTTTCTGTGGGGAAAATTTTATGTTGTATGATGTAACAAAACTGTACATAAAACACCAACATAAATAAGAAAGCAGGAAGCCTAGGTACCGGGAAAACCAGCATAGAATGCTGCCATCCTGCATTCAGTTGCTCTTTGAGCGCCTGGTGCCAACACAGTACCGACCACAATATCACCCACTTCATTTGGGTTTAGGTTCGTCTTATCCAACAACGCCTATAATAGAAAAAGATATTTTTGACATTATCTCCACTCTTTAATCTCTATCTTATCAAACACAAATCTGAGGAAAACAGACCTTCAGCACAGCAGTAAGCAGCTCCTCAGGATATGTATCCTTGAAACCCCCTCTCTTGGACTTGCAAAGCGCAGTTCGATAAGCACTATAACATATGGTGGTAGGATTGCGAACGATCAGGATACGAGCAGAGCACATAAACGAATAACATATGATGTGATAAACCATCGCAAATCACAACTAGCAACATACTAAACCAAGAATGAAAGAAGGCTCTTGTGGCTTGTAGGAAGAAAGATCACACTATAATAGTACTCAAACGACAACAGTAGTAAAATTAAGAAAACAGAAAGAAACTTTCTGTTTGACGAGTGAATCATTGACAGAAGGTCTTGACGACCGAACCATCCTTCTAATTTAGCCAGCGGCAGTACACTTTCTCAATTCATTAGCATCTTGAAATGAGTTGAGACGCAACATGGCCATTATAATCACTACCACAAGCGGTCAATGATGTCAGCCGATCATGACATCCTTGTGGAGTAACAAAACACTTAGGTGCATCATAATAATTGAACACAAATCTACGCTGTAACTTACTCATTTGCCTTAGAATCCTTTTGTATTTTCTTTTTGGCAAAAAATCATTGTCAAAATTTAACAATTACATTATAGAAAACGACAACCTTCTTTCAAAAAGAAGTACAATTATTTTGGACAACAAATAATCGATGTGTCCAAATTTAACAATTACATTGTAAAATTCTATTGGTTTACGATCTCACTTTTCCTCCCTAACAAATACTACAGTCTCCTTCCATATATCAAATACGAATTGAGGGAATTATAATTCTGAAGATTAATCACGACTCAAACAAAACAAAATTAAATTTACATATGAGAAAGAACTTACGCTACAACCACGACGTCATCGCCGAAGCAGGAATTCCTCTGATAAGCCGCACTGTCCCCAGCGGCACAAACAGAAGCCTGTCGTCGAGAATTAAAAGGGGGGAAATAGTGAACTGGCTGTTTTATACCACAACAGAAACGGAACACGTCCAATATGATCGAACCAAATCAACAAAGGAAGCACCCAACACATTAAAAAAAAAAAAAAACCCTCCGACGCGATGAATCACGATACAGGAAACGAAACACAAACTGATCCATCAACCACCGTGACGGAAAAGACAGGGTGGGAAGCGATTACCGAGATCAAATGCGAACCATTCGGGGACGAAGAAGGGGAGGGTCGGAGGTGCCGAAGGAGGACCCGCTGCCGATCGATCGCCTTCTCCATGTATTCGATCCGATGCAGATCGCTTTCCCTCCCTTTCTCTCTCTCTCTCTCTCCTCTCTCTCCAGAGATATTTCTTTTGCAGCACCGGGGAGAAAGAAGCGTTCACGCCATTCCAACGAAGACTGTCTCCGGACAATTATATCGGAGTAGCCGCACACGTAAGAGGTCGTATATAATAATCTATGCGGACGGAAGCACGGCAATGACGAATTCCATATCAGCCCTTCGATCGATCCGATAGCGAGAAGATCCAGCCGTCCGATTCTGGATGTTAACTTGAGACGACATAGAACGTCACTTGTGACGTCGGCACTAATGGATGGGGGTGGGTGGGATATAGTTGTCTACGTGTCAGATTAGAGCGACTAGTTCTTGTTTAGGAAAAGTGCCATATTACGAGAGGTACATTGAATAATTGGCGAATCATCTGTTCACGTAAGACGTTGTCAATGACATGGAAATAGAATGTATTTATTAACACTTGGGAATTCCAATTAACTGAGGTAACGAATTTTTTTTTTCCGCTTATGATATTAAAAATCAACAGGTTCGAATAGTATCGACAAATTGATATATGAATAAAATCATTTCAAATCAAGATCAACTCCAATGATTTTGTGGGATGGGGTTCCATTCCTTTTTGTTATAATAATAATAATAATAATAATAATAATAATAATAATAATAATAATAATAATCAGAAACCGGTGAAAACAACCAACATATAGAAAGGAAAAATTATCTCCTCTAAGATCTGGAATTAGCTAAATCATCCATTGTGCAGTTAAACCATTGTATTCTGAGAGAAGACAAAAGAGAAACACATAGATTGGGTATCAGGCAAAGATGGATACTTCCAGGTTTGCTATTTAAGAACCATAGTCAGCCTTATGAGGAGGCCAATACGTAATACAATCCTTAAGATGACAAAATCCATTCCTACCAGTACAATGACCAAGCGAAAGGTACAAGCAAAACGGGCAAAAGACTAAATTGCAACTATATAAAATTCTGCTGAATTGTAGCAAATTCAACTGTTACGACACGCCAACAGGCTGCCTTCCTTGCCCACAACATTCATCACCGTGAGGATGAAGTCTATCTATATACCCACTTATTGCTAGATGGACGGTGTAAAAGGCGTACCCGACCTAAAACAGCAAAGTAGAATAAAAGAAACTGACAACGCTTCCGCATGCGCTCCACATATGGAGGCAGCCGGAGGTTGGGCAATTGGAGGAAATGACATTTCTGACGGTGTAACATAGAAATTTGTAACGCCGTCAAGTACAATTTCCCATCCTTCGGGTTGTGGCCGTTCTGCTAATTGGCATTACGTTAACATCGAGTGCCGACTTGGCAAGACAGGACCCCAGCATCAGACGTCAGTGTGTCAACCAAGGAAGAGGGCTTGGCCCCAAAGCTGGAGGCCCGTGCGTAGCTGGCTGAAGCCCCTGCACCGGAAGGGGTGAAAAAAGCACCGTTCAGAAGCAGGTCACCCTCCGACCTCCAATTCCAGTTCTTCCACGCGCTTCGATCTGTGTCCACCCTTTTTGTTACCTATTCAATCGAAGTAAGTATAGGGATTAGAAGTCGCGATGGAAGGAAAACTTCTTATAAATGGTGCACAAAAGAGGGAGGATGGACGGAGCTGTTGTAGGTTGCTTCTTGTACCTCCTTTGCAAATGGATTGGTCGGCGCAAGATATCGGTTGCCTTGACTGTTGATCGTTGGATTCGCGCTCCCGCCAATGGCGTACATCTCCCAGTGCGTGTAGTCATTGTTTACCACGTGGAAGTAGCCATGCCTGCACCTGAAATCTCAAGCAACATAGTCATCGTGGAGATTATTTATACTTTCAACTTCTCGGACAATAATGTTAATTTGTTCCGTTTTCCTAAGTGGATCAAAGGAGTTGGACAATATATATTCCATCGTTGTGGATTTCCGAAAGTTACCTGGGCATTCTCTGAATCAGGTCTTCACCGAAATGATTAAATGCGATCGTTACTTGCATGATTTTGTCCCTCGTATAAGAATCAGTGTGCCCCAAAAGCATGACCTGCATCAATTTGGCCAATAATGCTCACACAAGACAAATTTTCAGAATTTAGATAAATCAATGTCAATCAAGCAAATCTTTTTTGTTCTCCCGTGCTAAATGCCAATTGCAGTTAAGAACATAGAAATCAATTCTTTGGCGAATGCTCCTTGGTGCCTGTCATAATAGGCAATCTCAATTATCAAAGAAAGAGCACTGAAACAAGGTGGCTAGATGTAGAGTCATATTTAGAAAGTAACATTCGGTAGCAACATATTTTCTTGTTTTTAATATGTCTTGCGCTGGACAAATAGTACGCATGATATATAAAATAGCAGCACTTCCTGTCGAATTCGTTCTTATTCAACACTCTTTTGGTGCTACAGAATAAAATCGAATAACCGACGTTGGACTGGAGCAATGCAAGAAAGGGATACCTCATTGTGGTGGGTGAAGTAATTGTTGGAGACCGTAATGGCAGTGGAGCCCATGACGGCGTCGACAAGTCCATCGGCGCAGTTGGACAGAGAGCAGTGGTCCACCCAAATGTGGCTGGAGCCGAAAATGGAAACGGCATCCCCATCAGCCATGGTTCTCCATCCATAGTGAGAAGGAGAGCTGCGGACCATGGCATTCCCGGTGGGCTTGCAGTCGTGGATGTGGAGGCCGTGGATGATGACGTTGGTGATGTACTGGATGGTGATGCAGGCGCCATTGGCGATGTGGACGTTGACACCGCGTCCATCGATCGTCTTAAAGCTGTTCATAATGAGTTCCTCCTTGAGCGTGATCTCCATGTCGTGTTTAAAGGTGATCCAGAGGGGCACGGCCTGGATGACCGCGTATCTAAGTGTTCCCGGGCGAGGATTCACCGGATCATCGTCCCCGGAGTCTGTCACAACGTACAACTCCCCGTCGCGGCCACCTATCGCGTTGCGGCCAAAGCCAATGCCACAGTCAGCGAGCTTTTTTCTGTTGACATGCCAATCGGGGTCGCACCGCCAGCAGTCGTCGATCGGGTTGCCTGAACCGCACGACAGATAACCAAGAGATCTGCGAGCCGTGCTGTTGATTATGGTCCTGACGAAAGAAGTTTGTCATACCGAATCGTTAGCATTTCCTCATGAAAAGAGTGGACTCTCCGTCCGTTGCTAAGGCTATGCACCAAAGATGATCGATGAATTGGCAGAACAAAACACCATGATAAGTAAATCCATAGGCCATCAATTTTGAGGAATTTATGGACCAGTCACCTACAGGGATGGGAAAGGATAGCATCTCAGATACATGCAAGTTTCACGGGTCCACTAGACCTGTGGAGCAAACCGTTCATGTGAGGAATTAATGCGGGTGTAGGAAGTACAACGTCAAGGAGAAGCACGTCTTTAATGCAGCGAAAGATAAGAGGCTTGTACTAATTAGATGAAACAAGGTGATAGCGACCACTCGAAGGGAGAAAGGTATTCTTCTATCGTCGAAACAATCGAAGTCTCCGCAGGTAGAGCGCAAAGGAGAGCATGGCGCACGTGATCCCACTCGGTGCCAAAGAAACGAAGGTAAAATTGAAATGGAGGACCGAAAACAGTGCATCGAGTCTGTCTGTGATCATTAAAATGCAATTGAACATGTCGAAGGGGCTCAATGGAATCCTATCATGAACAAGAAAAGATACAACTGCAGGTGACTTATTCTGGCCGTGGGACTCCAGGAAATGATGGGGGTACCCCTCAACGTTGATGCTGGAGTTATTATAATTAAATAGCAGGAAGACGAGATTTTGACATGCAAAAAGAACAACAGGAAAACAGCAAACAACAAAAGTTATATCCGACAAAGCTGCATACATTTAGAATTCGTCAACTTTCTATTCGAGAGAATTGACAACGTAGGATATAGAAATCAGGATGACTTACATCAGGACCGTCGAAGCAACCTCCTCGGGGTCGTCGACTGCGGCTTCTGCTGCCCTGGTTACAGCCCTAGGAGTAGGAGAAGCACGAAGCATCATTCTTAGTCAATAGTCATCGTTTGCAATTTTCATATAATAAAGCGACTAAGAAACAGTGAGAAAAATGGACTGGTCGATTTTATTTTGACCAAATCACGTCTCGGAAGTCGAGATGTTACAATTTTTCGGGAATGACGCACAGATCCAGGTGGTCGGTTGCCTTCTGAACTGACCATAGAATACCTCGGAAGGGAAATCTACGGCGCCAAAGCGGGAAACGCCATGGTTCGACCATGGAGAATACGGGAATCGATTGATTACCAAGAAACGAGATTCTGAACCCATCACAGCATCACTCACCCCATCCTTCGATGGGTATTGACCGGAGTCTTCTGCATTGGCGGTGTAAAAGGACGAAGAAAGGGCTTGAGATTTGATTTGGTTGGTTTTTTGTTCCTACCCTTTTCCAAGAAAGCAATGGCCGTGGGGGAGCAACGAGCAAAGCGAAGCGTAAGGAAATAAAGCGTGATCGGAAAGCTAAGAGATGTCGATCTCAGGGAACTCCGATGAACGGCCCAGATTCTCATAGGAACCGGGAAAACTCGAACATGGAGTTTGGAACTCACCTCTCTTCCGAGGAAGCATCGGCGCTGGTCGCGTTCGCGGAGGCCTCTCTCAAGCTCCTCCGCGATGCTCCGTCATTCCTGCAAGAAGCCCGAGAAGTACAAGCTGTGAGAACCTTCTTCTTAATTAGTTCTGCCCAACGCCACTTGCTCGGCAAAACCTCGGCTCTCGCTCTGCTCCAGAACAGAATCAAAGCCATCTCAAACCCCCCAAATTCCCATTTCCATAGAAATGGCAGAAGCCCGCATGACGTTTCACAAGAAACGACTGAAACTCCTGCATCTTTATTTCAAATGAAACCGAAAGAAGGAAAGAGACGTCAAAGGGACAAACGATAGAAATGTACCTCGAGCCAGAGGACCTCTCGCTTCCAATCCACCCCCGACCTCCGTTCAAAACCAGCAGGAAGCCCAGAAGAAGAAGAAGCAGAGGAGGAATCCATCTTAAACCCGCCGTCATTGCCGCCCTCTTCTCACCTCTCACGTTTCCCAGAGCAAAAAGATGTGATCGAAGGAGAGAACAGAAAAGCTGCTGGAGAATGCAGTTGCAAGGAAACACCGCAAAGGTAGTGGCATTATATAGAAGCCAATTCGCTCTCACCGTAACCCGGCCTAACCATGGTTAACCCACCGTTAACGGATACGGCATCGGGCCCCGACGAACACCACTCCTCGCCTCCTCAACTAACAACAACACCAGCTTTAACAGAAGCTTCGCTCCTCCATCCGAAGCGGGGGCCGCCCGTCCACGTCGGACGTCGTACCGGGTTTCGCCCACGAGCGTTATCGTGGCGGACGTCGACGCCGCTCCCCGCACTTCACAATTTGGACGGCGACCATCGGATGCGTTTTAGACGGCTGATAAACGATCGATTTTTGGAAATAGACATGGCTGACACGCAAGGGAGTATACGATGGAGTGTGCCTTCCATTCGTTTGATAAAATGCCGTGCGCTCGGTGCTTAGAGAATTCAAACACACTTGAGGTTGTTCTTAATCCAGATGATGGAAATCCAACTTTACATCATCAGATTTGACATCTTGAAGTCTTCCGCTAAACGAGAGGCGTCGAGTAAAAGTGATAAAAGTGAAAGAAGTGGGCATGCTTGATGGCCTTTATTAATGTCAACCAGTGACGGTCAAAGCTTCCATCCAAATGCCATGGAACCCAACTTGGAACCCGTCTGTGTGCAAATGGTTATCTCGCTCGGAACAAGCACTGTACCATGTTTGTCATCCATCATCTGCTGCTTTAACTGTTACCACTGCGTCCAAGCTTCTTCGGAAGCGTGACGAACGCCGGAGTACCTCAGACAAAGGAAGGTTCATGTTCGTCCTTCTTCCTTCCGTTCACCCGTCGGCACATCTGATCCGATGAGATCAACCCGATGGACCTGTCGACACTCATCCCATGTGCCCTGTCTCTCTCTCTCTCTCTCTCTCTCGTACACGAGTCGGACTCGGAGCAAACGCACTTGACGACCATAGCATCTTCGTCATCCGTTTCCATTTCAGCGTGAGCTGTATCTGAACATGTCCATCGTACACCAGTCGGCAAAAATTGAATACCTTTGACCGCCCGATTGATTGAGGGATGCTCTCAAATCAAAAGTGGTTGATTCTTGAAGAAGGTCAAGATCGTTGAACACCGAAGGTGGGCGAGTGTCGCCTCATAATTTTCTATATCTGACGCTTTTCAGCCTCGATTTCTTGTTGTCTCAGCTTTGCTATCCCGGCTGTGATGAGTATCTATGTGCATCGATCTTCTGATACGAGGAGCATATGGGTTGTCTTCTCGCTGAAACAAGGCAAGAAATATCGCATGGGGCACATCGGATTTATTCCGAGTCGAATTGATCGTGCCACATTGAAAGGTGGAGAACTGGAATTTGATGATCTTGCCATCCATCTCACGTAAAAGGGAGGAGATGGGAGTCATGATTGCGTGCAGGAAAGTCCAGCCGTCTCGCAAGAGCACACAGATATGCGACCTCCATTTTTGGCAGGTGCGAATGGTGATACGAAAGTTCAATTGAGCCGTAAGAAAACTCTCCTTCCTCACTGCCATTCGTTATCGTGTCCGAGAACTCGTGGAATTCCAGGTGTTATCTTCGGCGTTCGGGTCATGGAAGAGTTATTGCAGTACACTCCTCTCTCTAGTCTTCTTCGTTAGATAGGGAATTGAGACAAGAGTCACTGGTTAAGGTTTAATTAGATTTTTTGGACCTTCCCGTGATGCATCATTTTGATACGTTAAGGTGACCCACACCATCTTCTAACATCATCACGCACGTCAATTCGTGACGAGAGATATTAACCGGAGGAGAGGATAATAGATTTCCCCCAGTCTTGTCATGTATGATATGACTTTTAAAATAAATATTATTATATATTCATCTTCTATCAACGTCCAAAATAATCAACCCTAATAGATATTGTAAAATTGTATCAGCGTGAACTTCATAAAACCACTTAGGATGCTTAAGTTAATTTAAGAGTTGATAAGGTTTATTGTTTGAATTAATTAAAAATATACCTGAGAGGGCTTTTTATAGTATGACTATATGATTATACATTAGTGTCAGGGACGACTTTATATATTTCCTATCCTAAATATGATTATATTGTATCGAATTTGAGAACATGAGATATTGTATTGAACTAGGTGTCGATCGTCCACATGAGATGTTGATCACTTGGTGCATAGATGTTGGTTATCTTGGTGCTACAACATTGATATTTTGCACTATAGTATCAATCACTTGTCGCTAATGAAGTGTCGATTACATAGGGTTTAGGTATTGATCGCTTGGTATCGAGATATTGATTATATAGGTGTTAACCATCATATTATCAAAATATCAATCACCTCACATCTATATGTTAATCATATAATACAATCATATGATTATTTTTTATTAAGATTAAAACTCTCGAACATATTTATATTTTTAATATCTATTTGGAGAAAGAGGTTTGAATAAATGTGCAGTTGTGAAATGATTGTTTGGTAAATAATCGATAAAAATTATATTTTTAATATGCATTGATATAAATATTATTCAATAAAATTCTATCTCAAAAGTATATTAATATTTTTATAATAAATTAATTATTATAATATTTTTTTATATATTTTTTAAAAACTATATTTTATTTTAATTAAATAAGTAAAAAACAAAATAAATAAATGAATGTATCTAATCTCATAAAAATTTCATATGGCCCAAATACATAATAAATGAACATATAATTATGCATAATATTTAAAACTAAATAAATAAAATTATACCTTTATAAAAATTATAAATTGTATTGATTTCTCATTAAATTATATTGAATTTCATAATTTTTAGATAAAGTCACAGAATATTTTTAAATTTTATAAAATTATATTTAATTTTTTAAATAAAATATTAATATTATCCTGAGGTAATATTAGTATTTAAATATTTTTAATATAATATTCAGATCACCTGTAATTAAAAATATATTAAATATACATATTTTAAATATACATTGAGGATTATATTGGACAATGTACATTTAAATATGCTTCAAACGCACCATCAATCACGTCTCTCTCTCTCAAAACAAGTCATCTAACCCGAAGGTCATAAATGACACCTGAATTGGGGAATGACGTCTTTCTCTCTCTCACTCTCACTCTCTCTCTCTCTCACTCAGAGGAGATGTCATCTAACCCATATGTTACAAGGGACAATGGACACATGAATTGAGGAATGACACAACAGGATTCAAAATAATCATGTCAAATCTTCATGCCATCAAATCTGCATTGCACATCCCACCGATGTATATAATAATATAAAAAATTATATTACATAACTGATAAGATATTGTTAATATTCTGATCAGCTTATATTAAAAAAATATATTACATAACTGTTATATATATATATAATATTTTTAGATAAAAATATTAAACTTTCAAAATATCAACTATACGAAGATTGAGATTGAAAAAAATTTCTCGACCTAATTCCTCATGCTCAAATTAGTAATTCAAGATAAATATATATAAACAGTGAAAAATGATTCTTCTTGTAACTATCATAAAAATAAGTTTTTTTATTGATTATAAAATAATAATAAAAAAATAAAAAATATTTTATAGGAATAATCCTTAATCGTAGTTTATTTTTTTCGTTTTGTTCACATAAGCGATATGAGAGGAGATAGCTTATAACATATAATAATTGATTGATGATATTTATCTATCACATATCAATATAAAATGCTATAGTTTCCAATAACATATAATATACAATATGCAAAGTATTGCCAAGCGCATTTGGGCTCATTGAAATCGGGCTGAGATTAGCCCGGCCCGTTAACAGGCAAACCAATTCACAATTCACGTTTCCTTCTCGATTCCCGGCTTTGCCCTCTCTCCAGAAAACCCAAATATCTGCGAAGGGGAAGAGACAGATCGCTGGGAGATGGCTCGCCGTAGAAACGAAAGCGACGACGATGACGACGATTTCCTCTACCGATACCCCGTCCCCTCCTCCTCCTCCGCCTCGGTCGCCAACTCCGGCTCCCGCGGCGGCAATGGCGCCTCCTCCAAGGGCGGATCCGGCGGCCTCGCCCCCTCAAAATCGACGGTCTATGTCTCCAACATCGATTACACCCTCACCAACTCCGACCTCCACACGATCTTCTCCACCTTCGGCAAGGTCGCCCGCGTCACCGTCCTCAAGGACCACGCCACCCGCCGCAGCCGCGGCGTCGCTTTCGTGCTCTTCGTCTCCCGCCACGACGCTGCGGCGGCCGCTCGGTCCATGAACGGGAAGGTCCTCAACGGCCGCACGCTCTCGGCCTCCATCGCTGCCGACAACGGCCGTGCCGCCGAGTTCATTCGCCGGAGGGTCTACAAGGACAAGAGCCGGTGCTACGAATGCGGCGAGGAGGGTCACCTCTCCTACGAGTGTCCAAGGAACCAGCTGGGGCCCAGGGAGCGGCCCAATCCGAAGCGGGCGCGGCGGAGGGAACAGGGCGGCGGCGGTGGCGGTGGCGGTGGAGGTCAAGATGGTGGTTCTGACGGTGGCGAAGAGGAAGCTTTCGATAACGATAACTGGGCGTCGGTGGTGGACACGAGGGGGTTCGACGAGAAGGCGAGGGAAAGGGACGAGCGTTTTGGTGATGGGAACGACAAGAAGAAAAAGGAGAAGAAAGTTAGCTATTTCAGCGACGAGAGTGGCGAGGATGAATAGGAAGGTAATGCTGTGAAGCTTTCTCCATTCTCATATTGTTCTATTTGTTTGATCTTACTCTATTCTGATCATGAAGAAACACTATTCTATGTCATGCTTCACAATGTGCTTATAGAGTTTCTGAACTATTTATTCATGACATAAACATAGGAATTAACCATCAAACTAATGTAGCTATACTGTAGCCTTTCTACTTTTAATTTCTAATTGTTGTATGTCTCACCAGGTCCTTTTGTGTTTTCTTTTAAGACAGATTAAGTTAGAAATTCTAAGTCTTTTCTAAGCCAAATTGGATCCAACTTTCAGAAATTGTAACCATCAGCCTATAATGATGAAGAAATAGTCTCTTGTCTAACCATAAGACTGATGCAGGAAAGCAAATCACAACTGGAAATTTTTTTTTTGGGTGACTAATGGGCAGTGGACCTTGAAAATAATTTGTCCTCGATCATCTCTGTAATTTTGCATAAGATCTGGCAATCTAGACTTGATTGGCAAATGCTAGAAGTTTTGGGATCTTAATATTTTGGAACCTAGGTCAAATTTTCCTATGAAGTAGAATTTTAAAAGTGATGGCTCTGAATAAGAATGAAGTGCTTACATTGTAGGTTTCCGCCAGGGATCATTAAGTTTAACTTTGGATGAGAGTCGAGTGAATATTATTCTGGGTAAGTGGATTAAAATATTCTCGAAATTGAGATAGGATTAAATAAAGAGTTGGAGACCATCAATCTTTTTCTCCGATAAAGATGGAGAAAATGTATTTGTTTGGAACTCTTGTTCAAAAGGTATTTGTTTAACTTTGTTTAAAAGGTTTCTTCAATCGATGGTGTGATTTCATATAAGGAGCAAAATTTTAGCTAATCATGTGAAGTCAGTGAGTTCAGCTTGATGACAGTGTGCTTGTTATGGTCCCTAACTGAAGTCAGTGACTTTTCTTGTACATATTTGACTGTCCATAGACCTGATATCGTTTGTGCTTATTGTGAAAAGGGGTGTACTGTGCTGAAGATTTTATTTGCAATGCATGTGATAAATGAGTTGATATTTTGTGCTTTTTGTGTATCAGTTTCACTTCTCTTTCAAGCTGAAGCTCTATGATTTTACTGGAACTGATAAGGTTAATAATTTTGCTAAATGAGTTTGTAGCCTATAGTCAGTGTCAAAGATAATAGAGAGCGGTTGGGATAAACTGTTTGAATGGAAGTCTTGGATACATATATATGGTAGATTGGGCTATTCAGGCTGGAAGATCTTGATTTTGGCTGAACAAGGGTTTATATAACAAAATTCAGAAAAAAATTTTAGGACAGCTACGAACATAATGCACATTAACGAGGATATATAACCTAAACTCTATAACTTGTTCAATGGCACCTAGTCACAACTGTTAAAAGAACGTTTGTATCCCAGTTGTTTGGGATCATTGTCATCTTGGCTGATACTGTGCATTTGATCAGCCAGGTCCATTTTTTCTGACTATTCCATGCTTATTGTTACCTGGATCCAAAACTGCCCTACTGATCGAACCTTGGCAAGTGTATGTAGTGCAAACTCTCCCATTAACATCTGTTGAATGATTAACAGTTTCTGTTACTTCTCATTTTAAATAGATTGTATTTCCATTTCTGAGGATACCAAAATGATGAATATATGTGATTGCAGTTATGCCTTTACTTTTTCTTAGTTCTAATATTTGATTATGACATGAGAGTGCTTGTTTACTTTTCAGGTTCCTGATGAAGAGTTTGAGTATCTCAGGCATCTCATAGAAGAAAAGTGTACTGAATGAACTGATGAATGATAGGGTATATGCATGTCTTATGTGCTATTCCTTCTGTATCGATACACACATAATTTTCTTAAGATGTTGCTTAGTTTTGGAAGTAGACTTGATCTTTAATTTGGTTGAAATCATTGAAGTCTAAACTTGTGAAGTTCAACTCGATTAACAGTGGACTTGCTCTTCTTCTTATCACATTTTATTCTCATCTGCATATAGTTGAGGTATTTGCATACTTACAACGCGGACCTACATCTATGTGGTGTGCCTATTTCAGTCAAATGTCTCCTTGCGAGGTATTTGCACAGGGCTGCAGCTGAACCTTGCAGGTCAAGGGCTCTGTGCAGCGTTGCCACAGCCAATGCTCTGCGCAGCTGCACCAAGCATGCCTCGGCAATTCCGCATGCCCGCGGCTGCACCAAGCCTGCCACGTGGCTGTACTACTACAGGCCTGCATTCTGTGGCTGCCTATTTCAGTCGAATGTTGCCTTGCCAGGTATTTGTTGGTTCCTCTGGAGGTGTAGTTATTCTCAGCCCTTATCATCTCATCACTGCACCTGCATCCCATTTTGTTGATCCATTTATTTTGTTTCATATGCTCCAGATACTGTGTTCTTGGATCAATAATTCTATCTATCTTTCAACATGCAGTTTAGTTGTCATTACTGTTAAATTGTCAATCTATATATGTTAGTGTTTCTAGTCAAGTTTTTATATTAAAAGTAACATTAAAATGTAAGGCTTGATTAAATTCTGGCAAAATATGAAAGAAAAAATCGACATGTTTGGCTCTTTAGCAAAATGTGTGTTTCTGATTTAACAGTTCTTTGTTAGTTCTCCACCACGTCTTCTTAAAATTCTTGATATAACTATTATGAAAAAGATAATTGTGCAAATAAATTTTGTCTCACAACTCATACCCACTCATTAATTTTTTTTTTCTTCTCCTTCTGCTAATTCGTTTTATTAAGATAATTTTTCAACAACAAATGTCTTAAACTTGTTACCACCTTTTCTTTATTGCAGCTGTATGTGCTTGCATAGTTCTGTATCTCTTCTGAGTAGTTCCAGCTTTTATGAAACTTGCTATGAATGGAAGTTTGATAAATATCTGTCATTTGCCTATCAAAGTGGAAATACAAGTGATATTCCATGGTGTTTATAACGTATACTAATTGAGAATGATATTATGAGAATACTTAAGATGTCTAGGAGCTTTTTCTCTGCTAGATTGAAAACAACACTTTAGGAGTTTTTTCTCAATGTCTTAAAAATAGCATACTATAATAAGTATGTCTCTTGATTGTTTCATAGATGGGTAATATTAGAGAAAATGTCGATGATGTCGAGCTTAGTCTTAGTAAGCTCGACGTGATTTGATCTCATGAGTGCAAATTAGACGAGGTGCCGTTGAGGTGTTCCAGATGTGGCATATGCACAAAGACCAAGATTGGAGGGAGGCTTCTCGACATGTTCTCTTCAAAGGTGGTAAAAGAGTGAGTACAAAAATAATAAACGTGGTAAAAGAGTAACTTCAAAGGTGGTAAAAGAGTGAGGAAAAAAATAATAAAGGTGGTAAAAGAGTAAAGTTTGACCTCTGTATTATGCCAAAAACAACTTTTTATACTTATTAAGAGAGGAGAGGAATATTCTATGACATTTTTGTATGGGATATCCTAAAATCATCTCTCCTTCGGCCTCTTGTCTGCATAAGCATAAGAGGGAGGTAGCCTGTAGCTATTGTTTTGGACTTACGTCCACATGGGTAGATAAAGGGGGAGCAAGCTTCATCCTCAAGGTTGACGTGACTGTCATGATTATAGTCACATATCGGATAAACATGAGCTCCAATATTTCCTCTATCATTTGTCCACCTTGTCTTCTTTCGCCCACCCCCCCAAGGCGTGCTTCAGGAGCTCCTCTGGGAGGGTCTTGCAGCGAAGTGTTAGATTCATTCGACATGTCGTTCTTACATTCCTTCGATTGCTTCTTTGAGAGAGTTGGGGGGCATCCGACCTACACACCTCAAGCAAGCCTCTACTGAGGTGCCTTACTTTCTAGGTGCACCTTTAACCTTGAGACGTTCATCCCCATAGGGGTGCGTCGAGTGCCCTTGGGATGCTCACCCCAAGGGGGTTGTATTAGACAATCTTATATACTTGGCCCCATAGGTGAACTTGAGGGTTCACTAGGAAGTCGCGACCTCCGTCTCTTGGGGTGGGTGGGCAGAGTTCCTATGATGCAGGTACCTCGACCCGATCATCAGCCTTATGTTCCGATGTTCAGATTCCTTTATCTGTCCTCGAATACACTAGAGTTTGGGCTTCGGTTTCCCCTCCAACCACGGATAATATCCTCTCTTTAGTGGTGGAGAAATTTTCTATCGTAGATGACACCCAACTCATGACGTTATTTTGTGGTATTCATCAGGGATTATTGTCATGCCACCATCATCTTGACCGGTAAGGTCTTACCACTTGAGAGAGCTTCAAGGTGAGTGGTGTCCTAACTAACAATAAGGGTTGGACTGGCTGATCGACATGAGTCTTAACCTAGCTCCTTGGGGTATGATCCGAATCCCTCATTCTCGAGGTATTTTCTTTAGAGGTGTGATTTGTTAGATTGGTGACTTGTTTTTTACTATACTCTTTGTAGGGATGGATCTTCAAGTGATGAAGAGACAAGGAGCTCCCTCCTCTTTGGGTATGGCTGTCACCTCCTCGTCTCTTCTCTTGCTTGCTCACGAGCCTATGCCTGAGGTATCGATTTTGACCTAGTTCGATTGACCTTCCGTCGTCAGCCAGCCAAGGAAGAAGAAAGCCATGCAGAAGGTTTCTTGTCCCCGATCGATTGAGGAATATGAAATCGAGCATATTCCTAAAGAGGAGCCAATCGAGGAGCCTTCGACATCCGAGACACCTAAGACATCTAGGCCCCCCTCGGGGAGGAGATGCAAAGATCGATGTATGACTTGTGTTAGGGCAAGTCATTGCCTTTCGTAGTATTAAAGATTGCTGACCTACGAAACTAGACCCTTGGCGAGCAACTCCAAGAGGTGGGACAATCTACAAGACGATGATGTTATATGGAGCGACAGGGAGGCTGTAGAATAGTACTATCGAGGCTCCTTATGCGTTAGGATGGCCAAGTAGATTTATGTCTCTCCGTCAGAAAGGGAGGGTGGTTGGGGTGGGAGAGGCAAGTAGATTTACATAGGACATCTCGGTTCTGCTCTAGGAGGAGGGGGGAATATGCAAAGATCAACGTATGACTTATCTCAGGGCAGGTCATTGCCCTTCGTAGCATTGAAAATTACTGACCTACTAGACTTGACCCTCGATGACGATGTTATATGGAGTGATGGAGAGGCTATAGAACGGTATTGTTGAGTCTCCTTACGTGCTAGGATGGCTAAGTAGATTTACGGCTCTCTGTAAGAAGTGATGATTGATGTCGCTTATTGTAACAAAGTGCTAGTAAGTAAAGTCATAGATTGGTTATTTGATTTCTTGAGACTGTCTCTCAATTAATTCCTCCACCTTGGCTTGTAGCATCACCACTATGTCACGGCCCTGATCGACTATGTATGTGATGTTGGGTCCGTCATTAATTAGCCTTCGTGTAGATGTGGAGTTGAGAAGGGGAAGGGGTGTTCCAGTCCTCATCGCTGGAATTGAAGCTCAGGTGACCGAGTTGGAGAAGAAGTTGGAAGAGGCCTAATAGTGCCTTGCTAGTTAGGTTAACAAACTAAAGACTGTTTGGGGCAATAATCGTCAAATGAAGGATGAGCTACTTCACAAGGCTGGAGAGATGAACTCCATGAGGACCTCCAACACCGAGCTCCGTGATCAGATCTCTACAAACGAGTAGATTATAAACCTAACTGAGCAACTGGTTGTTGCAAACGAACAGATCCGGAGCTTGAACGAGCAGGTGGCCGCCCTGAACAATGAGGTGGAAAATTTGAGGAAGGATGAGAGGGGCATGGTGCTGAGGTATCAAGAGGAATTCATCATCGACTACAAGGTCTCAATCGGCTTCAGGAAGGGCTTGGAGAGGTCGGGGGTCTCCTTTTATCAGTACGGATACCACGTTGCCTTGGCTCATTTTAATGCAAGATATCTTGGGATGGAGCTTGAGGAGGATCCCTTCGTTGATTACCTCGAGGATCGAAATATTCCGATGGCCCCCTTAAGTTCCCTTTAATGATGATTCTGGCTTGCCTCCCTGCCCGAATGCTTAAGTCCTTGGTCCTATTGTATTTGTCTTGTTTAAATCCTCAGGTTTGTCTACCTAATATGGTCTTTCGAGTCTTTACTTTGTAGAGTCGTCGGGCTTGTCCACTTGACTAGCTTTCTATCTTGGTAGGTCGGGGTCTCATTTTGGACATAGAGACTTGGTCAGGAATGTGTAGTCTTTGTTTGAAGCAATGAAACTTTTTTTCTTTAACTTGCCATATCTCCCACTTTGATATAATAATATATTTTTTTTCTTTTTAATAATTATTGCGTAAGGCATGGTAGGTCGAAGCCTAATACTCGAAATATAGCAATCCAAACTAACCTTAAGGCATGCCTTAGGGGTAGAATTTCTTTAAATTTATAATGTCATGTTTGAGGTAGCGCCTTTGTTGTCTCGAGGCCATGGGTTCCGTATTAGACGACCTTAATGACTCGATAGGACCTTTTTTAATTGGTGCTAACTTACCTTGGGATCGAATTAGGTTACCGACGTCAGCTTTCCGAAGTATTAGATCCTAAAGTTTGATTCCCCGAGGATAAACACCTTGATTATAGAGTTGTGACCATCATATTTTTGTACCTTAACATCCTTAGATGTGCCTTGACCTTGACCTTGTTGATCAGGTTGAGACCAACCTGAAGTCCTTCTTCAGAGATTTTTTCAACAAGTTTTCAATTTGAGGTGCTGGGAAGACGATCTTAGGTGGCAGGACAACCTTGATGTGAAAGACTAGATTGAATGGCCCCTCGGGTCGAGGTGAGGGCTCCCGATGCTTTTAAACAAATCACTTGAGGTGTTCATGATGTATAAGTTCTTCAATATGCTCTTTTAAATCCTGAGTCTTTAGTGTTATGATCATAATCTTGATAAAATTGGTAGTACTTGGATCTATCTCTCCTTATTAGTTGGGTTTTTATCACGTAGGGGTCTCTCATGAGCTCCCTCTTTTTGGTTTAGAGGAAAGCTTTAGCTCTAATCATGTTGAGGGGTGTCAACTCTGATCTTGGATGAGATGGTTCAAGCTAATCATTTATCCTTTATTAAGGTGATCTCGGGGTTGGGGTTGGTTGCGGATGCTCCTACTTTGGCCTATTGCGTGACTTCTCATGCTTCCCGGAGACCATTGCATCAACAATAATGTATTCACTAACTCTTTGAAGTGCCTCGTGTATAGTCGTCAGTGATCTTTCTATTAAATGTCCAGAAAAGCCAAGAGGACCTATGCCCTATCATAAAAGTTTGGATGAGGAGTGATAGATGAGCATCAGCTATGTCTTGGATCTCATTTGTGAATCGGGTAACGAAGTTCGAGAGCGTCTCCTCCTCCCCTTGTTGGAGGCCTAAGAGGGTTGTCATCAAGCACTAAGGGCGTACATTTTCGAGGAAGTATTATTTGAACTCTCTTGCTAGCTAATTGAAAGAGCTGACCGAAAGCAACTTTAGGTGGACAAACTATTCCTGCGTTAGAGTGGTTGGGAAGGTATGACACATCAAAGCGTCAAGATACTATACAAAGACATTTGAGCGCGAAAGGTTGAAATATATTCCATTGGGTTAGTGCTACCATTGAACGCTTCTAAGGTTGGGAGTCGGTAGCTCATTGGAATTGGCTCCTCCTGAATCTTTTGGACGGATGGTGATCAAGTTGAGGCGGGGTCAACCTTTCTTTTCGACAGTTGAATGTCTTGTCATATCTCCCCCAAATGTTAGTCCATTTACCACAATTAGGCCTGAAGAGAGTCCATTGAATTTACTGATTGAGCCACAGACTCAACTACTATGGATTGAGGGTGGTACGACCCATCAAATTCTACGTTCAGGGATCAATGTGCCACCTCAACCAGGGGCTTAATAGGCCTCGAGCACTCCTGAGGGGTCGACACTTCGGGTTGGGGAGCCTTAACGAGCGTTGAGGGAATCAAGGACTACGTCTGGGCTAGTTAAGGCAAGAGCGGGGCAACGACCTGTATCATTCCTATTAATGTATAAACTTGTTGGGTGAGGTTTAAGAAGACCTCAATGGGGATGAGCAGGCGGTTCGGGGTCATCCCTAGAGGTGAGAGACCTGGCTCATTAAATATATGCTAGTACCTCATCGATGTTTGCATCAAGGTGGAAGTACCGAGGTGCAAAAATGACGAGTACTGCCCTCTTGAGTGAAAGTACTATGGGTCGGGGGTAGAGCTTCTTCACTTGAGCGTTCATTGAGAGGGTCAATGGGTGAACATTTCAATAACATGAGCTCTCATAACACTAAAAAAGTTAGAAAAAATATCGGTGATGTCCCAATTAGTTCGACATGGTTTGGCCTCGTGTGTGCAGGTTGGATGAGGTGTTCCCGAGGTGGCCACTCCATCTCTCTCTGTAACATCTGCATAAAGACCAAGGTCGGAGGGAGGCTTTCTTACTCGATCCCTCTTATGGTTAAGTTAACCCAGCTTAAGGACAAAATTAGTAAAAAGATGGTAAAAGAGTAAAGTTTGACCTTTGTGCCAAAATAATGTTTTATGCTTATTAAGAGAGGAGGGGAATATTTTATGACATAGTCTTATATAGGACAATATAAAACTATCTCCTTTGGCCTCTCGTTCACATAAGTGCAAGAGTGAGGTGATAAGTCAATATTTGGTTGTCATTAGTATGACCTATAGACTTATGAGGAATCATTTACTTTAGGGGTGCTCATATAATTTTGCCCTTTTGAGACTCGTGAACCCCAAAAAGCACCTTTATAGATAAAAGTGATGTTAAAGACTTATAAGCCCTTAGTTCCCTTACTCTTCAACCAACGTGGGACTAAATGTTCTTATCAATACTACCCCTGGAGACAAGGGCTCATAACTCTCCTTATAGCGCTATTCTGATAAGTCAACATTTGATCGTCACTAGTGCAACCTCATAGGCTCGCAGGAAATTGTCTACCTTGAGTGTGCTTGCATGATTTTACCCTTTCGAGACTCATGAGCCTCAAAAGGCACCTTTGAACGTAAGGATAGCCTTGGGGCTTATAAGCCCTTGGTTCTCTTACTCATTAACCAATGTAAGACTAAATGTCCTTATCAATGCTCCCCCCTAGGAGAGTCAAGGGCTCATGATCATCCTTTTAGTGCCATTCTGATAAGTCAACATTTAGTCATTATTGGTGCACCGCTATAGGCTCATAAGAAATTATCCACTTTTGACGTGCTCGTATGGTTTTGCCCTTTCAGGGCTTGTGAGTGTAGGTTGGATGAGGTGTTCTCGAGGTAGCCACTCCATCTCTCTCTATGACATCTACATAAAGACCAAGGTCAAGAGGAGGCTTTCTTACTCGATCCCTCTTATGGTTAAGTTAACCAAGCTCAAGGATGAAATTAGTAAAAAGATAATAAAAGAGTAAAAGCCTGACCTCTGTTCCAAAATAATGTTTTATGTTTGTTAAGAGAGGAGAGAAATATTTTATGGCATATTCTTATATGGGACAATATAAAACCATTTCCTTTGACCTCTCGTTCACACAAGTGCAAGAGGGAGGAGATAAGTCAATATTTGGTTGTCATTAGTATGACCCATAGACTCATGAGGAATCATCTACTTTAGGGGTGCTCGCATGATTTTGCTCTTTCGAGGCTTCGTGAGCCCCAAAAAATACCTTTGTAGATAAAAGTGATGCTAAAGACTTATAAGCCCTTAGTTCCCTTACTCCTTAACCAACGTGGGACTAAATATCCTCATTAATACTCCCCCCTGGAGATAATGGCTCATGGCTCTCCTTATAACGCTATTATGATAAGTCAACATTTGATCGTCATTGGTGCAACCTCATAGATTCGTAAGGAATTATCTATCTTGAGTGTACTTGTACGATTTTGCCCTTTGAGCTCCCCCATACGAGAGTTAAGAGCTCATGATCGTTATTAGTGTGCCCCTATAGGCTCACGAGAAATTGTCCACTCTTGGCATACTCATATGGTTTTGCCTTTTTGGGGCTTGTAAGTATAGGTTAGATTAGTTGTTCCCGAGGTGGCCACTCTATCTCTCTCTATGACATCTATATAAAGACTAAGGTCAGGGGAGGCTCCCTCTTATGGTTAAGTTAACCAAGCTCATGGACGAAATTAGTAAAAAGATGGTAAAAGAGTAAAGATTGACTTATGTGCTAAAATAACATTTTATGCTTGTTAAGAGAAGAGGAGAATATTTTATGGCATATTCTTATATGGGACAATATAAAACCATCTCCTTCGGCCTCTCTCATTCACACAAGTACAAGAGGGAGGTGATAAGTTAATATTTGGTTGTTATTAGTATGACCCATAGACTCATGAGGAATCATCTACTTTAGGGGTGCTCGCACGATTTTGCTCTTTCAAGGCTCGTGAGCCCCAAAAAGCATCTTTGTAGATACAAGTGATGTTAAAGACTTATAAGCCCTTAGTTCCTTTATTCCTCAACGAACGTGAGACTAAATGTCCTCATCAATACACCCCCCGGAGATAATGGCTCATGACTCTCCTTATAGCACTATTATGATAAGTCAACATTTGATCATCATTGGTGCAACCTCATAGGCTTGCAAGGAATTGTCTATCTTGAGTGTGCTCATACGATATTGCCCTTCATGCTCCCCCATAGGAGAGTCAAGGGCTCATGATCGTTATTGCTGTGTCCTCATAGGCTCGCGAGAAATTATCCACTTTTGGCATACTCGTATGGTTTTGCCCTTTCGGGGCTTGTGAGTGTAGGTTGGATTAGGTGTTCCCGAGGTGGCCACTCCATCTCTCTCTATGACATCGACATAAAGACCAAGGTCGGGAGGCTCCCTCTTATGGTTAAGTTAACTAAGGTCAGGGGAAGCTCCATCTTGTGGTTAAGTTAACCAAGCTCAAGGACAAAATTAGTAAAAAGATGGTAAAAGAGTAAAGATTGACCTTCGTGCCAAAATAACGTTTTATGCTTGTTAAGAGAAGAGGGGAATATTTTATGACATATTCTTATATGGGACAATATAAAACCATCTCCTTTGGCCTCTCGTTCACACAAGTGCAAGAGGGAGGTGATAAGTTAATATTTGGTTGTCATTAATATGACCCATAGACTCATGAGGAATTATCTACTTTAGGGTTGCTCGCACGATTTTGCTCTTTCGAGGCTTATGAGCCCCAAAAAGCACCTTTATAAATAAAAATGATGCTAAAGACTTATAAGTCCTTAGTTCCCCTACTCCTCAACCAATGTGCGACTAAATGTCCTCATCATTTGATCATTATTGGTACAACCTCATAGGCTCATAAGGAATTGTCTATCTTGAGTGTGCTCAAACGATTTTGCCCTTCGTGGTCCCCTATAAGAGAGTCAAGAGCTCATGATAGTTATTTTAGTGCCATTCTAATAAGTTAACATTTGGTGATTATTGGTGTGCCCTATAATTGTCCACTTTTTGTGTGCTCGTATGGTTTTGCCCTTTTGGAACTTGTGAGCCTCAAAAGACACATTTAAAGATAAAGTGATCTAGGAGGCTATAAGCCCTTAGTCCTCATCATTTGATCATTATTGGTACAACCTCATAGGCTCATAAGGAATTGTCTATCTTGAGTGTGCTCAAACGATTTTGCCCTTCGTGGTCCCCTATAAGAGAGTCAAGAGCTCATGATAGTTCTTTTAGAACCATTATAATAAGTTAACATTTGGTGGTTATTGGTGTGCCCTATAATTGTCCACTTTTTGTGTGCTCGTATGGTTTTGCCCTTTTGGAACTTGTGAGCCTCAAAAGGCACCTTTAAAGATAAGAGTGATCTATGGGGCTTATAAGCCCTTAGTTATTCGACTCCTTAACCAATGTGAGACTAAATGTTCTTATCAATGCTCCCCCCCATGAGGGAGCATATAATTTTGTTCTTTCGGAGCTCATGAGCTTCCAAAGGCACCTTTGAAGATAAGAATGATCCAGGAGGCTTATAAGCCCTTAGTCCTCATCATTTAATCATTATTGGTACAACCTTATAGGCTCACAAGGAATTGTCTATCTTGAATGTGCTTAAATGATTTTGCCTTTTGTGGTCCCCTATAAGAGAGTCAAGAGCTCATGATAGTTCTTTTAGAACCATTATAATAAGTTAACATTTGGTGGTTATTGGTGTGCCCTATAATTGTCCACTTTTTGTGTGCTCGTATGGTTTTGCCCTTTTGGAACTTGTGAGCCTCAAAAGGCACCTTTAAAGATAAGAGTGATCTATGGGGCTTATAAGCCCTTAGTTATTCGACTCCTTAACCAATGTGAGACTAAATGTTCTTATCAATGCTCCCCCCCATGAGGGAGCATATAATTTTGTTCTTTCGGAGCTCATGAGCTTCCAAAGGCACATTTGAAGATAAAGGTGACCTGGGGAGCTTATAAACCATTATTCCTTACTCCTTAACTAATGTGGGACTAAATGTCTTTATAGGAGAGCCAATGGCTTATGATCCTCATTCTAGCGCTATTATGATAAGTCAATATTTGGTCATCATTGGTGTGACCCGGGGTGCGAGGAATTGTCTGCCTTGGGCATTGCCGTACGATTTTGCCCTTTTGGGGCTTATGACCCGGGGGTTTTATTAAGTCCTTGGTTCTCCTACTCCTCAATCAATGAGTGACTAAATGTCCTTATCAGTACTCCCTTCGTAGGGGAGTGCGATTTTTCCCTTTCGGGGCTTGTGACTGTTGAATCTCGTATTTTGATGATGAAACCAATTGATAAGTGTTTATGTTTTAATCTGCTTTTTGAGTGATGCAGGATATTTCGATCAGGATGAGACAATTAAAGAAGGAAGAATCATGTTGGGCCGGAGGAACATGTCAGAAGATTAGACGTCGGGCCGGTGGATCGGTCGACGTATCGACAGAAGGCTTCGGGCCGTGGATTCGGGCATCGGGCCAAGAAGAGCGGACATTACGCTAAGGATATCGAAGTTGCGAAGTCAACTGGTCGATTGGGCAATAGGCCGTAGGAGAGGACGATGTGTCGAAGAATCAGATGAAGCGTCGAGGGACCGATGACATGCCGGACAATATGATTATTGCTTAGTATTAATTATCTAGATCGAAGTGTGTTTTACATGTGCAGGATTAACTAACGATAGCAAGACATGAAGCAAAATAAAGTCCTAGAGTCAAGGACGCGACATCGTTGGGAGTTCGAGAGTTCGTCGGAAGTCCGGATGTTCGTCGGAAGTTCTGGCGGAACCAGCCGAGAAGTCACGGAGCTTGCCAAGAAGCTCGTCTGAACTCGCCAAGAAGATCATCGTGAAGTCTAGGAGCTTGCCGGGACTCCGCCGGAACATTGCCGAGAGATCGTCGGAAGTTCGCCGGAAGATCGCCGGAAGAACCAAGACTTACGGACTTGTTTAGCTTAGAATATATCTTAGGAATCGTAGTTAGCACGTAATTGGGCTTGGATTTGGGCCAACCTAATTAAGGGCCAGTTAGGCCCATGTAAGAACTGTGTTGGGCCCAATAAGAAGCCCAAACAATACCCCAAGAATTCTCACCGTCGTGGCACAATCTTCGAGATTGTGTCAGGCGGTGGTATCGCTAGTCTGGGCGGTTGTACCGCCCCTAGCAGGGTGCCAAGCGATGGTACCGCCCAGCACTGGCCCCCAGGCAATGGTACCGCCCAGGGCAGTGTAAGTGTCAGATTGACACTAGGCGGTGGTACCGCCCAACGTAGGCGGTGGTATCGCCCGTGCCCAGGGAACCCGAGATGGGAAAGATTTAGGCTCCAAGTTTAAATCAACTTGAAGCCTATAAATACCCCTCTCATCCCTGGTTAAAGCATACAAGCATAGAGAGTTTAAAAGTAAAGAAACACTACTGCAATCTCTTTAGATTTTCCTCATCTACTCTAAGTGTTAGAAATCTGTAAGAGATGAGTGTGAGTGCTTGTAAGGGTTATCTCCTAAACCCGGTAAAAGGAGAAGAGGGGTGTAAAAGGTGATTGGCCTTCGCCTATTGAA